>CM033106.1:8510311-9030133 GCA_019321725.1 Paulownia fortunei
GAGAGACAAAGTGGAGACCAAAGTGCACAAACTGAAGAATAGGTACCATGCTTTCCTTGACTGTTTGGCTTTACGTGGATTATCTATTATGTGGACACAAACGCCATAACAATAGATGGTCAGTATTGGCATCATGTTAGAATGGTATGTTATTGTCAAATAGCTTTTAATTCATGTACAACATGGATGTCTTCACTATTATTTTATTTTTTCCTTGCCACAGGAGAGGAGATGCCACAGCAACGACTATTCATGATAAGGGGAGAGCCTCTCTACGAGCAACTTGGAAGAATTTTTAGCAATCCTCCTCTAGTCGACCTACCTATGGATGTAGAGGGCACATGTGATGCACCGATCTTAATATCAGATTCCAAGGAAGACCACAAATCATACAAAGACAGTGCACTATAGATATTCGACCACCCACGCCAGAGGACTTCATTGTTATTGTTAGTTCACAAGAGCTTAGTGATATCGCCTCTACTTCTGTCTCCCAGCCTCGTCATGCATGGGAGCTCGCTCTTCTGTAGAAGGCTATGCGTCATGGTACGCTAAGATCCGATGGCATGTTTGAGAGCATGGTTCAGTGGCCCCCACACTCGGATTACACTAACTAGCCCCACAATCCCTGATGAAGTTAATATTTTTTTCCTGTTTTAGTTTAATTATGCTTATGTTCACTTTTTATGGATTGTTAGTTATTTTTATATTTTGTATTCTTATTAGCTTATCATCTCATAGAACTATGTTTTATGATATTAATAGTGTACAAATACTACTTAAATGGTACTTATTATTATATGTAACTCACGACCTTTTTTGATGTATTGGTATTAATTTGTAGATGTGGAAGTTTATGTTATATGGGGTTGAACGTGACGACCTTAATTTTTTTCCAAGTCAATACTCCCATTGCATGTAACATTTATTTATCCATATTTTCTTACTTTTTGAAAACAACACTACATCATCTTACTTAATTACATCAAAATACCACATTAAATAAATAAAAAAAATGATGAAATTCTAATTACTAAATTCTCCTCACATTACTTTCAAATGCTCACTTATTATATTTTTACCAAGTTAGGAAAAAATATCAATATAAAATTTTATTTATTGAGTTTAAATTGTAATACCCAATACTCAACAACTATATATAAATTATAATTTGACATGATAGAACCTGTGTGTACGTGCAATATTTTTTTTTTGTTTACCACTTTAAGAAAAGATAAATAACTTTGTACACACATAACCCTATTTAAAATATTTTCTTACATATGTCTTGTATATAGTAGGATCAATATTTATATAAAAACACAACACTCACAACGATCGCAATATTTACATACTTGTTTATAATAAAGTTTTAAAAGTAAAATATAGTATCAGTTTCAAAATATAATACAACAGACTCAAAATATGACAAGTCAACAAAATAGCACAACAGGTCGTCATCCATGTACACACTCCCTTAGACATCTGCAGGAGCTCCAACAGCTACCCAGCCAGAAAAAGGTGCTTCAAGCATCGCCGTGTTCACCTATAATGCATAAACTATATGAGCTAACGCTCAACAAGTAAAGATTATGTATGTCAAAGAATAATCTACAATATCAAGTCATGCATCTCAAAATGTTATACCAACAATGCAATTCCATGCATCAAAATATTTCTCTTAAAATCATTCTTTTCTTGGGCACCTGACCAATACTACTGTCCTATGCACCGAAAAAGAGCTCTGCACACTGTCATAATTCAATGGCCAATAATGATATAAGAATGCAAATCCATGCATACTCATAAGCATGCAAACCCATGCACGTGAATCTGTAAATCCATGCATACAACCATGTAAATCCATGCATGCTTCTAGTAGTAGTCAGCAAAATATTTTTTTTTCTCAAAATCATGTCGTGCAATGCAAGATTTATCACAATGCATGCACGTGCCAATGCCCATGTATATATGCTCAATGAACATGAATGATAGTAATGCGTGCCCTTTGCTATGCACATATGATCTGTGATAATACATATAAATCATATATTTACTATGTCTATGCATTGTAGTTGCAAATAAATCATTACTTAACTTTCATTTGGTTGGTAGCAAAGTCTATATTTGTTTAGTATTCCTCTCCAATTTTAGATGTAAAATAGCTTGTAATATTACCAACATCAAACACAATTCCTAATTTGGCAAGTTGAAAGCACTAAATCTGATACTAAGACCTTAAACACCGAGTTATCTAGGTAACAATCAAGCTTTCACAAACTAGAATCCAAAATAGACCCTCAAATACCTTAATTTCTCATCTTAATTACATGTAAACATCATGTAATTGAAGTTTTATCACTCTAATAGCATGTACCAAATTTTTAGAACTCAATAGTAACATGTTTAGGTTGAAACATGCTAAGTTATCAAATAAAACAAATTCATATTTTTATATTTTTTTGTTGTCCAATTTAGTTGCATGTTAACTTTGACATCCTTAAACATATCCAATCACTCCCAAATTTTTACCATACTTAAATAACATGTATATAAATATAACCATATTATAGAATTAATTAAAATCACTAATTTACCTCAGCAAAACCAGTCTATTTATCACAATACAAAAATTATAAGTTCTATTATAATAGTTTTGAGTGTCTCTTCAAATATCAAACCATATGTCAATTTCTCACCTTTCCAAACTTATCTACATCCCCTAAACTCATATATAAACATATATATAGTGAAATATATAGGTTTTAATCAAGTTATTATACATATATATAGCTTTAAAGATAAAAATCAGCAAATATACAGCTTATGTCCCTAATGATTCATATTATAATTTTGCAACTAAAAATCCTTCTTTTGTGAATTATAAGACTATAAATAATACCCTAACATGATTATAAATAATAATAGAAGCTCTATAAATCATAAGCCGTCACATAATTCAAGAATTGAAATCAAAACATGAGTTAAGCTCACCTATGCACAATTTTAAGTTTCTACTTGTTCCTTCTTTGCTTTCCTTTACTTCCTTCACTCTTTTCTTTACTTGTAAGCACTTGAAAGCAACTTTTAAAATTCAATGTGGAGGTTTGGAAGGTGAAATAGCTCAAAAATGAGTTTTTTTGTCGTGGTTTAATGATAGAAATAAAGAAAGGTTGAGGTGGTAGGTTGAGATCACAAAACTTGAGTTGGCAAAACTTGAGATGTCAAGTGTTGGTTCAAATCTGATTTTATACACACCTTATGCACAATTTTAAGTTTCTACTTGTTCCTTCTTTGCTTTCCTTTACTTCCTTCACTCTTTTCTTTACTTGTAAGCACTTGAGAGCAACTTCTAAAATTCAATATGGAGGTTTGAAAGGTGAAATGGCTCAAAAATCAGTTTTTTGGTCATAGTTTAATGATAGAAATGGTGGTTCAAATCTGATTTTAACACACCTTATACATTTATATATATATATATATATATTTATCTGATTATACATATAATTCATATATATATACACGTGTGTGTGTGTGTGTGTGTAATTATGTTTATAGGAATATATAATTACACATGTTCGTTCATATGTATATATTTATATATGTATATATGTAATTCTATGTGTCTATATTTACTTACATATGTGCAATTTTATATGTATTTTTATATGTAAACTTATGTATTTATGTACAAATAAAAATTATGAATAGATTTGTATAAATGGATTTATAAATATTTGTCAGCATGTGTATATATATTTACATATGTGATGTGACACGGAGTGGGAGATATTGTTCGTTTTGGTCGGAGTCTCATAATTTTATCCTAAAAAATGTGTATCTTAGGGAATAGGGGTTAGTCCTCACTTATAAGCCACTCGCCACCCGCGTACTCATTCGATATGGAATAAATTCCTCCCCAATTTAAGCCCCCCAGCAGGTGGGTAGACTGTGTACGCGGAGAGTCGATACAAGATGTTGGAGAGAGATTCATCCCACATCGAATGAGCATGTGGATAGCCCGTGACTTCTAAGTAAAAGTTCACGTCATCTTCCCCAAAAGGCACATTTTTCAGGATAAAACTATGAGACTCTAGCCAAAGTGGATAATACCTCTTGTGCAAATACTTACCCACTCCATGTCACATCAACTTGGTGTTGTTTGTGAAAATCCCGCACCAGCTCCTTGCGCACACAGTCCACCCACCTGCCAGAGGACTTATGTTGGATAGGAATTCATCCCACATCGAATAAGCACATGGATGACCTGTGAATTATAAGTAAGGGGTCAGTCCCTCTCCCCCAATAGGTGTATTTTTTAAGATAAAATTATGAAGTTTCAATCAAAGCGGCCTTTTGGGCGGACGCTGACTCACTGCTTGCCCCAATTGTATGTATGTATAAAAATTTAGTACATAATCTACGCAATGTGACACCCTATTATTATGTATATATACAACTTGTATATTTATACATCTAAACATATATATGTACATGTGTGTGTCTACTATTTATATATGTACAACCCCACAACTTCATATCAAGTATCAATAAAAGTTCTCAAATAATACTTACCCAAACATGTTTCCTAAGATTTTTATGTAAAACAACAATTCAAACAAATATCTCTAAAAAAATATAAAATATCATAATTACACTTTTTCTATAAAAAAATAAAAATCCATCCAATCACATATCTATCTTTATATCTCATATCTCCCAAAATATTGTTTCCACTTTTTTCTCTTAAAACCAATTCTGAAAACGTATATGCCATCCAATTGCACCCTTAATTGCCCAACACTTCAAGTGAAAAGCTTCTAATTTTAACCTGAATTAATTAAGTCTAGATAAATTTAACCATTTCAAGAAAAGATAATGAAATTGTTTTTAAGAAAATATAGGCCTCTGCTGAAAAACAGAAGATGCAACAATCTTTAATTTTAAAGTTTGTGTTCCAATACCATTTTGTTTCAATTTGAAGATGGGCAGTTGTAAATTGGCTAAATATATTTTTAAGTGGATAGAGTGAAATGTATGTCTTAGTTTGGATTACAATACAATAAAATAGCACTAGTTGTTGTATTATTTGTGGAGGGGTTTTACAAATTTTGGAAAACAACTCATGAAGATAAATAATTCATTATTGCCATTTTTCTTGGGTAGCCTTAGTTATGGTGATTTTAGGATCCAATATAATTGGATTGCCTGTTGCCCACGGACTCCAATAAATGAGAGTGCTTTAATAACTAAAAGATCCGTAATATCGCATTACAATCGATATATTATTCAACAATAATTTAAATAATTAATAAGTATTATATTTTTTTTATGAAATAAGGTACTTATCAATTAATTACATACCTAGTATATTACCTACCGAATATAAAATTTATTATATAATTTCATATCACAATGAAAACTATCTAATATTGTCTCCCGATGAGTCCAAATGGGAGCCGAAATTAAGCCTTTGACCGTTGAATTCAAAAGTTTAATCATAAAATCATAATCTTGTTGGTTTATAGTATAAATTGCGATCTGAAAATATTTTGTGCGAGTTAATATATTTGTATATGAAATTACATCCTCAAATTTTAACTAAAATACTCCTAGTAACAAAAGTTTGATTCGGAGGCGAAAAAAAAGCAAAAGAAAAGAGGAAACAGATGGACAAATTTACACATAATCCCGTCTCAATTGATTTCCCCCATTTTTAGTACAAGCAAGAAACAACAGATTTTTGGGCTAAGCTAAGAAATCCAAGAAAATCAAGAAAACCCAAAAGCCCAATTTCCATGCCCCATTCATAAATTGTAAAATTAAAAAAAGATTTTTCTTTTTTTTTGACACCTAACCAACTTAACCTCCATTCAAAACCAACCACATAAATTAGGAACCAACCCTGAACACACAAAATAAAAATCTCTCACTCCAAACATTAAACTCAAACCCCCCATCCCCCCTCCATTGTTTCCTGAAATTCAGATAATAGAAACAGCTGTGAGAAATTGATAGTAATCGTAGTTTGTAAAATAGTACTATACATTTCTTGCACTGTTTAATCATTACATATGATGGCATGTGCATTATCAGGAAACTGCTGCACCATTTCTGCATCAGCAAGCAGCAGCAGATTGTTGTTCAACAAGTACCGGTCCAAGAAGAGGCAAAGTTTGCATTATTGTTTCAGAGTGAGGGCTTCTGATGATGATGCTGATGACTGCAACACTGAAGAATGTGCCCCTGATAAAGAGGTCGTTCCTTGAAACTCTCATTTCTTGTCTTCTTTGTATCAGGAATTTTGCTTCAACCCTCTATCCCCTTATACCAGTTGCCAAGCCCATAGTTACAAAAAAGAAAAAATAAATTGTATATGTAGAAAATTAAAATTTTGTATGGATATGTATAAGGATAAGGATAAGCCATGTTGAGGGTTGACATCCCAAGATGCAGTGAACCTTCAGAAAAACTGAGTCTTGATCAGATTTTAGGTTTGTTCTATCCTTTTTTGTGGGAGAGAGTAACTTTTGATTGAGAAATAGAGATTTAGCTTTTCTGTAATATGATATTCTTGGGTCAGGATTGTTGGACATGTTGCAGTTGAGAATGGAGACTGATACTGAAATGAGAGAAATGTATTGATTTTGAGAAAGACTGTTATTTCTTGCATTATCATGTTTTGATTCCCTATACTTGGATTAGAGTTCTGGAACTGAAGTTTCCTCAATTTTCCGGGTTGTTGAGTAAAGATATGAGACATAAGTTTGGAGGTTCTCAACCGGTCAACTAATATTCTGGTTAAAAAGGGAGTAATAATAAGAGTCTAAACACAAAGATGATACTACTGGATAGTACAAAGTGGCTATTCTATATCTTTGTCTGTCAGCAACTGTGTATAAAAATGGTCCTGACGTATCTTGGCTTACTGTGCCAAGTAGGTTTTGTGGTGATCTGCGAATGTGATTATTTGTGATCCATCCTGGATAATTATTTGTGGCAAAATTAGTTTAATCAGTCAATAGTTCCTACCTTGAAAGTTTCTTAGCATACAAAATTCACCAGCAATACGATAGGTTGCTGCCTTCATTGTTAAAGGAATCTTATATATGCTGGTAAAACTGAAACAGGTTGGGAAAGTGAGCATGGAATGGCTAGCTGGGGACAAAACTAAAGTGGTTGGTACATTTCCACCCCGTAAAAGGGGTTGGACTGGGTATGTAGAGAAGGACACAGCTGGACAGACAAACATATATTCTGTCGAGGTAAGTAAATAAATGAATCTCTTTTGAATTTCCGGAATTGGGACATTTTTTAAAATTTATTGCTCAAGTGTTGGCCTTTGTAAAATGACAAGTATACAGAAAGTCTAGCACATTTTTCTCATAAACCATAGCTGAGATGATACGTTTGATCAACTTATAACAGTCGATGTTTCTGTTAGAAATTTACGACAATGTTGCACAACCCAATTCCTACCTCACTGAAGATTTGTTTTTCAAAATTGGAATCTGTACCAAGAAATAGATAGTGTTCTATTGACCAAATCTTTTATTGAAATTGGTATTATGTGAACTTGGAAAAAGAAGTTTGGCTTAGCAAATATTATTGCCATTAGTCCTTACTGTTTTCTTTTTTAATATGAAACGAAGTTGTTATCTGTTATACTTGTGCTTGCCTAGTAAGAAATCCTTGGTATTAAATAGCAGTTACTACATTTGAGAAAACAGCTCCAGAAGTTATCTCGAGTATCATGAGTCCTTGCTGGCTATTTTTAGTGCATCCTCAAGGAAGAATTTCCTCTAATTTGCCAGTTTGTGACAGACACTTATAGTTGTTCTTTAATTTCGTATGAGATTTGCTAGCTCCACCCCTTAGTTCTTATATGTCGACCATTAGTATTTGAATTCATTTTCAAGTCATTCAACTTAGTTATTATGTGCTCAAAGCATTCATCTCTAGGGGTGAACACAGTTTTGTGTGGCCATTTCTTTTAGAAATACCACGATTCTGTTTTTCCCTTGCCCTCTTGCAAAAATGGTCTTCTTAGCGTGGTATCGCATAGCTTGTTTTTCTATTTCGACATAGGATGGGTATAATTTTTGGTGCAGGGCCATGACATTGTTATCCACAATGGTGAATATTTTCCTGGATAATCTGGCTTATTTAATTTTTTCATGGGGGGCTACTTTCTTACCTGCTTTACTTATCATTGCAAGAGTGTGGACATATACTGATAAAGACCTTGGTTAGCCAAATTAAATGGGGAGAATATTTGATAGAATCTTATGATTTCTTGACTTAGAAGTTTTTTTTTATGTCAAACCAGCTTCTTAAAATGGCTAGAATCCATGAAAATGTTTAACTAGTCAAGAGGAAAACATGGATAGGTCCACTTCCGATGAGAAAAATAAACACATTAAAATGAGTAGAGATAAATGCAGCTTCGAATTCAGTAGTTCCTTTGAGTCCCTTCATTGTAGGAATCGTTGGCAATGCAATATATTGCCGGTTAAATGCTGGTTTTTAGGAATGCTCACCAAAACTAAAGACAGTAAATGTGCCAAGTGCTGCTTCGAATAATTGGTTCATGACATGAGCAATTGCAATTGCAAAATGATCTTTCGCATGTTTTCTTCTGCTTGACGCATGCCATTGTGCCATTTTTTTCTTTTCTCTTTGAGATTTTATATAAATGTGAAAAGGTGGTCAGCTGGAGAATATTGAATCTTATTCTCTTCACCTGCTCAGCCTGCAGTTTATATTGCAGAAAGTGCAATCAGTTCTGGAACTGCAGGTTCCTCTGCTGATGGATCAGAGAACACAGCGGCTATCATCGCGGGCCTTGCTCTAATCTTCGTTGCTGCTGCTTCATCAGTACTTCTCCAGGTGGGCAAGAATCCACCTGTGGTGCAGACTGCAGAGTACTCGGGGCCATCTCTTAGCTACTACATCAATAAGTTTAAGCCTCCAGAAATTATTGAAGCTTCTGCACCCCCTGTGACTGAAAGCTCAACACCTTTGCAAACAGAAACCTCTGCTCAAGAAGTCTCTCAGGCTGAGGTTCAGGTGGAAACCCAGCAGGACATAACACCATCAGGCTCTAACGCTTCTTAGGCTGTTGATCCTGCCAGTTTTCTTAATCTTTTGCTCCCCAATTTTCATGTATACGACTCATTCATATGTGGTTTATTGCACCACAAAACATCATACCTTCTTTGGTGCATAATGTACATCGACATATCATTTGTCAATCAGGAATGATTACCATCTTGTCCCGTTTTCTCTATGCCTGTTGTTCCATTTGCAAAGAGAATTCTATGTCATCGGTTATACTTCAAAGGCACTTTTGTTTAGGCTGCATGTAACTACATTTCAAGTGTACATATACAAATTTAAGCATCTAAGTGCACATTAGCACACAAAGTTACTCATTCTCTGCAGGTGAAAGTTTAACACTGGCATCTTTCATGAATCTTTTTTGGCTTTGTCCTTTCCTTATGGTCATGCGACTTTTGTCTTCCCGAGTGGGTTGCTAAAAAACCTGGCCTCTTTGCCCCATGTCCCCAACCAGATTCACTTGTTTGGATCAAACCATTTTGTGGGAGTTTTGATTATAATAGTAGAAAAATATTACTATTATTAAGTAAAAGACATGTCTTTTATTGAGTAACCATATCTAATAGTAATGTCTTCTGGAAATTGTGTTTATTAAAGGTTGTGACTATTCATTAATAGTTGCAATAATTCGTAAGTCTCCTTTGACCCAAGAGTTGTGACTTTACTAAACGTGTTGATTAAAAAGGATGCCTCAAAATCTATATTAAAACCAATGAAACCACAAAGAGAATTCTATTATATTCCACTCTCTCTCCTAAGACTTCACTAACATCTTGTTTTTAGGAAAAAACGAAGGTAGCTCTTCATAATTGCTGTTTGAAAGTCTCAGAACGGTTTTTGTCTATCCTAAAAATGATTTGCCATGCAAGCCGACAGCAAACTAATAGTGGAACATATATCACTTTCCTTAAAGTGATTATGGTTTTGATCATGGTCCTTCATTTTATTCCCCAACACATTTTAACATACACTTTTCACTTGTAAGATGGCGAGAATCCACTATTTGATTCTTCAATCTAGTGCCTTCTTGCTTTTTGTTCTCAAACTCTTAATATTAGAGGTATTAAGTCAGAGTCGATATCTTTCTTTGACATAGATGAGAATCCTTTATACAGGATGATTATGAAAGTATGTAACAAGGCAATAGAGATGCCTCTTCTATTTTCTTCTTTCATGTTGTTCCTTTCTTCCCTGTACCACTGACATTGTAGTATGGCTCTGCCTCTGGCCCTTGGAGATATTTGAGGGGAATTCTCCTAGGTGATCTCATTTATCTTACCAATGTAGGGAAAATGATCCAAGGTAATATACATCTCATACAAAATACAATTATTTTTAGGATCTTATATTTGTGAGGAAGAAGATGTTTTGTAACTTGGTTTTGGAGATGGAAATTTGGGATAAAAGTGTGACTTCCTTTTGAACTGCATTGCAAAGCATGACAACTTATCCATATTATGATCATTTCATCCACATCCACGTAATTCTCAATATTTTTGACATAATTTCCATTAAATAGACCAAACGCGGAGATGGAGCAAAGGTGTTTGAGCATTACCTTTCTCAATAGCATTGGTAGCCCTATAGTTTGATTTATATATATATATATATATATACTTTTACAAGCTCGGTCACAATTCTTGAACATTATAAGAATTTCAAGAATGATTAATAAAGCTCAAAAATGAAATAAATCATGTGATGCAAATCAAAATAGTATTGATATGAAGATAAATAAATGCCAATTTTCACACACAGATGAGATGATGTATGTTTATGAGATCAATTTCATGTGTGTACTTTCTCTTATCTGGATTTATGGGTACTTTTGTGTATCCTATGTGGCATGAGAAAAAAAAAATAGAATTATTGATTAAAAAATTAGTTAGGTACTTTTCTCTGCACACTTCCCTTCATTGATACATGATAAGTTGGGTGCCCAATGTTTTACAATTGCATGACATAAAAGAATGGGAATTCAGCACTTTATTATTGCACCACACAACTGATTAAATTAAAAGCCTTGCAGCCATCCGAAAACTCTCTCAACCCTACCGGCAGAAACCCTAACCCAATTGCGCCTCTTCAACCTAAACCACCAGATCCGCTGGCCAAACCCAGCTTTGAGGTTGTCCTTCGTTCATTGGTGAGAGCATCTAACATGGTTGAACATCCAGATATACAAAATTCGAGAACAACTAAGAAGATTTTTGGTGATCTTGCCAATGATCACTATGGAAGTATCTTCTCCTTTCGAGGGAAGAAGTTCATACAATTTGATGCGGAGGAAAATTTTGATATGGATGCACCATTTAAATTCAGGTTGATTGGTAAATTTTCACACGGCTCACCCTCGCTCAAGAACATTCATTCCAGATTCTCGAAAATGGGTTTTACTGGGGCGTTTCAAATTGGAACTATCAATATTAAACATATCCTAATCAGTTTAATTAATGAAGACGATTTTACAATGATTTGGATGAAGCAGATTCTTTTTTTGGATGGTTATCAAATGAGGTTGTTCAAATGGCAGGCTGGGTTTAATACGAAGGTGGAATCCTCCATTGTTCCACTTTAGAATCGGTTTGTCTGAGCTTCGAGTTCACTTGTTTCATAAAAAAGCCCTTTATGGAATTGCTTCCATGATTAGGAAGCCCCTTAAGTTGGATGAGCTAATGGTGGATCATACATGCCCTAGTATTGCTGGGATATGTGTTGCAATTGACTTGCTACAACCACGTGATGAGGAGATCTTGATTAGTTGTGGGGATTTTATGATCACGCAGAAAGTGTTATATGAGAATCATCCTGACTATTGCACTAAGTGTAAGCACTTAGACCATAATTTGGTTGTCTGTATAGGGGAGAACTACCGTCGGTCGAGGAATAAAAATGAGAAAGACAGGCTTGGTAATGATGCCCAACAAAGGAGGGCAAAAAATAAAAATGGGAAGTATGTGGCTTTAGATTCACAAGTTGAAGGTACTACTGTGCGGACAAAACCATGGGTTGAGAAGCTTGTTATTAATATGATTGGAAATCATGGCTCAGGTATTACTACAAACAATAATATGGCGAAAACAACAAGTTCACCAAGTTCAAGGGGAGTTAATGAATTGTGAGGATGGGTTAAGAACGAATGACGGTGACCAAAATTGTTCTCTTATTAATAAGGGTGGAATTAATAGTTCAGATCGTAATGATGTTCAAGGTGGAAATTAGAGTGCAGAAAATTCAATTCTAGCAAAAATTGGAAATGTTTCTACTAAATAATTAAGTCATCTGATGTTGCATCCAGATGTTTCCACATAAACTAGTAATTATAATTTAATGCAAGATGTTAATCTCGTGGCAGATTCAGCTAGTGTTAAGGTTTCCTCTTCTAACCTTAACCTAAACCTATTTAGGTTTTATGTGAAATTAATGAAGAATTCAATTTTAATTTTGAAATTAACGAGGGGGTTTTGAGTGAACTGAACCCTGGTCCCAAGCCTGTTGAAGAATTAGAGGAATTCACTGTCTTTAAAGAGGTTAGAGAGATTGAAGGGCATCAGCCCCATCCCAAGTGTTGAAAGTTGAACATACTAACATGGAATATTAGGGGTTTGGGGAATGATAATGCACAAAATATTCTAAAATAAAAAAACTATTAATTGTGGAAATTCTAAAACCCAAATCCAGCTGGATGCTCCGATAATATCTTGCAATTTTGGCTTTCCAAATGTTAATGCCAATATATCAGGTCATATTGGGTTATTTTAGAAGGAGTATGTTCATATGGATGTGTTGGTAATTCATGATTAGTTTATTGATATTAAGGTTTACTCTCCAATTTTTTCTCAACCTGTTTTCTATACATTTATCTATGCTAGTTATGATAGGGTTGGCAGATTGTCTTTGGGATGCGTTTAGGGAGCTTAATTATGGTTCTGCCCCATAGTTTATTTGTGGCAACTTTAACATAATTTTACATCCTAATGAGAAGAAAAAGGGTGGTGCTCTTAAATTGAGATCCATGGAGAAATTTTCCAACATGAAATTGAATTGTTCATTTGTAGATGATGGGTTTGAAGGAAATAAATTTACATATACAAATTGATTTGGCAAAGATTAGACAGTTCGTTCATATTAGCTGGTTGGTTGGGTGTTTTACCAATAACCACAATCAAACACCTTGCCAAAATGTCAATCCGATCATTCTCTGTTGTTCACTTGCGTACAAACTTAAGCTGAAAAATCTCATCCCTTTTCACTTTATTAATGGATACATAATGCATTAGGATTTTTTTAGACTGTTAAACAAATTTGGAGTATCCCTTATTCTACTAAGGGGATGCTAAGATTATAACAAAAGCTATATAATGTGAAAAAATATTTGAAATGGTCGAATAAAACGATCTTTGAAAATATTTTTGATAAGTTGAAAGTGGCAGATGATGATTTTGCAAGTAAAGAACATGTTTTTTAAGATAATTCATCTCATGATAATTTGTTGGCCATGACAAAGAGTAAAGTTGAGCTAAATCGGGCGATTCTGGTTGAGGAACTTTATTGGAAATAGAAATTAGCATGTGAGTGGCTTAAGGAAGGGGAAAGAAATTCAGCTTACTTACTTTTACTGGTTACAAAAAAGCAGCCAAGATCATATATTTATAACATTGAGGAGGATGGTGTGGTTCTGATTTCCCCACAAGCGATTTGTGAGTCTACTACTCATTTTATTGAGAAGCTTTAGATTGGAGACCAGATCGATTTTGCGGAAAATACTTTAAATGGCATTTCTCATATTCTCATGGATGAGGATAGAATGTTTACAGTGCCATTATCAGTGGTGTTTGGAATTGATCCGTATAGTGTAGTTGGTCCAGATGGTGTTTCTTCCTTATTTTTTCAACAATGATAGAGTTTTATTTCAAGTGATTTGTATGGGTCATGCATTGATTTCTTTAACGGCATTCCTACGCTTAGGAGTTTCACTGCGACCTCAATTGTGTTGATACCAAAGATAGATGATCCTCATGGTTGGACTGATTTTCATTCAATAAGCTTATACAATGTTATGAACAAGGTTTTTTCTAATCTCGTGTAACAAATTAATTTTTCATACTTCCTAAGCTTGTCTCTCATTTTTAGAGAGATTTTGTGTCTTGATATTAGTGATAACATACTTTTGGCACAAGGACTCACACATGCGATTGATGGTAAGTGCAATGAGGAAACTTTAATAATACAGCTTGACATGGAGAAAACATATGATAGGGTACAATGGCTTTTTTGTATGCAATCATTCGCAAATTTGGATTTCCTAATTTATGAATTGGTTTGGTGAAAAATTGCATTGAAAATTTCTATATTTCTATTTTTGTTAATGGACAATCTGTGGGCTTTTTTAAATTAGCTCAAGGTTCAAGGCAAGAGGATCTTATATCCCCAGCTTTGTTTGCCCTTATCTTATAATTTTTACCTAGATGATTGAATTTTCTTCTTGTTCATCATGCTTATATGCGGAATTAGGCAGGAGGTGATCCTTTAGTCTCATATTTGGCTTATGTTTATGATGTAATTAACTTTACCAAAGCTAACTATAGAGGAATTGCCATGTTGATGGATTTTCTACATTCATATGAGACAATGTCAGGACAGTCGATCAATAAGGCCAAGAGTTTCTTTGTGGCAACAATGTCTTCACAATGTCTGCAATAGATGAAGATGCTTACCAAATTTTCCCTAAAAAAATTACCAATCAAATATTTGGGTACACCTTTACATAAGGGGGGAAAGAAAACATATTTGTTTGATGGTACTTTAGCGAAAATGAGAGATAGAATGGTCAGTTGGGAGAAAAAAATTCTTTCTTACGGTGTTCGGCTAACTCTTATTAGAAGTGTACTCAACTTAATGGCGCTTCATAACTTGCAAGTGTTTTTAGCTCCAAAACCTATCTTTTAGAGCATTAATCGTTTGCTAAATCGATTCTTTTGGGGTATAACTTTGGATTCACAAAAAACTTATTGGTCAACTTGGTCTAATACTTGCTTTCCTGTTGAGGAAGACAACATTTCCACTCGAAAGCTTTAGGATATTGCTTTTGCTTTGTCAATTAAATTCTGGTGGCACTTTCGCACTTCAAACTCTTTTTGGAGTAGCTTCACAATGCTAAAATATTGTTGTAATTATTATCCGACCAATGCAAAGTGTTCCACTAATCATTCATTGATTTGGAAAAAGGTTAAGTCAAATTCAATGAGAGGTAGATCGCCATATATTTTGGAGAATGGGTAGGGAAAATATTGCATTTTGTTTTGATCATTGGATTGGTGAGAGACCATTATGCCAGTTTATCAGTGCTCAACATTGTGATACATCATTTGTGAAAGCATTTTGGCATAATGGTCAATGGAAATGCTTTATGTTGTATCTATTATGCTACAACTTTAAGGTTGTAAACCCAAGTGTAGGTTGTGTCAAGTAATAAATTTTTTGGAAGTTTAAGGTCGATCCACGGGAAAATTATTTAAAGTTTTCATAAGTATATTCCTTAAAAGATGAGTTTTATATAGTTTAGAATATAAAGAAGAATTTATGCTATAACTTAAAAATCAAAGTAATAAAAATATTTAGGATTAAGGATTCACTCTTAAGTTTTGGATAGAGGAACGATTATTTATTATTTTTTTACTTCTATTACATGACACTATTGGAATCCATACACAATGAAGGTTCCAATGGAAAAATATTATCAAATAGCTCATGCATTAACATAATCATGATATTGTCTTACTATTTGCAAATTCTCTATTAACACTAATACTTATTTATGGATCAAATATTTATGCATACCTTTGTTTACAACAAATCAAGGTTTCATATTAATAGTCGGTGGAGTAGAACCGTACAGTAAACTAAATAAACTCAAGTATATGTTGTACCATTGGTGATATAAAAATCAAGAATCGTCACTAAACAATAAAGGTTTTAACGTCAATACTTATTTATGGGATAAAATATTTATGCACACCTTTGTTTACAATAAATTAAGGTTTCAAATTAGCAGTCGGTATAGTAGAACCATACAATAAGCTAAATGAATTAAAGTATTTGTTGTGTCATTGGTGATACATAAATCAAGAATTGCCACTAAACAAAAAGAAGTTTAACGCCAACATTTATTTATGGGATTAAATATTTATACATACATTTGTCTACTTCAAATCAAAGTTTCACGTTAGCAGTCAATATAGTAAAACTATATAATAAGCTAAATGAATCCAAATATTTATTGTGCCATTAGTGATACATAAATCAAGAATCATAACAAAACAAAGAGGGTTTCAATCAAAAATTAAAACAATAATGCAACACATTTGAACATTATGCATTTTTATAACCATTTCTCTTCCTCCATAAAGAGGTTTACCCTTTTTTCTCAACTAAATAAAATTAAAAAAGATATAATGAAAGTAGAAAAAACTGAAAATAGAAGAGAAACTAGAGAATGCATTTCTATTACTACTTAAAAACTTACATTATTACTAGAAAACTTAACCTAAAAAAGATAATAATTAAACATTCTTTCCCCCTCGAAGGGTTTTTGTGTGTCTTGTAAATGCCATCCAAAAGCCCTATTTATAGAAGAAGAGTACCTAAATTTACATCTCCAAATGCACTCCAAATTAACTTCAATTATGCTCTAAATTCACGTCCTTTTGAGATCCAAATTTTATCATACATTTTTATTCATACAATCAGCTGATTTTGGAAATATGATCAATATGAAAGTTGTGAATTTATCTATTAGATTCATTTTTTTAACTTGAATCACCTAATTTCAATCGATAGGAAAAAATGTATCAGCATAGATAGATTTATTCCAATTACCCAATTGGACGAATTTTCTATTTTAATCAAGACTGAATTGGATTGAGCTTCCAACAGTAAAGTTGTAGTTCAATCTCTTGATTTCAAATAAAGTAAGATTCAGGTCCATAGGACTTTTGAACATATAGTTATGCTCAAAATATGAAAACTATACAAGTTTTGGAACATGCTTATTTTGAATTTAATGCAAGCCCAACAATCACTTGCAAAGTTCAAGTAATTATTTGCATATATTTTGATCTACACATGATGACCTTAAGCAAAAATGGCTATTTTCTTCTAATTGTGATACTTCTTTAATCCAATGAAATATTATCTGTCAACTTGCTTACGAAATGTGTTATCTTTTTTTATTTTATATTGGCTCTTTTTTATCTTTTTTTGTTCATTGATTCCCTAACACAAAATATTAATAAAACTATAATATTAAAAAGAATAAAATAAGAAAAGTTTAAAGGATTTGATACAAAAATATATTAAAATATGCATTTATTAAATTCCTCCAAACTTAACGTTTGTTCGTCCTCGAGCAAGCCTAAAAAAACTAAATTAATCCACTTTTGTAGGAAATCATGATTGCATTTAGCATATGCAACAAGTCTTTAAACCCTTAGGTGGGCCTTTAAGGATGAATTATAATCTCATGAGGGTTTTCAGTGGTAATATCCACAAACACAAATGATAAGTAATTTCCAACCATTAACCATTAAACATTATAGGCTCTTCATTTAATACAAATCTCTACTACACCAAAGGCATCACACAAAATTAAAAGGTTTTTAACAAATATTATAATGGGGCAAAAAGTAGTAATGTAGTTAAGAAATAAAATAATAGGATACAACAAAGGTTTTAAAAACTTCCTAAAATTAGAGACATAGAGTTTATTAATAAATAATTCTCATACTC
Source organism: Paulownia fortunei (assembly GCA_019321725.1). Taxonomy (NCBI): domain Eukaryota; kingdom Viridiplantae; phylum Streptophyta; class Magnoliopsida; order Lamiales; family Paulowniaceae; genus Paulownia; species Paulownia fortunei. The sequence continues at coordinate 8,528,219 of CM033106.1, forward strand.
TATGAATTTCAACACTGGGACTATTGTTATTGAATTAGACCTCTTTTCATCATTCTTATTGATTTTGCAACATCCTATTTTCAGTTTCAACTCACAATATTTTTAACACTTTGCAAAAAAAATTATGAGAAACTTCCCCACATTTATCTTATGTTCCAATCCAAATTTCTTTTGCAAGCTCACATTGTCAATGGAATGTCTCTTAAGCTCCAAATCATTTTTAGAACACAGGTAGGATAATATTGTATTTAGACTAGGTAAGAAGATATGGTTACAAAAAAAAATATTTGTTTATTGAAATGTTCAAAGTGACTCACTATGGGGAATATTCTCTTAGAACATCGCATGGGGAACTAGTTGATTTGGCCATGGTGCTAGAAAGCCTAATACCTTAATTATTTTTCAAGTGGTGCTCAATCAGTTGTTTACCTCGATAGACCAAAATGAAAAGTTATAACATTCAACCTCTTCATGTCGAAAATCCAAGTGATGATTAAAGCAAATGCATAACAATTACCTATTTTGACATACTTGTCTGCACATTGAATAACATAATTATTTGTACAAAAATATTTGAGTATAATTATTACAAAAATATATTAATCAAATAACAACATCAAAGTCCAAAACAACACCTATCATTAATCAAACCACATTATCCGTGCTTAATTTTAATTATTGAAGTTGGAAGAATATTGCGACTAAAAAAATGATAATTCATAAACTTTTATTAAAAAATTCACAAACTTATCATGTTATGCAAAAAATAGGGTGCGTCTCAAGAATGTTACAGTTACCCTTTACTCTACCACCTTTTTTTATGATTTCAACGGATTCAAAAGAAAATACGCTAGAATTTAAAAAAAGAACTAAAAAAACACACATTGAATCACAAGACATGATATCAACTATCCCCTCTCTAACCTAATCGAGACTTTATCCCCAATGTCGAAAATATGTAGAAAAGTAGAGTTTAGAAAATATTACTTTAAATGTGACTTTTTAAAAAATAAAGCTGAAACAACACACTATATACACTATTAGTTGAAACTGTTAATGATAAATTTTCACAGGCTTAGAGTCAAATTAATTTTGTGTTTTTGACAATTATCCCTGTTGGACCAATCCACACAAGCCAAGACTAGATTAGGTTCTGACACATATACTAGAAGTTGATCAATTAGTTGGTCAGATGTTGGAGTAGTAATGAGAATTTGTCTCGCAGATAATGAAATCAAATATTTTTCTACAGCATGATTTACAAAGATAGCAATTATAAAAAAAAAACATTAACATTAAGATTATCTACAAGTTTATGGTGAATGTTGAGTTTTGCCCAAAACACAATTTGGAATAATTCCTCCAATATACTAAAACCACCAGGTAGAGTGGTGAATGCATCTACATTGTTTAATATATTAGGCATTATGTCCTGAATATGTGACATTTTTAGCTCATCACCAATGGTCATACCTGTGATATTATGTATTGTTAAAGGTTTTAGGATAACTCTTAAAACTAAAATTTCTTTTAGATGAACAGAAGTAGCAACACTCTCCACTAAACCCAGACTACCTCCCCCATACACTAAATAATTATTTTTTTTTGCTAACGTTCTACCAAGGTTATTGATCGCCCTTATAAACTCACCATTTTTTCTTGGATTGATTCTATAAAAAACACAAATACAGTTGAACTTGTGAGTGGAAGAGATTTCTATTTTTTTCCTTTTTTTTAGAGAGTAGAAAATGAGTTGTGCAAAAATAGAGTAAGTATGGTGTTATTTATTCAGGTATGAACAGAGAATGTATTTATTGCATATCTTTTTCTTTTGTCAGAAAGGTTGAAAAAAGGACACAAAGTTTAAAAAAAAATTAACTACTAAACATGAAAGTACACGTAGTTGGAGATACATAAATAAAAAATTACCACAGAATAAATAGGGTTTAGATTAAAAATAAAAATAATAATACAATATATTTAAATATTTTCTACCCTTATAACCATTCCTCTTTTTCCATCAAGAGGTTCATTCTTTTTTTTCAACAAAATAAAATTTAGAAAGTCATAATAAAAATAGCAAATACTAAAAATATAAGAGAAACTAGAGAATGCATTTTGATTACTACTAGAAAACTTACAATACTAGAAAACTTGCAAACTAGAAAATTTAGCCTAAAGAAACCCTCTACCCCCCCATCTCTTACAAGTTTAATACATGGCCTATTTATAGTACTTAGAGTAAGCTAGATGCCAAACAAATAATGGAGGGGTTAATCAAGTGGTATGCTAGTTGCCAACAGTTGGTAAGCTGTTACACCAAGTTCTCACCCACTAAATTGAATTGCATTGTTTGGTCAAATACAACCCAATTTTAAAAATATATAAAGAATCAAAATTATAGATTTTTCAGTGCTAATATATTTTTATATATCTTTTGTCAAATTTGGCGGTCGGATGAAGGAGATATAGTCAAATTACTGAGTCATGTCCAAGAGCCATCATTTAACAGCTGCAGCAGCTTGCAGCCTATGTTTTTATTATTTTGACACATTTTCACACCATCTTGTCTTCAGCAAACTTGTTTAATTACCTCTTATATATAACATATTCGTATTTCAGCCCCAAAAAAATTTGGGCTCAAGAGATATAACCTAATTAGTAAAATAAGTCAATACTGGGTTGAACTTTGATCCAAATTTTGGTGATCCATTTTGTGTAACTAATTGGATGAATTTTATGCTATAATCAAAACTGGATTAGGTTGAGCTTCCAATAGAAAAGTTGTACCTATATTTCTTAGCTTTCAAATGAAATAAGCTTTAGGTCCATAGAGTTTTTTATCATGAAGTTATGCTTAAATTATAAAAACTGTACAAGTCTGGAAACATGCTTCCATTTATTCCCTAACACAAAATATTAATAAAAAAATAATATTAACAAGAATAAAGTAAGAAAAGTATAAAGGATTTAATACAAAAATATATCAAAATATGCACTTATCAATTACATTTTAGGAAGAAAAGAAAATCATTTCTTAAGAGTTAAAAGAATGTCATCCATTTTGAAAAGAATAAGAAAAGAGAATGAGAAAAAGAGAGAAACTTTGTGTAGAGATTTTAATTGTTTGAAAAATTGTTAAGTCCTAATTCAATAGCCGTAGATCTTTGAAAAGAGTGGGTCAATAAAATTCATACTGCAAGATCTTTATGGTGGTTTTCTTTATCAAAAAGTAACTACCATGTGCTCTTGCATGATAAAATTTAAAAAATTACTACCTTCTATATTGTCAGCATGCATTTTCGATTAGAACAAAATAAAATAGAAAAAAAAGTAAAAACAAATTAAATGGATAGAAAAAAAAGAGAATGAGAGTTAGAGAAAGCAAATATGTGATTATCGGCTCTCATAGTCTTCTTTTCCATCCATTGGGTTGTCTCTCAATAAGCGTTTGGTTTAATATCCTTAGCCTCGACATTGCTCCTTCATTACTCATCAACATATGTTGCCAAAGTAATCGTACATCCAATCATCGTCTCATAATTTTGAAATATTTAAATAATTTTGCCCACTTGTAATTGATTGAGGTTTTTAGCAATGCTGACTTGTGGTATTTATTTCTCACCTAAGTAGACATATTTAAAATAATTCGGGATTAGTTTACACTCCATTGTAGGTTTCTGCACCACATAAAGTAGAGACCTCTCATTAAATATTAGCAATTCAATATAAGAGACATCATATCTTGATTTTTTTGGCAACAAATCCAGCCCCGTTATATTATTTTCCACATCTTCAATATTTCCGCATCCAACTTCTTTTCTTTCAAATCCTCCAAAATGAGATATTTTTATAAAGTAACCTTCATTCCATTCTTACTAGTGAACTCAAACATTTGTTATAACTTGGAATCAATAATGTCAACTATAGAAACAACATTCACGTTAGCAGGATATCTCATGGCTTCAAAAATATTATATTTTATAACCTCGCCTTCAAACTCCATAGTAAGAATGTCATCATGAACATCAATTTTAGCTCGGGCTATCTTCATGAATGATCTTCCTAAAATAATGCGTGTAAGATTAGGGCATGTCTCATCCTCCATCTCAAGAATATAAAAATTAGTATGAAAAACTAATTCATTCACCTACACAAGAACATCTTCCACAACCTTTATTGGATAGCCAATTGTATGATAATACCAGTTTCTTTTAAAGGTACTAGATTTAGAGAAGCATAAATAGAATATGACATAATATTAATTGATGTTCCTAAATCTAATATGCATTTTTCAAATTTGGTGGTCTTACCAATGGTACAAATGATGGTAAAAGTGTCCGTATCTTTACACTTTGGAGGGAGTTTTCTTTGAAGAACTGCCGAAATATTCTCCCCCACACTTACTTTTTTATCCTCCTTAACTTTCATTTGTTAGTGCATAGCTCTTTGAAGAACTTAGCATATCGAGGCACCTGCTTAATCGCATCAAGAAGAGGGATATTTACCTCTACTTTTTAAAAAATCTCAAAAATTTTCATTTCTTGCTCATTTTTCTTAGAATTTGCTAATCTGCTAAGAAAAGTTGGAGGTGTTACATAAGTATGAGATAGAGGTTTAGGAGTGGTTACCGAATTTAGATTCTCCTTAGGATGAATAGTCTTGTCAACAACTTTTCTATTTCAAAAAGTTGTGATCCAATTAGCCTCCTTGATTGAATTTTCACCTGGAAAAAAAAACATGACACTAAGTGAAAAGATTGGGTTGAGGTTAAGCAGAAAATTTACCTTTTTCATGAGTATGCAAAAAGAGTGTCAATATTGAAAGTGTGCTTTTAATCTCATTGATGGTTTGTGAAGCTGGTTATTGATGTTTCTTTATGCATGCATAAATTCTTGCAAAGTTTCCTCAATAGATCTTTTATGTGGAGCTAGATAAGAAGAAAAGTTTGGTGGCTTTTGTGAATATAGCAGTTGGGCACAATTCTCATCTCGCCAACTAAAATTAGGATGATTTCTTCATTGTGGATTGTAAATTTTAGAATATGGAGAATGAAAAGGTTTTTTTAATGTGTTCATGATATTTATTTCTGCTGGAATATTTGGGCTTATGTTAGTGGAGTATCCAACAAGTTCACAAATGCCACAAACTTCTTCATCTTGCATAGATCTAATTTCCTTTACTTTTTTAAGTTCCATAGCCCCAATTTTTCTTGTTAAACTAACAATCTTAGCATTTAGATCATCTTCTTGACTAAGATAATATTTTCATTTATTACTATTAGCAAGATTAGATCTAATAGAAATATCGAAATAATTAACACTATTCCATAATTCAGAGTTTTCTGCCAAATGGTCTAAATATTCTAGGGATTCATCAGGTTTTTATCAAGAAACTAGCAATTACACATTGTTTCAACAAATTATTTTGTTTCAAGAGTTAAACCTTTATAAAAGAAACTAATTAAGCGCCATTTTTCAAAACTATGTTGTGGACATGAATTTAACAAATTTTTAAATCTTTCCCAATATTAAAAGAAAGCTTCATTAGAATTTTGAGAAAAAATTGGATTTATCTTTTCAAAATATTAGTTTTATAAGTTATAAAGAACTTTTTCAAAAATTCAACTTGCATTTCTTGCTAAGTGCCAACTAACCTAGGTTTTAAAGAGTTAAGCCAAGTTTTTGTTTTTCTTTTAAAAAAAAGAAAATAATTTGAGCTTAACGATCTAATTTGTACAAGTTTGATTTTCAAAAGTGACACATACTTCATCAAATTCTTTCAGATGTATGTAAGGGCTTTCAGAGTCTAAATCGTGGAAATTAGGAAGTAAATGGATCATAACTAGCTTAAATCAAAAGTTATTTACATTTAGAAGAAAAATAAAACAAGAAGAAGAAAATTTTCGAGGAGGTTGTAAGTAATAACGTACGGTACGCACTTGTTGATTCTCATTTTCATCATAGATACTTTCATTTTCAGTCATGGTAGAAGTGTGTGTGTAGGTGACTCAAACAAATTTTCAAATAAATTTTCATAATTATTTCTATCTAAACGACAAGAATTATGATTACGATACCATATGAACATATAATCGTAAAGAAAACAAACACACAATATTTACAAAGGAAAAATATTTACAAACCTGAATACTTACTTTACCTTCTCTGGCAATGATGCTAAAAACTTGCTACAACTTTAAGGTTGCAAACTCAAGTGCAGGTTGTGTCAAGTAATAAATTTCTTAGGAGTTCGAGGTCGATCCACAAGGAAGTTGTTTGAAGTTTTTAGGAGTATATTTCTTAAAAGATGGGTTTTATGTTATTTAGAATATAAAGAAAAATTTATGCTATAACTAAAAAATTAAAATAATAAAAGTACTTAGAATTAGGGATCCGCTCTTGAGTTTTGGATAGAGGAATAATTATTTATTATTATTATTTACCTTTTTTAAATGCCACCATTGGAATCCATATACAATGAAGGTTCCAATGGGAAGATATTATCAAATAACTCATGCATTAAGATAATCATGATATTATCTTACTGTTTGCAAATTATCTCTTAACATCTATATTTGTTTATATGATCAAGTATTTATGCACACATTTATCTACAATAAATCAAGGTTTCACGTTAGTAGTCGGTGGAGTAGAACCGTATAATAAGATAAATGAACCCAAGTATTTGTTGTGCCAATAGTGATACAAAAATCAAGAATCACCACTAAACAAGAAGGGTTTTAACGTCAATACTTATTTATGCACATATTTGTTTACAACAAATCAATGTTTCATGTTAGCAATCAGCATAGTAGAACCGTACAATAAGTTAAATGAATCCAAGTATTCGTTGTGCCTTGGTGATACATAAATCAAGAATCGCCACTAAACAAAAAGAGTTTTAATGTTAACACTTATCTATGAGATTAAGTATTTATGTATACATTTATCTACAACAAATCAATATTTTATGTTAGCAGTCAATGTAGTAGTACCATACAATAAGTTAAATGAACTCAAGTATTTGTTGTGTCATTGGTGATACATAAATCAAGAATCACCACAAAACAATGAGGGTTTTAATCAAAAATTAAACAACACACTTAAACATTATACATCATTATAATCATTCCTCTTCCTTAAGAGGTTTACCCTTTTTTCTCAGTTAAATAAAATTTAAAAAGATATAATGATAGTAGAAAAGACTAAAATAGAAGAGAAACTAGATAATATATTTTTATTACTACTAGAAAACTTAGCCTAAAGAAAGATAATAATAATACTTTATTTCCCCCTCTAAGGGTTTTTGTATGTCTTGAATGTCATCCAAGAGCCTCTATTTATAATAGAAGAGTGCCTAAATTGACATTTTCAAATTTACTCCAAATAAACTTCAAATATGCTCTAAATTCACATGTCCTTTTTAGATCTAAATATTTTTATATATTTTTCTCCATGTAATCAGCTGATATTGGAAAAGTGATCAACATGAAAGTTGTGAATTTTGTGTTAGTTTTATTTTCTATTTTGAATCACCTAATTCCAACCACTAGGGAGAAAGTTATGCTTGGTTTAAGAAAATGTGTCAGTATAGATAAATTTCTTCCAATACACCTATTTAGACGAATTTTCTACTTTAATCAAGGTTGAATTGGGCTTAGTTTCCAACAGTAAAGTTGTAGTTCTATCTCTTGCCTTTCAAATAAAGTAAGGTTTAGGTCTATAGGGCTTTTAAACAAAATACAAAAACTATACAAGTTTGGAAATATGCTTATTTTGAATTTAATACAAGCCCTACTGATGACAGTTTTCATATTTCAATCATAACTCTCTACTATAATATTATATTAACTTAATTCTTAATCCATTGGAAATCTAAGAGATAGATATACAACTTTTATGTTTTCCACAGAATCCAATTCTTTTGATTTGAATGAGAAAGATTGAGTTCAATAGTTAGCACCAGACTAAAACTTCTTGGTATGATATATTTTGGTATTTTAGACATAACTCTCTCTACAAATATCATATTGAGTTAATTTAACTGCCTATGGATGATATCAGAAGTCAATTCATCCTAGAAAGAAGTCAAAAATCAGTTGTAAGGGGTTAAACAGTATCAAAGTACTGAAGTGAAGGTTGCCAAGACAGAATACACAGCGCCTAGGCGCCGTTATTCTATGCCTCGGCGCTGTCCTTCCAACAAAAAAGATGTTTATGCATTTTTTTGGCAACAAGTGGCGATGGATCACAATTTTTGACATTTTTATGAGATATACACATTAGATACACCTATAGATCATTACCCATGTGATGCTCTAGTGTGATACACTAAATTGTTAGAGAGAAAAAAGAGAAAAAGCCAATAAAAAATGAAGGATTTCAGGATTATTTTTGAAGACTCTTGGAGAGAGAATCATTTTTGAGAAGTTTAAAAAGGATGAGTAGCATCAAACAAAAGGATAGGGGATTGGTTCTTGGAACCAAAAGAGGCCATTAGGTGCTTGGAGACAATACCTATTCAATTTTATGCAAATCAAAAGAGAGTATTCTTTGAGACAATGAGCCTTTCTTGAAGATAATGAGAGCTTCAACCATTCATCCTACTTCACAAATTGGTGAACAATTTTCATATTTTTTTTTATTTTTTTCTTGAAGTTGTATTCATCCATGGTGAACTAAACCTTTCTTTAAACTTTTCTTTGTAGAGGATGATGTAACCTTATTTGATCCTATGTGTTGAATTCCAAACAATATTAGTTCAAGTTATTCATTTTATTTGTGTTATCTTATTTAATATTTCATCTTGATTAATTGGCCACTAATTGAGATTGTTTAACGTATAAGATTCAACACTTGAGAGAGAGAAGATTATACATGATCATATGGATAATACAACCTATGAATCATAGAGTTAAAAAGTTTATGAAACCTTTGAAGTTTTGAAAAAGAATTCATTGAGCTTTTGTAGAGTTTTACTCTTGAATTTTTATATAGATATTGAAATTTATATTGGAACTCATAGTCAATTCGACACTTAAGAAGGGAATTCATGAGTTTAGGAATTTTTAACTTATATGTGTTATTAACTTGAATTGGTATATTTTGGAAGGAAGAACATATGTAAAAATTAGGTGAGTCATTCCTCTAGAAATATAATACTCATAAAGTGTTTGTTATATTACTTCTAAAAATTCCACTATTGCCTTTGCATTTTTTATCTTACTTTACTTTGTTTACCAATCATCACTTGATTTTCTAGATAAAATTAGGACTATTGGAACTACGGTATTTAATGAAATTTTTGATTATAATCTCTGTGAATACGATACTCAACCGTTGTATTAAAACTTGACATTGTACACTTATAGTTTGCATAAAATCACAAACACGTCATATAAAGAGAGATTTAATTTGCCATACTTTAGATTTCCTTAGAGTGCTTCATTGTAAGGGAGTAGTACTTATTATGTTTTACTTTCTAAAATTTGCTTTTGATGTGTAAAACATTTCATTGGTTACTTTTAATTAATAAATTGGTAGGGATCTATATATAATCCCTCACCTAGGCACAAATAATTCTTTTTATGAAAAAAATACAATTGCACCACACAAAAGAATGTGACTTCCGCACTTTCAAATCAATCACTCCCCAAGGGTTCTCAATGTAGAATGGGCTTGTAATTTCATCCGTTACCATTTTTTTTAAAAAAAAACAAAGAATGAGAACTCTGAGTATCGGGGTTCGATCATTTTAACCAATTCGATCATTCTTTTTAACTGGTACAGATCATAATAATATCTAATTACTTTCTTCTTTTATAATAATAATACGTTAATAATAACAAAACGACAAGAAAAAAAGGAGAAATTTGTAGATAAACATGTGTAAAAGTGTAAGCAATTTAATCAAAAACCTTAAGCACTTTCTAATTAGTTTTTAAATATCAGAATACATTTAAAAAATGATAAACAAAGCTATGAATCCTCTGATTCCATCTTGAACTAATTGACCTAGCCATTATTTTTCTTTTACAAAAATGAACAAAAAAGAAAAAGTTATGAGAGAAACCATTTTGTATTCATCTGTCAAGGGCCTAATCCAAGTTCCTTCTCGAGTTTTCAAAAAGTACAAAAATACCTTCTTTAACTTATTGAATATTTTAAAGTATTCAAAATATAATATTATTTCATATAGTTACTTTTTGTTAGTATAATAAAATAAGACGACCTTGCAAGTTTTTTCTTTTGCTTAACCTTATTGTCTTTTCAACAAAAGCTTAAATGTAACATTTAATATTGTGACCTTATAGATTCATTTACTTGTAAACATCATAAATAATTTTCAACTATGAAACAGATTGTAATATGTTGATTTGATTTATTTCCCATCATTGTATAGAACATTACAAACAATTATTACTAATGTTACATCGCTATTATCTAAATAAATGCACTTTATTGCATGGTTTCAAATACTTATTTTAGCATATAAGTTTAAGTTTGTCCGAAATATACTTTATTATACACAAAAGAAATAGATTTATCTTTATAAGATTAGCATTGAAGTGTGACAGTATAATAAAGAGGACATTTTATGTTTTATACATCTTAAAATATTCAGTAAACAAATTTAAGGATGTATTTGAAACTTGTTAAAAAATGAGGGAGCTGATTGGGATTATCCCCTAAATTCTGGGAGGTAAATAGGATTTCACAAAAACCCACGACCCTGTTTAGTTAAACCGAAACCGTCTCAAATGGCTGGATCCGGGTCGGATTTCTTTTGGCTTGGACCCATTGCAACGCACTTAACCCGAAACCAACAGGTGATCCGACGGCCCCATTATTTACATACAAGGGGTTTTTACTTTATTAAACCCTACTGCTCTCCCTCCCTCCCTCCCTCAGCTCTGAATTACAGACTATCGAACACTAAGAAATGGTAGTGAGAGAAGATGACTCTGCTTTGTTCAATGATTTACAGGCGAAGGGGTATGCTTAATTAATATATATATATATATTTATATATTTACATAATGCTTATGTGTAGAAGATAGGGGCATGTATTATGATGGACGTTTGATTATCTTGTCACTTCAATTAATGTTTGTTTGAATGTATAGTTTGGAAATCGACAAGCAAGCTCTTGCCGCCCCTGTGAAGAATGCCGTCGACAAGTTCCAATTACTACCCGAATTCTTGAAGGTATAAACATTTTGTTCTTTTTTTTTTTGTTTTGAATTAAAGGAATATATTTTTTCAGCGTGTTATCTAGGCTTCTTTATATACGCACGAATTGATAGAGGGTCTTTTGAACTAAAGGAATATTTTTTTCAGCGTGGTATTTTTGTTATTCTTCTCATTTTTCTTTTTGTTTTTTAATTTTATGGAAGAGGGTCTTTTGTATTACATGGAATTATTGCATGAAAAGTGAACAAAGATTTTTCTTATTTTGATTGGGCCAGCTATTATAAGTCACTAGAAATGGAAAATGTTAATGAAAATAGGTGAGAAAGTATTTAATTTGGTAGTGATTTGTATTTCATTTTTGTTGATTATCACTTGTGTTTGAGATTATCTTCAGATTTCCTTTTTCTGCCTTCACAAGGTATCACGTAAATCGTCTGAAATGAGCCTTATACTAGTTGAGCATTAGACTGTAGTAGATTAGTGTAAGCTTGTTAAATATGTGGTGAAAATGATGGGTAACTCCTTATTGTGATCTGACTTTTTTTCCTGAGAAACACCAGAAATTTTGACTACTGGCTAATGTGCAAATGTAGGTGAGAGGTCTTGTGAAACAACATTTGGATTCCTTTAATTACTTTGTGAGGACACAGATTAAAAAGATTGTTCAAGCCAATGATCTCATCACCTCTAAGATTGACCCAAGTATTTATTTAAGGTGAATTTTTTTATTTATATCCTATAATTTCATTTGCATTATGTTCTAAGAAGTTATCTGTGTTTATACTTTCTGTTGACAAGAATTTCTTCTCTACATATTAGAATTTATGTTTTTGTTGCATGTACTTGGTTGCAGATACAAAGATGTTCGCATTGGTGAACCATCAATGATAATAGATGGTGTCACCGAAAAGCTTACTCCCCATAAGTGCCGGCTCTCCGACATTACGTGAGTGTCAATTGTTTTACTTTTCCATCTTATATGCATTAGGACCTGCGGGAGGGAATCAGAGTTGCACATTAGCTGAATATATTTTAAGCACATAGATGTTGTGTGAACTTCTGATATGGCATTTGAGTAGATTTATTGAGCCTAAAAAATGTGCATGGTTTTTGGGAAAAAAGGAGTTATGCTGGTATAAAAGGTGTTTGAGTAACTAAGAGGGAGTAAATGCTCTATCAGGTGCTTTTTCTAAGTTGTTTTTCCTATAATTTTTTCTCATTGTTTGCTCTTGGTCTTTTCCTGCAAAATGAAGGGAGAAATGAGAAAGGAAAACTCTTTAGTCCCATTGAAAGTTTGCGGTAGATTATGACAGTGATAAGTTTATTATTAGTGTCAAAGTGCTATGCATCCTAGTCTTCTTTTTGGTATTCAGCATGTAGCTCATCCTAATTAAGGAGTTTCTGTTGGGAATATAAATAGAAGGCTTCCTTTTAAATTTTAGGGTGTAATCATTGTTATGCATGCTTCTTGGCGACATGTTTAATACAATTTCTTTTTTGAGGGTTGGTTGGTTTCTGCAACTTAATACATGTAATAAGGCTATACTTTTGAGTGCAACACATCTAGCTTGAATATAGCATCCAAAATTTACTTTTGCACCATTACTTTGTTATTCAATGTGATCTTTTAAAATTTAAACAGAGCTGATTTAGAGAAACTCTTTTGATTTGTTTTTTCCTGGAAATGAGAAACCACTTTACCTTAAAGCTCATCACTTTTCTTACTGCCCTTTTAACCTCTATTGGTGTGCCACTGATTTCAGCTATGCTGCTCCAATATATGTGAACATAGAATATATTACAGGAAGCCATGGTTCAAAGACAACCCAAATGAAGGTGATATGAATTCTAGAGCTTGTCTATTTATGAAAGATTCACAAATATGGAGAAATGTCATACAGAAACATGACTAAATATGATGCATACACTCACTTATACTCAGGGTTTATTTTCAGAGAGATGTAATTATTGGAAGAATGCCTATCATGTTAAGAAGCTATTGTTGCATATTGTACCGGAAGGATGAAGAAGAACTTGCCAGATATGGTATATCTGCATAATTTGACAGTAGAAATGCATGTGTATTCATTTGCACTTTGTTATCACAGAGGAAGCACTATTTGCATGGTAATTTTTTATTTCCCACGTGTTTGATAAGCGTATTATCTATTCTCTTAGGTGAATGCCCGCTTGATCCTGGAGGATATTTTGTCATCAAAGGAACGGAGAAGGTGACACTTCCATCATCAAATAATAGTTCTTTTCTCTTGTTTATGATATGTAGGAAAGTGAATATGACTTCATGAAGTTTTGCTTTTTAATTTTTGTTTATTATGTAAGTTAATGTTCTGTGGTACAAAGGGAAAGAGTGTAGAGACAATAAAAAATGAGGTTTGATGTAGAAGGAGAGTTGCTTAATGAAGAGGATTATTGACTGGTCTTTCTGGAACTAACATGAGAAACTTTTTTAAGGCTCTTTTATGAGTATGAATCAACATAGATTAGCTTGTAATGGAATTGTTGTAATGATGATTGAACTTCTCGTTATGATCTGGAGCATTATACTTTCCAAAATTGAATGTTGCTGCGCTACATTCACTTGAAGAGATGAAAAGAAATGGTGCGATTGAGATTTGAGAATTAGTTTCAGCATCTTGGTTCACCAGATAAAGATGAATCAATTGGCAGTCTTGGGTCAAATGCAGATTTCCTCAGTGTGTGCTTGAGAGAATTAGAGCACTTTTTAGATCTATGAGAAGTTTATGCATTACCAATTTCTTTAAGACAATGCAATGTGAGAGAGAGAGAAGCTTCTGTATGTTTCCCAGTTGGTGCTACAGTGTTGGGTTTCTTTTTAGTGCTAGTGCGATATCTAACTTTGTACCTCAGATGACCTAGCATGTTCTGTGTATACATTTTACAGGGCTTTGTCTAGTGATATACATGCTTTTAGCATTTGAGAATTGGCTGCTGGCAAAACGTATCAATTCAGAGTTTGTGATTACTCATTGTATAGTTGCCAGCAATGATGTTAGTGGTCATCCGGGTGGGGTATAGGACTAAGGTTGGTTGCAGTAGCATGGGCTCCTAGTCTGATTGGACATTTGAAGAGAGAATTACACAATGTTTTCAATTCTGAGTCGTGCACCTCAACAGCAGTTGCTTGGTACTCATTTAGGTGGTTGGGTTGTGGTTAAATAGAGTGATCGATCTTTATTGCTTTCATTGCAGCTTAGGGCTCATTAGTGTTTCTTTGCCTTAAATTTTCAAAGTATGAACATTTTATGTTGGCAGTGTTGAATTATTTTTTGTCTGTTAGTTATCCTTTTTCATGAGCTCTGCCTGTAACTCTTCACAAGTCATTAAGAATATCATTGTTCTTGTTTACAATTAAATTACCTTTTAGCCTAAACTGCAATGTATATCACTGCATAGAATTACTATTCCCCAGATCTTTAGTTTGTCAACATGGTGCTTATTTTCCATATCTTATTCCAGGTGATTTTGATACAAGAACAACTTTCGAAGAACAGGATAATTATCGATGCTGATAAGAAAGGCTGGTGAGTAGGTTTCACTTTAGTTCTTTCTTTTAAGTAAATAATATTTTTCTGTTTGTTATAACATGCCTCCAGTGCATTTTTAAGCTTACCAGCTAGAAAATACACATTAGAGTAGTTTAAGTGAACAACATTGAGTTCCAGATTCCCAAACAAGTTACACTAAGGGATAAAAGTGGGGGAAGTCAGTAGTTGCAGTATCGGTGAATAGAAATCTTGTTTGGAAGGTTCTGGATGTTTAATTTCATTAGATGAACAAGAATTTTTTTTTTTTGAATCATGTAGAGAATAAGACTTGATACTAATGACGATGATCTCAGGTAAATTTGAATCATCTTTTTGTTTGTTATTCTTTCTATAGTACTTGTATGATACTTGAAACAAGAATAGCCAAGTCAAAAAAGGAATAGAACATTGTCTGGGGACTGCTCTTAGCTGGCATCAGAGAAGTCAGCATGGGTCTATCTCTGTGCTTGTCCAATGAGATTGGATCATGTCATATTATTTGGTCCTCATGGTAGAGCTTTGGAGTTATAAGGATAGAAAATTGCTGGAGAATTTGGTGTTGGATGTTCTGAAATATGTTTCAATGGGATCATGATGAGCTGGTGGCATTTGGGTTAAGAAAAAAAAGAACAATAGAGCTTTGTAATAACTTTCATTTTCCTTAAGTGATGATATCATATTCACTAATCTCCAAAGGTGTCACTTTCTCTGACTGAATCCTTTTATCTCTTTTTCCTTTCTCTCAGTGTGCAAGCATCTGTGACAAGCAGTACAGAGACAACAAAAAGTAAAACAGTTATAAAAATGGAGAAAGAGAAGATCTATCTATACCTGAATCAATTTACGAGCAAGGTTGATATGGCTACTTATGACCGTCCCTACCTGTCCCCTTATCTGTAATTCTAAATATTATGGCGAGTTTTACTTCTGGATTTCATTATCTTTTCTAGGTTCCTATCATGATAGTCCTGAAAGCTATGGGTATGGAAAGTGATCAAGAGGTTGTCCAGATGATTGGAAGAGACCCTCGGTATAGTGAACTGCTATTGCCTTCAATTGAGGTACACGATCTGGTTTAGGTTCAATTTATTGGAGACAGTATCTTTTTCCTCTTCCAAAGAAAGTCTCGACAATATTTTTGGGTATGCTGGTCTTTCATAGCTTAATGGAATTCTGATGGAGCCTCTTGACTGTAATCCACAGTTCTTGGTTTCAAAGAAAGAGGGGCTCAACGAGCCTGAACTGCAAAGCATCTAATATATTTAATGTGTCTTGTGGCTTCTGAAATTTTACTTAGTAGTATTGTCTTGATTTCAGGATTGTGTGAAGGAAGCTGTACATACACAACATCAGGCACTGGAGTTCCTTGAACAGAAGGTTTTGATCTTTTCCCAGATAAACTAGAAGAAAAAATTCTAAGCAATAGCTATCCCCTATATAAATTGAGGAGGAGTTATATATGAGTATGGTAGTCTATGAAACTAATTTTTATCTGTGCATCCTAATTAGCTATGAGAGACACGATTGTGGAAGCTATTCAGATGCAGTGAATTGTTTTCATTCTTCTTTTGAAAAGACTATTACTTACTTGATTAATGAATGAAATGTAACACAGAGAATCAATTCGAAAATTGCCTTAACACCTTCAGTTATAATATTAGTGGCTCATCCATCTGGGTTGTTCATTCTGGAGTTGGATATCTAATTATTGACCCGTTAATGTCTTTTATACTTTAATTCTCAAATAGAAGTTCTGGAGAGAACTATGCATCTCCGATTTTTTAGTTCAGAAGCAGGTGGGCCATGCAAACTGCTTTGGTAATTTTGGAGTTGGAGATGGATAATTGATCTGATTATTAATCAATGATGCCATATTCTATACAGTCAAACCTCTCTAAATGGATATTGTTGGGACTAAGAAATAATATTATTTTAAAGAAGTTGCTTCTATATTGATAAAATAACTTATTTATTTATTGGTAAATAAATAATTTGTTAATTTACAAAATGTTTTATGTTTCGAATTCCTTTTGTGTACCTTTTCTTTTTATTAAGATTCATGAGTTACAAATTAAAAAAATAATGTTATGTGGTCAAAATTAATATGTGTACATAGAGAATTGCAAAAGTTATCATTATATTATAAAAAAAAATTAGTTATTGTTATGTACATGTATAGAAACCCAAAATTGTATATACGTACATTTAACATGAAGGTTAATAAGTACTTGGACATACAATAAATGTATTTTTCAAGTTTAATACCATGGAAGATGAAGTGTTTCAAGATGTTTCAAGTACATATTACAACATCAACTCTGCAAAATAGTCATGAATCCTTTTTATTTAGACTCCAAAGCATTAAAATTTTCATTTTTCATTTTTTTTTCTCATGGCTTCTCATATGAAAGGAGTAAAAAAACTACATTGACCAATGAGATAAGGAGAGCATTCTGCTAGTATAAAAATAAGCATCTCTCTTCAAGTCAAGGAAAAAACTCTTTAATATTATGAACTAAGTTTTTTATTTTTTCGTCAATTAATCTATATATTTGTTGGGCCTGAAAGAATTTGAAAAAAAACAATATCTTATGCATTTTGCGAGTTTATTAATTTAGTACATTGGCCCGAGTCGGGACTGGAAATTTTTGTTATTTGAGCGACGTTATTAATTTATCGAACATTCATTTGTCGAGATTTTACTGTACGCACAAACACATACCCACACATGTCCATGTGTGCGGATATGTAGATATACATATGACAATATGTATGTAACAGATTTTTGAATTTAAAAAATCTAACATGGTAAACCGCAGAGCATTTGATATAGAATACTTATATGTATTGCATATCCGAGGTGCTTCTTCCCTATAAGAAACATGACGTTGCCATATAAATGAGTTCCTAATAATATGTATTACCTTGCACGCATGATGTGTTTCTTACTTCTTAAATTTTGTCTTCTACATCTTCTACTTATTACTGTTTCATGTTGTAGGTTAAGAAGTTGCCATATTCTACAACATTTGAGAAGGTCGGTTTGCCATTTTTTATTTTTCTGGTCTTAATCTAATTTTGAGAAACATTTTATTTTAGTTGTGTTTTTTTATTTTGCTCATTTTCTTATTTGCCATCTTCGTTTGGGATTCAGGAAGGGCGTGCTCTGAGTATCCTTCGGGACATATTTGTTGCCAATGTTCCTGTGAGTTCATTTTCAAGTTGTGTTTCAATGGAACTTACTACTATTTCACTAATATGTAACACCCCCCACCCCAAACCCAAAAAATCTTCTCTCACAGGTGCGTCAAAATAATTTTCGTCCAAAATGCATATATGTTGCTGTAATGTTGAGGCGCATGATGGAAGCAATCTTAAACAAGGATGCAATGGATGACAAGGTACACCAGCTACCCCTACTTGCTTGAGCTTAGTCTTTTGTCATTCAATGAGTATGTATGTGGGCAGTTTTTTAACTTTAAGCTAACTGGCATAAGCTTTTTTAAAGTTACTTTATTTTACTTTTTATTCTACTTCATGCATGTGTAATACTTCATTCATGGGTGGATCACATTAAAAATTGGATAATGATTCTAAGTTTACTTATCTCTGTAATTCATAATAATTATTTTCCTCATAAAAAACATTATGAGTGTACCTTGGAGGTATTTTTCCCCTTCCTAAAAAACCACATGGCCATTTTTTTAGTTTCAACATCACA
Organism: Paulownia fortunei; assembly: GCA_019321725.1. Classification (NCBI taxonomy): domain Eukaryota; kingdom Viridiplantae; phylum Streptophyta; class Magnoliopsida; order Lamiales; family Paulowniaceae; genus Paulownia; species Paulownia fortunei. The sequence goes on from CM033106.1 coordinate 8,546,701, forward strand.
ATTTCCTATAGGGGTTATTTAGTATTTGCTAAAAGGAAACTTATACTAGTTGATCTGATCTCTTTGCCTACTATTTCCAGGAAGAATTCCACCTAAGCGAAGATTTCTGTATGTGGATTTTCTTGCCTGTGCATTTCTTCTTAGATGACCTAATTTTCTAAGTCATGTGCGCTGACTAAACTATGTTTCTGCTTGTTTGTTTTAAAATGGATGGTGAAACATTTGGCCTTTTCAGTCCTAGGGCGGAGTCAATACAAGTTGGAAAGGGTGGTGGATTGGTTAGTACTGATTTTGGACATCCAATGCTCTGTGTTAAATCAATGAACATTTTGTCCATAGGCAAGCATATTACTGGAATGGAGTCTTCCTCAGAAGGTTTTTACTTTTCTGCAGCCAAAAAATTAAACTTTTTGGTTACAACACAGAGTACATGGGTAAAAGGCAATCTGCCCTATTGTTTTCTGCAAAAAAGTCAAATTCCTCTATATGTTAAAAAGGGAATGAGAAACCATGTAAATGCCTGAATCAGGCTTTGCTCCACCTACAAAGCTTTTTTCTGTTCTTCTTTGACTAATAGACTGAAAAGAGTGAGCCGTTTTACCATAATGGATTGTCACTAAAATAACATCCATCTGTTGTGGACTTCCAGCACCATCTAGGGCCATGCTAAGTGTCAATATATCTGTTGCCTATCAAGGCTATCTGATATCTTTTATTAATATGGTGAATCCCCTGGGCAGTGAGCCGCATTTTATTCTTTAGCAAACACCTAAACTTTATGAAATTCTTGGCAGCAAGCATAGAAATCTTGGTAGCCAACAAAATGCTGGCTTGTTCTGTTAGACTAGTTTAAGGGGAAAAACTAAATGAATTAGTCTTGAGCTTATGATATTTTTAACTGGAATTTCATAATAAGAATGGAGATCTATGTCTGTATTTTGTACATAGCATCATAGAGAAACTTGAATAAGATATTCAGGCTTATCAACCTTTTTTATGTGCTTTTTTGGAAGATCCATCTAAGTCTCATACAGTCAACATCTCGAAAAAAATAAATTGTTTTGCACATGCAAGTTTCAAACTTGGGGCGAAGATAACATTTCAGTTTGTTATATTCTACTTGGCCCTGATAAACAAAGATGTGAAACTTTGTGTGGCATTTGTTGAGGAAATCTAATGTCTCATATTTACAATTTCCACCTGCCACTTGTTGATATCAACCAGTCAAATGTGGCCATGCAATGGTGAATTGAGAAAGTGCAAATTCAAAATTAACTCATTTCAATGGTAATAGAGAAAAGGGAGATGAAATTGGTGAAGTTACCAAGGGAGATGAAATTGGTGAGGTTACAAGGTGGCCTTTCAAATCCGGGAATAGGTTGGAAATGCAATTGGCATTCTTGAGTCTATTCCTAATCCGACTTTCGTTATAGTTTAAATTGAAAGAACAAAAAGTTGAATATCATAGGAACATTCATCCCCTTGTTAGTTCTCATTTAGTCATTGCCCACATTCCTTAGATTTGCTGACTTGTCCAAGTGATGCTTTGGGAAGTTGTATCTGATTCAGATTTTGGCCATTGTACTTGATTCATTGTATGATCTGTTCATTTTGATGCCAATTGCTAACAATCTTTGTTGCTAATTGCACATACTTTTTAGAGACTCTTCCAGCAGTGCTACTCTGCTTTTGGAAGCATACTGTCTAACTAAGAGATGCAATTCATACGTTGCACTTGTTTTTTACCATTTGTTAGATCCTTAATTTATTTATTATTGTAGGATTATGTGGGGAACAAAAGATTGGAACTGTCTGGCCAACTGCTATCATTACTTTTTGAGGTACATTTGATGTCTTCTAGTTGTTCAATATTCCTTTTATCATGATTAGACTGGTAAATTATCTTTCTGTACTTTGTATTGTAGGACTTGTTCAAGACAATGAATGATGAAGCCCGCAAAACGATAGATACCATCTTAGCAAAGCCAAGTCGCTCTAGTCGGTTTGACATTTCTCAGGTTTGTGATGTCTGAGGTCAAGAAATCAATATAATAATAGGAATATGTGATGAAAAGGTTTGATTTTAAGCTTGGCAATCCCAAATGATTAAGACATCAAGTTTCAGTCAATCATGTAACGTGAGAAATGAAAGCTGCATGAGTTACATGTATTTGATGGTGTTCACTGATGCACTTATGTCTGTTCATATCATTGTCTTAAACAAGCATGCTCAGAAGAAAAAAAATATGCAACAGATCTGAAAAACAGCACACACATCCACGAATGTGGTTCCAATCTTATTATATTAATTGATTCTTTTGGTGGTTGCTTTTTGGGTGAATTACCTTGGGGAATCAATAAACCCTCTAGGGTTATAATAAATTGACATTTAGCATATGAAGAAAACCTGTTATATGATGCCCCACTGTTAACTAAGAAAAGTTTTCGTCTCTTTGTTCTCGGTCTATCTATCTTTGATGAAGGGAGAGATGATTATATGAGATTGAACTGGGAAGATCAGAATTTCAATATAGCATAGGTTGACTTTGTGAAATTGTTCTGTTCCATCAACTTGTCGACAAGTGTTCAGGCTATGTTTGGTTGTGTTTTAGGGGAATGTGTTTTGGGAGATGGATTGAAATGACAGTAATGTTTGTTTGTGTTTTGGGAGGGACAATTTGTAATGTAGCAGTTTTATCATATAAGTTTTTGTCATGTTAGTGGTGTCACATCAGCCTTCTTTAATGTTATGTGTTGTATTTTTTATTGTGAAAAAGAAAGACGATATATATTTATAGTAATATAGTAATTGTATGATGTAATGATGTTGATATATAGTGGGCCTCGTTTTTTTTTTGGGGGAAGAATGAATTTATTTTGAGGGAATGGATTTTCCAAACTCAATCTTGTTCCAGGGGAAAAAAACATTCCCCCAGATCACAACCAAACATTGCCTTAGTTTTCTCTCTTATTTTCTTCCATGCTACTATCTTGAAGCTAAGGAGGATGTTAAGAAATTGCTTTGGGTAGGATGATGAGCTATTATACTGTGTTTGCCAAAGTTGACCTGTTCCCTACATTCTTGTTCTTTCAGACTGCCTGATACTGCCGACCAGCAGTTCAGCTCCTGTCCGTTTTACGATGTTAATTAAGTGCTGAAGTTATTGGCTCCCTCATAGGTTGTGGCCAACTCCTCTCTCTGTCTCTTTCCATTTCCTCCCTTGTTTCACTTTCTGTTGCTTACTAGACTCGGCATTCTTGCTCTACTTTTTGTTCTCTTTTGTCCTTTGGCTAGTTAGAAGAGTCAAATTTCCCCCAGGGCACAATCTTCCCAGAAAATTTCCTTTATAACAAAACCTATACTTGAAGTAGATTATTCCTGCTCTGTTTTACTTTTTTTTTTTTTTTTTTAGTTATGTCTTCTCTCTTAAGTTAATTTCCCTCAGTTAGATATTTGTGTTTCAGCTTCTTTTTAGTAGGTTAATTCTGTCATTCTGAGTGTCGTTATAATCTTCACTTGTACTCATGTTTACTATGAGATTGTTTACATGTGACTTATTTGTTTAGTATGATGTGTGGTGTGTGTGTATGTGTGTTATTTTTTCTTTTTTTCTTTTCTTTCTTTTTTTTTTTGTTTTCACATGTTTTCTATACTTTCAGTTTATAGTGAAAGATAGCATTACTGTTGGTCTAGAAAGAACTCTTTCTACTGGAAATTGGGATGTCAAAAGATTCAGGATGCACCGTAAAGGCATGACACAGGTATTTAAGACCTTGCCTACATATCTGCCTTTCCCTCTTCAATATTCATTTTGTTCTCAGATTTTTACTTGGGAGTTCAGATTGAGTGCAAAGTTTCTTTGTTACAGGTTGTAGCTAGATTGTCATACATAGGAACTTTAGGTCACATGACAAAGATCTCGCCACAATTCGAAAAATCTAGAAAAGTTAGTGGCCCTAGAGCTTTACAACCCAGCCAGGTGAACTGATATATTCTCCAGGCCATCATAATGTTGTGTTATTTCAATTCTATGTACTACTCTTCCAATTTCATGTTCGATTTCAATAAACCACTTCATATGCAGTGGGGCATGTTGTGTCCCTGTGATACTCCAGAAGGCGAAGCTTGTGGATTGGTGAAAAATCTGGCACTGATGACTCATGTTACAACTGATGAAGATGAAGGACCTCTCATTTCTCTGGTATGCAATTCTCTCTTGACAGTTTATTGCCTTTCAGTAGTATTCAACCTTTTGATGGTGGAATATATCTTTCCCATATAGGAAACTCAGGTGGTTAAGCATATTTATCGAGGAGTTTGATGTTAATTTGCACTGCATGTTTAAGTTTTTGTGCTCTATACAGCACAACAGTTTCAATTTCATCATTTTATAAGGATTTTTGACCATTACTTTAGAGGGTAAAGAGGTATCTATGCATAAATTACCATATTCTCAACTCTCATCTAAATTTTGATGGTGGGAGTATGAGATATTTGATGTTGCAATCCTACATTGACCAATAATCTATGTTTTAGCGCCATAGACATGAGATAAATCTTAGAAACTAGCATTATCTACAGCCTATGACTTCTTGTAGAGTGCTTGTACTTTGAGCTTAGTTGTCAGGGAGGAGAAGATTATGGGGTTTAAAATCATTTTAGCCCTGGCTTACATATCGCCCGAGCTAGCACTAGGTATTGTAAAATCAACATAAAAGTTACTCTGTGCTACATTAGTTTCACTTGTTGTAATCTAAATGCCATACTTTCCGAATCATTCTTCTGGCTGATTTCTCTGGGACATTTATATTAATGCATAAATATATTAACATGTATTTTGGTATGTTTATTGCTAATAGCAAGTCGTGCAAATGAATGAAAAACATGCCAAACAGATGAAAGTGCTCCTATTTTGCTACAAACTTTTGCTCTCTCTAATTCTTTCTCGAGTTGAAGTGGGGAAAGATTCTTGCTTAGATTAGAACAGACATTGACCTAAAAAGATTCTTGCTTAGATTAGAACAGACATTGACCTAAAAAGGAAAAATTCTCAAATTTGATTTATTTTTTAGGTTAAACTTTGCCATCCTGTAATAAGAAAGCTCAGTTTGCTAGTTCTGGATTATATCCACATCTATACATCCTTCTCTCCCTATCTCTATCTACCTGTATTGTCCTTATTGAAGCAAAGAGGTTTTGATAACTAGGAGGTACTACGACAATTGGATAAGTCCAAATCCCTAGCTTCTCTTATTTGATCTCTGTTTTTCTCCTGCAAATTGAACTGAGCTTCGCTGCAACATGTTAGATTTACAGCTATATGTCTGCTGTTCGGAGATATAATTGAGTTGGGCGGACTTTACGATGCAGACTATTGTTTTGGGTGCCAATATTCGATAACTTATGCATTGTTTGTGTGACAGTGCTACTGTCTTGGTGTAGAAGACTTGGAGTTACTCTCTGGTGAAGAACTTCACATGCCAAACTCCTATCTGATCATATTCAACGGACTTATTCTTGGAAAGCACAGGAGGCCACAAGTATGATTCTATAAACAGTCAAATTCTTTTTTATTATGTTGTCCAACTTATATTCTTCTTTTTCTTTTTCAGAGATTTGCCAATGCAATGAGAAAACTGCGAAGGGCTGGTAAAATTGGCGAGTTCGTAAGCATTTTCGTAAATGAAAAGCAGGTGAGCTCTTATTCCTTGTGTTTGAATATCATTTGATATGCAAGACAAGTCACTTTCCTGATGCAGACGCAAAGTTGTCATCATAGATTGTCATTGATCCCTTGGTAAATCTTCATTTGTCTTACACTGCTGTTTGTGGATGATTTTTCAACAACTTAGGAAATAACCGTTGTTATCAACTTTGGAAAATGAATTTTAAATGGCTACGGGCGGTGCTTTCTATCTTTGAAAGTTATTCATATAGAGGTTTTATGGGAATATTGCAGAGCTACTTGAGGCATTTACACATAATAAACCGATGGCCAGAAGAGTTTTCAGATTATAAACTGTAAATTCTCAAGGTCATTTGACTGACTTTGGTATCTGTTTCACTTTTTCTATAGAGACATTTAGCAGCAAAATTTAGCGCAACCATTAGATTATATATCCTAATAAAATTTGTTTCTGGGCTAATTTTATTTTCGACTTACGTATTTTTTAAATGTTTATGATAATAACTTATGATCAGAGATTCTAAAAATGAAATTCTCTTTCAGCGTTGTGTTTACATTGCTTCAGATGGTGGCCGTGTTTGTCGTCCGCTTGTAATCGCAGACAAAGGTGTATCAAGAATTAAGGAGCACCATATGAAGGAGTTGAAGGTAATTGCCGTACATGCTCAATATATTTCTCATTTTTACTTTGATCACCCTGCTGAAAAATTTGTTTGCTTGAAGGATGGAGTCCGAACATTTGATAGTTTTTTGAAAGAAGGCTTGATAGAATATCTTGATGTCAATGAGGAGAACAATGCTTTGGTTTGCTTCTCTCTCTTACATTTAAAATTCTTTTTGCTCTTCGAGGGTCAATTGTAGCCCATCTCACAATAGATATCGATGTTAGATTGCTTTATATGAAGAGAATGCTAAAGAAGGAACAACCCATATTGAAATAGAGCCTTTTACCATACTGGGTGTGGTTGCTGGGTTGATCCCTTATCCTCATCATAACCAGTCGCCAAGAAATACGTATCAGGTAGGCTATATTTGCTTTTTTGGGGTACCTTGAGTTTGGAAGGCCTGAAATTATATCTTACTAATCATGTTTGTTATTGTTTCCATTTGAAGTGTGCTATGGGAAAGCAAGCTATGGGCAACATTGCATACAATCAGGCAAGTTACTTTGTCATCTTGCAGTTCATATAGTTTACTTTTCTCATGGATTTTGTGAACTAAGATCTACCAAATCTTTGGCACTCATGCAATGTTGCTCATGCATTGTTTAACATGAACTAGTGCAATTACATTAAGCTCCACTAAATATATCTAACTTTCCAGACCAAGTGTTTGAACTAGTTTGTGAAACAGATTTGAATTGAAGACTTCCTTTGTTGTGATGATATTGTGACACATAATGGCAGATAAAATGAGGAGTTTTTGTTGGTATAATTTTTTTTTTATTTCCTTCTTGTCAAAAGGATGGGATTGATTTTTCCCCAATAACCTTTTGTCTTTTATTCTCGTCCGATTAATCAGTTCTTTAAAAGATCTATCGGACTATGGAGTAGTTCCCAACCATGGGGTGAATGAAATCCGATATTTTTTTTTTCATTGGAAAATTGATTTAGATCTCTTTCCTTTTTTTGACAACTTTCTAATCAATGAAAGCTCTAACTGGTGGAATAAAGGCCAGTTAGAAAAAAGAGAGTTTTTTTCTCTTTCTTTAGAAATCTTAAAAAAAAAAAAAGGAAGATATCGTTGGAATTTTTTCGAAATATTGGATATTTTGAAGCAGAGAGAAAAGGGTTTTCCATGAGATGGGACTTTTTTTTTTTTAAGTTCAATTTTTGTTGGAAGTGATAGAAAATTTTGGAAGAATTTTAGGTTGGAGGGCATGGAATACATATGGTGAGCTACAACAATGGTTAAAGAGCCTAACATGGCTATTTTTAACGCCCGATCCATGATATGAAATGGGTAGGTGCTTGTTTGACAATTAAATAACAGAGATAGATGAAAAGTTCAGCTTGTGAAACCTGGAAGCAAGCAGCTACGTGAAAGCAGGTTAAGAGTGAGCTTCAATTTCTTAAAAAATCTGTTATAAAACACAGTGATGAAAAACTACTAGGATGTGGACGAAATTGATTCCTAGAAATTCTAAACTACAGAAAATTATCGATTTATTAAATTTTAGCTAGGGCTCATTGTACTGTATTTCTCTTCTTGTCAGTGATTCAAGCAACACCCACCCATACTTTCCATCTTCTGATGCCAAAGTTTGTCAATCCCCATAACCAAAAGCCTGTTGGAGCAATCTAGACAATATATGAACTAGGCATAAATTAATCCATTAGCTCAACATGGATATCAATCGTCACTTAGGCCCTTTATTTTGATTGGTTGTACACAATTCTCATATATTCGAACCATTCTGTGTCTCGGAACTTCTATTGAATTACACAATGTCTTCATAACGGCATGCCACATTACGACTCTGGAGATGGCTTCTATATATGCAAGTGGTGACTCTTAACTACATATGGAGGACTTAGTCCTTATATGTTGAAGGGGTGGGTCTCACATACCTTAAGTTTTTTGTCCCACATATAAAAGTCTTACTATTACGCTTCCTGCTGGCATCCTCTTTGAGTCCATTTCACATTTTGGACTGAGAGGCTTGTTGAAAGTGAGATAAGCCTCTAGATCCAAATGCAGTTCAAAATGGGAGCTAATAAATTCAGTAGCCCAGAATTATTATTTAATGATTGCTTGGGTCCTTCAGCTTGTTTTTTCATAAGCAGGTTTCTATTCTCTTATCACTTCAATGGTGCTAGGCATTTGGGTATCCTATATTACACAGTTGTCCAAATCTCTTCATGTTCATGAAGGCAATATTTCCTGTATATGTTAAGCAAATGGTAATTTTCACACTGTAATACTATCAAATTGAAGATGGCTGATTAACTTTTCCTACACTTACAAAACATATGGAGTTCCAAACTCCATTCCTTTGCTTGCAATTATATGTTCTATTTTCCTATTTTTTTTGGCCCTATTGTGGAGAAGAGAAGGAACAGTTTATGGTTGTGGTGTTTTTTAGTCTTTTTTCCTATATTTTGCGATCATTGTGGTGTTTTTTAGTCCTTTTTCCTATATTTTGCGATAATTGTTATCCTTTTCTAGTCTTTAATGTCAAAATCATATGTCCGTTCTAAGGTAATGTTAGTTGTGTATTGTTTGGTCCTTGTGATTATCGACGCCAATGATAAGTTAGGCAAGCACTAGTCATAAGAGGGTTCTCCCAAATGGTTGCGTTATGTTAGACAGAGAGGGAAGTTGGAAACTTTAGGAGCCAATCTTCTAAGCCTCATTGTGCTTATGGACTCTTGCCATCCAATTTTGTAATGTAGCCCTCCTAGTGAGGTTTTGCATTTATAAATTATACATTTTCATTAGTTAATCTGTTGCTTAACTAGTTAAAAATGTTTAATTTTTAACGACAGATAACCTTCATAACTTCAACATTTTCAGAATCTCAGTTTTATCCTCCATCTCTGTGCTGGAATTTACGTTTTTTAGTGTGTAAATCTTTTTTGATTAGTTTATTCTGTACTTTCGATGTTGCAGAATTTTTTTTTAACTTTTTCAATATTTCTTATAAAAATAGTTTTTGTCTTTGCAGTTATGTAGGATGGACACTTTAATCTACCTCTTAGTTTATCCACAACGACCATTACTAACGACACGAACAATTGAGCTGGTTAGTGGATTCTAATGCCCCTTGTAATATGGAACTACAAGCATGCAACTTGATAATGTTTTTCTTTCAGGTCAGCTATGATAAACTGGGAGCTGGACAGAATGCAACTGTTGCAGTAATGAGTTATAGTGGATACGACATAGAGGATGCGATAGTAATGAATAAATCATCCTTGGATCGTGGTTTTGGTCGTTGCATTGTAATGAAAAAGTACATGCCTATTTCCCTAATTAGCTTTACAAATTATCTGTTTAATTTGCTTTGGAAAGTCTTTCCTCTGTTTTCTGTGGTGGACAATTTATGATAGCTGCATTAAATGTTTACCTCTGAACAGAATGTCAGCAATTAGCCAGAAGTATGAAAATGGCACATCTGATCGTATTATTAGACCACAAAGAGTAGGATATGAAGCTGAAAGGATGCAGGTATTATGTCAATTGATGCTTATTCTGCATTAGAATATGATTGTATTCATGGGAAACTGAATTGGAGAATAGGAAAGTTGGTGAAAGAGGTGTATAGTCTGTAGTTTATTGGCATTTTTTAGGAAACTGGATTATTTGGGAGGACAACACATACGTTTGATATGTAGGAGGTAATTGAGCTTGATTGCTAAAGATTTTTCATATGAACGAGGGTAGGTAATCCTGACATTAGGAAAAAAAAAAAATTGTGCATAATTCCTTTCCAGTTAAGAATCAAAAGGATTATATTTCAATCATACTTTTGGTTGTCAACAGAAGTTTTTAACTTTTTCTGTCTACTTCAGTATTCAGCGTCTGCCATTTGAATATTCTGCTATATGCAGATTTTGGATGATGATGGACTAGCAGCTCCAGGACAAATTATTCGACCCTATGACATCTATATCAACAAGGAGTCCCCCATAGCCACTAGGGCGCCAGTCACATCGCCAATGGGCATGCCAGATAGGTTGCTTGTTTGCTTTCACACAGTATGCTTATGTTTCTTTAGTAACAGCTGATCAGCTTACTGTGCATGTTGGTAAATTCAGTGCATATAAGCCAAGTAGACAGACATACAAAGGTCCTGAAGGGGAGACACCTGTCGTGGATAGAGTGGCACTCTGCTCTGACAAGAATAACAACTTATGCATCAAATTTATGATTCGGCATACTCGTAGGCCAGAGGTAGTAAACTTATTAGCTTGAGACTGTCAATTTTCCAATTTGAAGTGTCTATCGAAATCCCCCAGTGAATAGAAATTTATTCCACCTAGGTTGGTGACAAATTTAGTAGCCGTCATGGGCAAAAAGGAGTTTGTGGCACCATTGTTCAACAGGAAGATTTCCCTTTTTCTGAACGTGGAATATGTCCTGATTTAATCATGAATCCTCATGGATTTCCTAGGTAAATAATTTCTATCTGATTGACATTTCAAATCTTATACTCAACTAGATCTTGAATGCTGACTCAAACTTGTTGTACACATGCCTCAATCTTCAAATAAAACCCACTGTTTGTTACAGAGTAGATTTCTGTTTTCTTATTTTTTTTCCTTGTTTTTTGTTGGAGGGGAAACCAGAGGAGGAGATGGGTGTGTATGGCTGAATTTCCTTACTGTTCCAGTAACTTGGTTAAAGAATTGAGCCAATGTGAGGTAGAAAGTTATGGGCTATTGATGGTCACCATTGCAATCAAAAAGCTCTAGTAAGGAATTGGGCTGTGTGAAGGTGGGCAGATATAGTTGCATTTGAGAGAAGCTCAATGGGGCCTAAATAATGAGCCTTTCTAGGTGTTTGAGGTGTGCATAAGTGGTTTTGTGCTTGTATTGTGGCTTATAAAATAACTTAGTGATAAGAGCTCCTTCGACTAACTACAGTTTTCTATGCATAAGCAAATATTTTGAGCTGCATTTTTCTTTTATTTTTTTAGGGGTAGGGGTGGGGGGGGGTTGGTGGCGGAGGGGAAGAAAAACTAACTTCAGCAGCAACAGTTGTACTTTTCCTTTTTCACAAGAGATGCTATCACTGAAGGTTCAGTATATATTCGCTCATGCTCTTTAAGATTAGTTGGCAGTACCAGGTGATATAAATTATTGGGAACTATTGGCAGGGGACGAAATTTCAAAATTTGTTTTGATGCAGAGGATTTCACAGTTTTGTTTTATGTTATATATTTTTACTTCTAAATCTTATGATGTGCCTTTTATTCATTTTTCTCAGCTTAATTTTAAGGTTATTTCACAAATCTGTATATTCATCCAAATAGTTTTTCTGATGGTCTTGGTTTGTTAGGCTTGTGGTAATGTTCTTTATAGCTTTCATGCTTTACTGGAACTTATTTTTTTCTTTTCAGTTTAGGCTTAAACTCGGTGGGAAAAGTGGAAGTCCTTTTAGTTAGTACTTCGTACAACTAGTCACAGGCAGGTGCCATACTCGTTGTTAATTGCACGTAGAATCTGATCTGTTCTTGTAATCCAGATATTGAGGAATATGTCTTTATAACTTATTTTGGATGGTGAGTATGCTGGAGGAGCCAGAAATTAATTTGAATTGGATTAATTTCTACACTTTGCTTTGGTGAGCTGAGTTGGTGGGTTTTCTCACGGGGTTACGCAATTGTTAAACTTTGAAGAATATTCTGCTACTTGTGGACAATAAAATCTGCCAATATTTGGAAGATGCTAGATCCTATAGGTCTAAATTGTGAAAATCATTAGAAAACCAGTCTCTCGATCCATATAATGATTCACATTCTTATATGTCATATATCTTCAGCCGTATGACAGTCGGAAAGATGATAGAACTTCTTGGTAGCAAAGCTGGAGTTTCTTGTGGTAGATTTCATTATGGCAGTGCATTTGGAGAGCCCAGTGGTCATGCAGATAAAGTTGAGGCGATAAGGTGCAAGCTGCCGCTCCTCCATCCTCCCTTTCCCTATCAGGCCTTCATTTTCATACATTATTTGTTAAGTTTTCATCACCCTTTTTAATGTGTCAGTGAAACCCTTGTGAAGCATGGTTTTAGCTACAACGGCAAAGACTTCATCTATTCAGGTATTTTATCTTAACTTTTTCTATTCATCTTTTATAATTAAATGAAAGAACAAGCCAACAGTTTAGCTTGTCCACAAATACATCATATTTTGTATTCATTTTGGTAACTTCTTAAGAGGTACTGGAAAACTTATTTTACTATGCATGTCCCTTTAATTGATATTGGTCATCATGAACATGCACATCTCATTAGGATTTGATCTCTAAACCAGGGTTCGCTGGTGTACTACTTTTTTGCTTTAGTAGTCAGTGAAATGTTAATTTGAATTCATGAAATCTGATACAATTAACTTTTGATAAGATTTATGTTTCAGAAAGTAAAGAAGAAGAAAATACAAATTATATAAAACTTGTGGAAAGGAGAAATTGTTAAGGCATGCTCTTTGTTTAGCAAGGGTAGGATCAAAGTTAAATTATTTTCCAGTCTCATAAAGATTTTTAGGTCATAAGATAAGTACATTGTTTAAGTATGAACATGATAAATAATTCTACTTCTAGATTAAGGTTGTGTTGGATTCAGTTATATATTTTATAGTTTTTGCTTGGTTAGTTTTTTTTAGTTACTATATATTCAATTTGTAATCTATGTATGTATTCCAGGCATCACCGGTGAGCCACTGCAAGCATATATTTTCATGGGTCCAATTTATTACCAAAAGTTGAAACACATGGTAAGCAATGAATATTCTTTTTCTGTGAGCTAATGAATGCTACTGCAATTCTTACTTGCATGTCCTGCTGTTCTCATATTTACTGACTCCTGTTATTTCTTCACTGGTGAACTTGTGCTGCATCATTCAGAGAGTGTTTAGGTATACAAAGCAAAATATTATCAAAGATGACCATTCGTTTGAAGAGTGTGAATAAGTTGGAGAAATTGCAGATTGGTTCCAAAAAGGGACAGAGGGCAAGATATGGTGGTGCTGTTGGAATAATGACAGTGAAAGGTCTTGGGGACTGAAGATTGGGATAGGAATGATGTCTGGGGGAAAGGGATGGGGTTTCTCGCTAAATCATGAGGCCTTCTGTGAAATGGAAGGTTGGGATTGGCGAGGAGGCAGAATTGTTTGGATTACTTTTCTTTTACGTATTGGTTTTTCCTAAAGTAAGGAGGGGGGGGGGGGGGGTTGTTAAATAGCATAATAAACTTCACAGGAATTTACACAACCAGAAGAGCTTCTGATGGAGTTGAAAACCCCTCTGGAGGAACTTGATACGCTTTTACTTTCTTTTTGTTGGACCATATAATCAATTCCTACTTAGACAAATAAATGCCAACTGAAAGGTTGAAATACTTCTTTTTTTTTTTTCAATTTTTCTCCTCAATATTAGACTTCTTTTCCCTTAAAAATGGAGGAACATACGTGAAGAAGAGTCCCCACCGAAATTACTTTACACAAATACATGCTAGTCAAAAGTGTTTTCCGACTTAGTGAAAGTTCTGCATTATCGTTTTGCTCCTTGAAGAGATCTGATATAGTAAATCCTTTTGTCTAAAATACTGCAGGCCCTAGCTATGGATTTTCATGCTTGATTATGGTGCATGTTGGTTCTAGTTTTACATGCCAACTTCTTTGACGTACAAGGTTTTTTTCCATATGATTGTTCCTGTAATTGAATAATTGTGCTATTCTTGCTGCCAACTTTACACAATTCCTGACGTGTTTTGTGCAAGATGTCCATATCTGCATATCATTCAGGGAATAAGTATCATACACGCCTCAATGTGGATCTTCAAAATTGCAGTTCTATTTAAATAAGTTGAACGTTTGCTTTTGCATTCTACATATGATAGTTCTACTTTTCTTTGAATCATAGGTCTTAGATAAAATGCATGCTCGAGGTAGTGGACCCCGAGTTATGATTACTAGACAGCCTACAGAAGGGAGGAGTAGAAATGGAGGTTTGAAAATCGGATAAATATTTTTTACTTCATTCATTTCTCAGGAATGCTAGTGTCTGAATGTTTAAATTAAACAGGTTTGCGGGTGGGAGAAATGGAACGAGACTGCTTAATTGCATATGGAGCCAGTATGTTGATATACGAGCGCTTGATGATTTCTAGTGATCCGTTTGAGGTTCAGGTAAGCTCCATGTGATAACATCTAAGTTCATGTATGTACACGAGGGTGTTACCATTGTTGATTCTTACTCAAAGCTAAGAAGGATCTAAAGAGTTTTTTTTTTTTTATTCAATCTAGTTTTAAGTGGTTACAACTCATATCATGTTTAACCTGTAATTGGTCGTTGGCCATTTGGGATTTCTACATTACCCACAAGACTCCATGAAACATAATAGCCTTTTGTACTCACTCTGAAACTGTAAAACAGCATAATAACTCATTTAATTCATCTATTTTTTCATGGAACAACACTATTCGTTTGATTAACAATCTGTCTAGAAGTCGAGCAAGAATTAGTCTATTGGAATTTAGACCAGATAATAACAAAAAAATTTGTTTCGAAGATACAAGTCTTCCTGTGGTCAACACACTGGATAAATAAATCAATTCAGGGACAGAAGATATCAAGCTATAGGATGAGAGTATAAAGTCAAATTTCAATTTCTCTTCCTTTGCAATATTGTATACTTCTGGATGTAATAGGCCATTGTTTGAGTTGTTCAATAAAGTCTATCAAATGCTCAAGTTTATTGGTAAACTTTTTAGGATAAAAATATTAAATCTATTGATATTAAATTTTTACTTCTTGGTTCAGAAATTTTAGCTTGTAGTATGTGTTATACAGCTATAGATTCCGAATGCTTGATAAGAAAAAGAAATAGAAACTGCATCAGAACAGACATATAAAACTCTCAAAGCATTGCTGCGAAGTACAGATTGTAACATATAAATTGCTAGGATTGGAATGTCCATTAACTGGTCATTGTGTCAAACATGTAATGTACCAAACATCCGGTGTTTAATCTGTCAGAGCAGCTACATGTTCCACGTACTTAGTCTCTTCAGCAATCAGTGTTTGTCCAACTGAAAATGACTGAACAGAGAATACCTTGTCTTCTCTTTTGTTCCCTATACCCCTTCCTGATAAGTTATTCTTTTCAGAGGAAAAATGAAATTACTTGGAGACTACATAAGAATTTTTGCTACTGCGTCTGTCTGCATCTGTGGGAAAAAATTATTTACACTTCAATGCATCTTAGTTCATCATGTAACTGTGAAGAACCATGCAGGTATAGCATAATTTTGAATTTTACTCTGTTCCTTCAGGTAAGTGTGTTAATAGGATTGTGGAAACTAGTGTTTTCACAGTAATAGCTGCAGAAATAAAGCATAGAAAAGTAACTTTACTGGCTACTTACTTAAGTATCCAAAAAGAGCGCCATTGGTTTATGGTGAGGTATTGAACCTCCTAACGTAATGCCAAAAATGTGAAAGCAGGTTGGATCAACTAGCCAAATTATAGGATTGGACATGTTCATTTTGATTTGTTTTAGCTGTAGTAACCACCCTGCATTGTGCTAGCACAAGTTCGGCAATTATTAAGAGAACTGGGATTTAGAGCCCCTATATGTTATCTAATTATACAGACAAAGAACACATAAATTCACACTCTAAAACATTATGCTTGAGGAGGCCATTTATGTTGTCATTTTGCGAAGTATGATTAAAGCCTCAGTGACTTGGCAGTCAGAGTGTTCCCTCACTTTACTGGTGATCATGAGTCTGGCATATACGATATATGTGTTCAGTTAGCAAAGTGTGACAAAGAAGCCTCAGTGACGTGGCTGTGGAGTGTTCCCTCAGTCAATGATGATCATGAGTCTCGCAATGACCATGTATTGTTGCTGAACAGTTAGAATCTAAGGAGCTTTGGTTTTGTTGCTGAACAACATGTCTCATGGAACTGAACCACAATTAAATAGCTCTGACAATGTTTTTGGCACTGTTTTAGTTTACACATTGTTGGCCCATGATGGGGCCAATTTATAATCGGGATGATAAATGGGCTTCAAGCCACATGAATCTAACTAGATTCACAGTTAATTTCTCTGAATTTGGAATCAAATAATGTTGGTGGTATACTAATGGGTGATGATTTGATGATGCAAGAGGGAATAAAAAAGCAACACGAAGAATTGCTCAGATACCAACGGCCTGGCTAAACCTATTGATGGTAGGGGTTAAATTTCAACTTCTGAATCTCAATTAATTCAATCTCCCACTCCAGGTATTATTTCTCGGCGTTCCATATACGAGCCTCTTCAAACAGAGCTTATTGTTGATGGTTTGATGGTCCCTAGAGGACGTGGTTATACTCAACTGAGAGGTGCTTCCTCGACTAGATAATGAGGACCTACCAATCGATTGGCTTGTTAAGAATGGGGATCAACCAATATCCATTTACCATATAGTCTTTCTTAGCAGCTAGCAATCTTTGATCCTAAACTTGAAGCTTTGCATGCGTTGTAAGAAGCGGTTTGTTGCTTAGCCCTCTTATTTGGAGTAACAAGAGCATCTCTCAATACTCTCAATACTCAAAATTTCATATCTGAAGCTTCCTGGTTTAGCAGAATATCATCAGTTGCCTACCAGTCATACCAAAGCAGAATTTGAGACCCATCACTTACTCTTCACTTTAAGCCATTCTGGATAGCAGCAAGACCCTTGATAATTGACTTCATATATGGGGATGGGAAGCATGCCAAGAGGTAGAATTAATTCTTTCTTGTACAGAGCCCATTTTGGTATTCAGGGTGGGTTGATAACCGAGATGCATAACCCAACGACAGCGGAAGGTGTTCTACCCAATATGGCTGATAACTTGGATCCTGCTTGGACGAAATGGAAGATATTGTCGAAAAATAGAAGCACGCTTGTTCAAGCACGCCTGCACAATCTATTCACTCCTTAAAAAGGGGCTACTTTGGTGTATTTCATGACTATGCTGCCACTATTGAATCAACGGGGCTCGGCTATCGCACCTAGCCAATCCAGAAAAAATAGAATAATCGATTAGATAGAACTGAGTTGAAGAAAAAAATGATATACTCTTTTAAGTATAACCTTCTAAAAGTCTCTGGATAAAAAAGTTATATCTTCTTGTGACCTTTTATTTGTTAATGATAGAGCTTTCATGTCAACAATGTATGTGCTCTTTCCAGATTGTTGAAAGTTTTGATTTCGTCAAGTAACCATGTTTGCTTCCAGGTCTGCCGGAAGTGTGGTCTCTTGGGATATTACAACTTTAAGCTAAAGACAGGCATCTGTTCTACATGTAAGAACGGGGAGAATATATCTACCATGAAATTGCCCTATGCATGCAAGCTTTTAATCCAGGTAATGCTAATTGGTTTTTTTGGAGTGATTCTCTTGATGCTCTTAAATGTGCATATACTTGTCCTATTTTTGTGAATGTTGTGTGTACAACTGCAAATTGAATATGTTGGTTTCTGTAAATTTTGATTATTTGGCTTCTCGATATTATGATATTTTCTAATGTGGGGTAAAAAATCTTCACTTCCAGGAGTGTGAATAAGTCGTGTCGCTTCCAACAGTTTTATCCTAACTTGATTTAAAACTCTTAACTAAACCTGAGTTTGTGCTTGGTTTGATTACTTAAATGCCAACTTCAAATTACTTGTAACATAGCCAAACACAAGTTGAACTTGTGTAGCTTGAATATTTTGTCAATTTATTATTATTAGCTTGGTGAGCAGCTCAAAATTGAGCTTGATAAACTGACAAATACTGGAATATGTCAAGCTTGGTTTGATAAAATAGCGAATGGAACTCAAATAAGTTTTCAGTTGTCAAGCCCACTTGTGCTTCAAGTAGGTTGATACGTTTCCTGACCCCAGCCTCTTTGAGAGACAACTATCAGATTAGATTTTTTTCACATACATTTGGCAGCCTCTCTGGAGCTTGGTGGGATATTGCACTTCCATCCTAGCCTAATAAGAGTATTATCTAGAAGTATTCAGTTTTGGTATATGCAAACTAAATTCTGGCGGTTTCTTGCAATCAAACTCTGTTCAGCCATTAAAAATAATCACAACTGATTCTGGTCATTTGGCCTGTGTTCAGTTTCTGCTTTGTGGCATTATAAGGTGCTGCACATTGATCAACTTTCTCAGATTCTATCTTGAAATAGATACAAAAGCATACTGGTGGGAGTATTGTTGTTACATATGCTCACCATTTACTTTTCAATTAAATGTACAGAAAGACGATTCATAATGGTTTATTACTTCTGATTGAAATGTCAATCAAAATGTCTTGATTGTTGATACGACATCGAGTTTCACAGTTTTTGTGTTTGATTTTTCATCAGGAGCTCCAGTCGATGAATATCATTCCTCGTTTAAAATTAACGGAGGCTTGAACGAACGTTGAGTCCTTTCTCGTGGTTTGCAACATTCTTTGAAGGAAATGTTGAACTGTGTGGGCACAGTATCGTTGGCAATTCTTTTATGTTTTGTCTTTTTCGGGTATGACGCGGGGTGGGGCGGTTTGGTTTGGATTTTTTTTTATAGAATGATAGATGTGGATGATTATAGTTTCATTGAAATGATAGGTGTATATGTTAATTTTTTGAGATATGACCTCTGCTGTATCTTAAGAGTATGGTTAATACCAAATTGTAGGGCTCGAAACTGCGATCATGGTTTACTCTCGTGTTTTTCTTTTCATAATTTATTTAATAAGGTGGTTTTGTATTTCGTGTAGGGGAAATTTAGGGACAAATGTATAAAATCCGCTCTTTTAGCGAAGTAAAAATTCCTCATGTGATAAAACATTAACCTAAAAATCCCTTGTATAAATTCGTCAAAGTTAATGGAGGTGTGGTATACAAGCAAAGGTGATTGTGTGATCCATTCCTTTGATTAATATTTTACTAATATTAACTAATATATCCTTGTTTTTGAAATATGTATAATTTTGGATAATAAAATCCTAATATAATATAAAAAAATTGCAAAGAATATATGTAAAATATAATAAAAGTAAATCTACATAATCTATTATATTCCCTTTGAATTATTGTAATAAAATAAAATTTTTAATTTTTTTATCCATTTATAAAATTAAATGAAATACCTAGTTTTGGTAATAATATTCAATTTTAAAAACCTAATGTGTAAAATTAAAAATAATATGTTTAATTTTTGAACCTACTTCAAATGTAATATGTTGAACTTTACAATTTTTTCACTTATATAAATTAAAAATAACAATATATTTTTTCTCCCTTGAAAATTAAAATTAGAGAACAATTACAAATTACACCATATATTCTTAAATTTATTTTTATAATAAATATTTTTAACTATAAAATTCTTGTTCATTTGAAAAAAAATAAAAGTGTTATATATTATATTCTTAGTTTTTCATTCCATTTTGATAAACATAATTATAATATAATTTTTTTTCTATTTTTGAGAAAATAGAAAAACCTACATAATATCTCTATTGTATATATTTTTATTTTATTTGAATAATTCATATTTAATTATAATTTCTTTCCTCCATTTCTTAAAATAAAATCAAACTATAATTATTTTTATTTTTTCTTATTATATATATTTTTTCTCATTCTCTTTTTTTCTTTTTTTTTTTCTTCCTCCTTTTCCAACCACCACTGTCCATCGCTGGACATCACCAATCGCCCACCCCATCGACACTTAGTGGACTTCTTCTTATTCCAAGCACTACCTGCCCACAACTGCTGCCTGCGGACTCCTCCTTCTTCCACTACCAATCCACCCACAACGACCACCGTCGGCCTTACCCCAACGACTGTTGCATGCGGACTTCTTCTTCTTCCACCCACTAACTAGCGATTGCAGCCTACAGACTTCTTCTTTATCTTCATCTTCATTATCTTCATCTTATTCTTGTTCTTTTTATACTTATTTCACCCACGCACAACGACCCCCTCCCCCACCCCAACGACAGTCACCCGTGACGCCCATGGTTGAAACCCAGATCGGAATGGCCGACCAGACCAGTTTAATCGGGAACCGGCCATGGCACTAGTCCGGTTCTGTATTTAAAATGGTTGCCACCCGGAGAAAATCGATAAAAATTGGCCGATTCGGTGACCTCTTGTGACTCGGTTAAACTACTTTTCTTTTTTTGTTTTTAAATTTACGAAGAAAAAATAAGAGACGTAAACCTTACCCGTATCCAGCAACAACAGGAAATAGAAGAAAACAAAATCCTATGCGACTACTTTCCTTTCGAGTTGCGACTTTCGCCTCTGCATCAAATTTCCTGTTTCCCTTCGGCCTCTACATCAAGTTCTTCTATTTCCTTTTGACCTTTGTATCGAGTTTTTCCTTTTTGTTTTTCTTTTTGGGTAAGTATTTATTTTCTTGTATTTTGTTTACATACAATTTATGAAATATATATTGTATTCAATTAGAGAGAAGGCTGCAGATTTTGATCTTTAGTTACCAAGAATTCGAATACATCTTTTGTGTGCGTTGGTGATGTTTGAGGTTTCATACTGATTTAATATGAGTTGCAGTATCTAGATGATTTTACTTGGTATTTACTAGTAAGTTTAATGAGATATGTAATCTTGTTTAGATTTTTCTATTTCTTGGAAAGTTTTGTTCACTATTGGTTACGAATATTAAAAATATAGCTAATCATTTGTGTGCGTATATGTTTATTTTATATCTGAACAAAAAATTAGTGGACTTAAGAGTATGGAGCATTGCTAACTGAGATGATTGCATAAACTGGTTAGGAATTTCTAGCATATATTTAGTTATATTAATGCTTCAATTCAATTTTTCATTTGATTTTGATAGAGGATTTTGCTTGAAGCATGGTTTTATGTGCTTACATTTCATTGAACACCTGGAGAAGCATATTTTTTTTATTGCGAAATACAGTTTCTAGGTGGTATATACTCTCAAATTTTTTCTTTTTTTTTTTGTATTTTTTTATTCTCATCTTTCAATCGTTCAAATTTTTAAGGATGCATGCTGGCAAGGATAGTTTTAATTCAAATTGTTGGATTTATAGAAGCTGTAATATGTTACTTTTCTATTGCAAGTAGGATTCTTACTGTGTATTTTATTGTGAAATTTTACAATATGCCTCTTAAATATAATATGTATTTCTTAAAATTTTGTATCTATATATTTTTCTGCTTAATGGAGTCTAGAGGCTCTCGTTCCACGCTATTTGAATCTTAGTCCATTAAGGGTCGAGGACAATCATCTGGGAGTAATCCAAGACAAAAAAGAAATATAGCATGGAATTATGTAACAGAGGCAACAAATGCTGAAGGAAAGAAGACCTTAAGTTGTGGATTTTTCCATGCTTCTTTTAGAGGTGGTGGTATTAATCGTATGAGGCAATATCTTGCCAGAGCAAAAGGGAATGTTGTCTCTTACAAGAAGGTTCCTCTTGATGTTCGATTTATGATTTATGGATCTTTGAAGCAGAATAACTAAAGAGCCAAAGAAATACGAAGAGCTCTTGAAATTGATGAAGATCCATTAAGTGCAAGTACACATGAGTTTTATGGTGATGATGGCATTCAAAACATTACCCCAACACTAGCTCAAGGAATATCAATCCAAGGAGAAAACAGTAAGGTTGGGTAACCCACATCCTTAAGGAAGAGAAAAGTTGCATCTGAGTTAGAGGCTTATTTTAAAAGTGGTATTCTTGATCCCTCTCAACATTCTATAAAAGTTTATTTTCAAAGTAAAGAAAAATGGCATGACACCGACTTGATCCTTGCAATGTGGTTTTATGATACATGTATACCTTTAAATGCTTGTAATTCTCCTCCTTTTCAAATTGCCATGATTAAAGTTGCATCTATGGGTCATTTTTATACTGGGCTAATTATCATGCTTACTCTACTGAAAAATGCCAAAACATAGGTTGAATTGAATGTTGATTATTTTAGGAGTAAGTGCATCGAAATTGGTTGTACTTTAATAGATGATGGATGGAAAGATTCTAGTAGAGGGCAATGATTAATTTCTTGGTTTATTGTCCTACTGGAATCTCATTTATTAAGTATGTTAATGCATCTGGAATTGAGACATTATTTGCTGAAATTGTGGAAATGGTTGGTGCAGGTAATGTGGTTCATATGGTCTCGGATAATGCAAGCAATTGTAAGACAATTGGACATTTATTATGTGATAGATTACTTGGTCAACTTGTGCAACTCATTTTATTAATATGATCATGAAAGATATTGGTGAGTTGCCTCGTGTCAATGATTTGACTATTCTTATATTTGAGGTCACATGTTATGTCTACAATAACAAATGACCTCTAAATCAGTTGAGGAAAAGAGAAGAATGGAGGAAAATTCTACGTCATGGAGATAAATTTCGCTTTACAACTGCTTTTATTACAATAAAAAATATAAATGACAATAAAGAGGATTTGCATGCTATGGTAACATCTCAAGATTTCAAAAGATACATAAAGAAGGATGTCGCAAAACAAGTTAAGTTAATTATTTTAGATGAAAAATTTTGGAATAATTTTTCCATTACTGTGAGAATTGGAGCTCTATAGTCTCGTTTGTTACAATATAAGAAAGGGTATCAAAGACTGATTTTGAAATAAAAAAGGATTGTATCAGCCATATATTGATATTATTGATCTAAGATAGGACAGGATGTTGCGGAAAAGTCTTCATGTTGCAACATATTATTTGAATATGGCTTTTTCCAATATGACAAAGAATCCTTTTGTAACAAGCCAGAGGTTATGGATGGATTGTTGGACATTATTGATAAAATTTTTGAGAGTGGGAACACAAAGATATATGACGAGATATCCCTCTTTCGAGATAGACAAAAAAAAATTTCAAGACCAACTGCTTCGACCATTGCCAGATCTACTCCGTCAGGTAACATTTAATTTTAATAGTTTGTTATATTTATTTTTTGTCTAATATGAATTCCCCATTTTCTTCTATCCTTTTATTTCTTTATGATATTATTTTACTAGATGATTGGTGGAGATTGTTTGGTACTGATGCTCCACACTTGAAGAAGTTAGCAATGAAAATATTAAGTCAAGTAGCTTCTTCTTCTGGATGTGAGCGTAGTTGGAATGTCTTTGAGTGCATCATATTAAGAAAAGAAATAGATTGGAGCATCAAATGTTGAATGATCTAATTTACGTGCATTATAACTTACGCCTACTAAAGCCTACAAAACAAGTATGAAACTAATTTGTATTATTTAATTAAAACATTTTTCTTGTACTTAAGGTTACCTCTTTTTCATTCTATTTCCTCGTCACTTCTATGTTTTGGATTATCATAGAAGTAAGTATAGCAAGAGGCCATATGATCCTGTCGATTATGAGTGCAATGATAAGATAGAGTTTTGGATCATGGAAGAAATGCCTGATAGTGAACTTGATTATGAGGAGTTTGAAAATATGCTTGAGGAAGAATTACAAAAAAATAGGGAAGAGTCAAGCTCCGATCCATCAATAGGTTAGTTCAAATTATATTTTTGTTATAAAATCCCATTTTTAACATTAATAAATATTGATTGTTCTTGATATTTAATTTAGATAAGGAAAATGATGCTGATGCAATTCAAGATGTTGATCTTGAATGCTTTGGTCGTCGAACTAGCATTTTGGTAGTGATGTTGATGACATGAGGACGATGACGATTGGAATAAATTAATATTTCTGATTGATAGTAGTTGTCTTTAATTCTAGTACTTTCGACTATTTTTAGTTTTTTTTTTCATGCACATGTATTTTGAACTTATGCAATAAAATGAGCTGCAGAACAAATATGCATGAATATTTTCGACTTATTCTGAATTTTATATGTATTTTATTAGTGTAGTTCTTACTTTTATATACATTTGTTAATTTTATTATCTAGGTACTTGTGTTTAAGTTAAATGCATAAATATATACATATATTTCTAAATACGGGCCACCGACAATCGGTTGGACCAGTGATTCAGTTAATTGTCCGATTCGATGTCCGGTTCGGATTTAAAAATATTGGCGATAGTGACTCCCATTTTCAGCAATAGTGACATATTTATGTATAGATATGTGTATAGGCCACCGATCTCAATTCCAAATGAGATCCAACGGATGAAACTTTGTTTTTTTTTTTTGAAATGATTGAGTGATAAGATAAATCATTAATTTTGATCTCAAATGAGATCTAAAGGTTGATAGAATTGTACATGATCTACGTCCATTACATTCTTATCTCAGATCCAATGATTGAGATTTTAAAAAATATAACTAACATTTTATGAATTTTTTTTAACAATGTTAGACTTGACTAACGACAATGATGAGTGTGCAGACTTTTACATTATACAGAGATTTTTTGTTTATTGTTTTAACAAAATGGGATATTTTACAACTTCACTAAAATTTAGGCTGCATTTGGATTGATGGATTTAGACCTATGAATTTTAAATCCACAGTTGAAATCCATTCTGTCTGTTTAGCCCAAAAAGTAAATAAGTGGATTTGAAATCAACTTTTGGATCTGAAAGATTTGAAACCCATTTTAAGTGGATTTGGAATCCACCCAAAAACCATGTCATTCCAAATCCCTCTCTCTTCAGTCTCTCATGTCTATTGCAGTATTCACTCACACACAGATTTAATCTCTCACACATTCAAATGGTCAGCTCTAGCTCTCTCTCTCTCTCTCTCTCGAACACACATACACATACACATACACACTCACAGGTGAACACAGATTTAATCTCTCATACATTCACATGGTAAGCTCTAGCTCTCTCTCTCGAACACACACACACACTCACAGGTGAACACATATTTAATCTCTCATACATTCACATGGTAAGCTCTAGCTCTCTCTCTCGAACACACACACACAACACACACACACACACACACACTCATAGGCGATATTCACCACACACACTCTCGGATACTATTTCATTTTGATTCACCTTTAATTTAGGGTTTGTAATTTATGATTTTTTTTACTCAATATTCTTGTCTGATTTTTTATTTTGGATTCCAAGGATTTTGAAGATTCTTGCTCATTTGGTGACCCAAAATTATCCGAATTTTTGAGTTCGTTTTGGTAGAAATTTTGTTGGCATTTTTGTGAAATATTTTCATTCTTTGCTATTTTAACAAAAAAAAATATGAATAATAGTTGTAATTGAGTTTGGAAAACCCATCTTTCAGTTTTCTTTAATTTTATTTGCATGTTTTTTCCCTTTTTTGGGGGGTTGTGTGTGGCGAGGGAGGTGTGCATTTATTCTTATAAGTTTCTCTTAATGGTCTTTAATCTATTTCAAATTTACAGTCTAACTCTAAATTAACTTTTGTTATTATTTTATTGTAATTGACTCGATTTTAGTAGAAGGAGGTGTTGATAAGCTGAATTTGTGGTTTAGGATCTGTGCAATTGCATTGGACGAAAGTGAAGAAATTTTTCTTTTTTCTTTATTTGGGGTAGAATCTTCTTATTTATGTTTTTTTTTATTTCTTTTAAGTCTGAAGTTCAGATAAAAATACGAGTCATCAAATAGCTAATGAGACTAGGTCTAGTTTTGTGGATGTTTTTTTTTTGCTGGTTTACATCTATTATGTTGTTGTTTATCTCTGAAGTTACATTATGTGATTTCTGATTAACTGACTCATCAACATATTTTGTGTGTATGATTAGTTAAGGGAGTTTGTGGTTTAATTGGTTGCTAGTGATGAGTGATTCACATTTAGGATGCTAAATTATTTGATATTAGTTGTTGTATTGCAAAGTAAATAATTTCCATATGTGATTACGTGTGAGTTGTATGTATTAGTCTAGATAAGAGGCAATATGGAAGAAAACAAATATGTGAAACAATAAAGAGGGTTAATTATCTGAATGCATTTCTTACTTGGCCTAGATTCTCATCTTATTGGACTCTTTCCTATCTCATTTTCCATATAGTAAAATCATTTTGCAGATTGTACATCACAATTCTATGAGAAAAAATTAGTTAACAACATGTATTTACTGAATTAATTCTATGAGTAAGCACATATGATTTCAAACATCCATAATTCTAGATGTTGTGCATCCAACATAATATGGATGAGAAGAAAGAGTCCACCAAAATCACTAAGAAGTCCATCTGATGCATAGGTGAACTCTAGGTGTATAGATTTAATATCAATGCATACAAATAGGCACATTTTGCATTGATGTATATGTCGAAAATGAATTTATATTTACAAATAGACATATAAGACTCTATTGTTTATAACAAGATGCTTTTAATTAGAAAATCAAAGTATTGAATTTATGAAAACTTGGAGATCTGATATGAATCGTTTTATTCAATTTTGTTACTATCCTAGCTCTGTAACCTAACTTACTCAAAAGAGGGGACTTAAACAACCCTCACTTAGTTAAGGTATTTGTTGCGAAAAATCATGAACGCAAGTGCACGTTATCGTATACAAGTAATAAAATGATGAGTATATTATCGTTCCACGAGGATTGTTGAATTATTAAATACCGAAATTATGTTAACTCTAATTTTATTTGAATAAATGAAAATGAGTGATTTTGCTTATAAACTAAATTCAACTAAACTAAATTAATGATAGAAAGCATTTAAAGATAAAATTCACTAACTTAAAAAGCCTAGAGTTATGATTTCACCATAATTAGTCCGAATTGAATAATTTATCGCATCAATCTCAATTTATTTTATAAGTGATAGTCGAGAATCCCTAAATTGTCCACTAGCCTCTCCCAAGGTCTAATGAAAATATCATCAATTGCTAACACACTATATTCCTATGTGAATTACAACGATCAATAATTCATTAGGTTCTATGGAGTCTCAAATATGACTACACAAATCATGTAAGTATATTCCTATCTCATATATAATTTATGACTTTCTATACATAGAACTAGACACATATATCACCTCCGGGTCAATCAAGCACTTCTTGGGAGGCAACCCAAGTGTTTTAAATTGTCTTTTATTTTTATTATTTAGTTTTTTAATGTTAATTTTGTTATTTTATTTGATTTTTGTTTGTTTTCATTTCAGGATCCAACTCAAGTTTAGGGAGGGATCTGTAAAAGATGAGGATAAGAAACTTCCCGTGATGGCTTTTGAGAAGGGTTTAGTTGAACATTTTCATGGTTTTCTCTATTCTCCACTAGAGGTGTTTGTGTTGATACCTCTTATTCATCCTTCATCAGTTGTTTTATCCACAAGACAGTTTCCCTCTCTTCATCACTTAGCAAACTAACATCCCAATATTCTTCGCCCTCTCTATTTACCTCAATTGTGTAAGGCAAATTGTCTTGATGTCTTGTTGGAAATATGTTATCCATCTCACAATTTTGAATATTCGAATTTTGAAGTTGTGATGATGGATTTTGGACATCAATTGTAGCTTCCAACATGAATTGGCTCTGAGTGTTTGCAAATCGAGCCATTGCTTCATCAAGAAAAATCCTCTCTGGTGATGGATTACTAGGTTCAGTTCGCAACAAGATTCGATCAGTAGTACGTTCGAATTGAGCTAATACTTCTTCAAGGCTTCGCTTCATCTTTAACGGTAGGTAACTAGGTGTATGCCACATCATATTCTCATCATTTCTCCATGAATCATTAGAATGATTTGACCATCCTTGATAAGTATTGGAGAAAGGATAATTTTGCAGCTGGTTGTAATTCCACCCATATTGAGCATGCTCGACGTATGGTGGTGTAAATTGATTTCTCTCTTGGTATTGTGTTCTTGCTTGAAAACCACCATATGAATCACGTAATTGAGCAGTCCACGCATTAATGACATCTTCTCGATTAATCCCAAAGGCCTGAGTTGAAGCTTGATTTGTCATGTAATATTCATTTGGCCAATAGTATGAATTATATGCCATCTTGTCTACATTTTTTGCTCATTTATCACACACAAGCAAATACCTGCGATTATAAACAAGGGCACACTCAAACAATGAAAGAAAAATAAAAATAAGAGAAAAGATAAATATATATATACAAGAAAAATTCAAACTAAAATTAGAGTTACTTAGTATCGATATTAACAAAACAAAACAATCCCCAGCAACGGCGCCAAAAACTTGTTGCGAAAATTCGTGAACGCAAGTACACGTTATCGTATACAAATAATAAAATGATGAGTATATTATCGTATACAAGTAATACAATAGAATTGTTGAATTATTAAATACCGAAATTATGTTAACTCTAATTTTATTTGAATAAACGAAAATGAGTGATTTTGCTTATAAACTAAATTCAACTAAACTAAATTAATGATAGAAAGCATTTAAAGATAAAATTCACTAACTTAAAAAGCCTAGGGTTATGATTTCACCATAATTAGTTCGAATTGAATAATTTATCGCATCAATCTCAATTTATTTTATAAGTGATAGTCGAGAATCCCTAAATTATCCACTAGCCTCTCCCAAGGTCTAATGAAAATATCATCAATTGCTAACCCATTACATTCCTATGTGAATTACAACAATCAACAATTCATTAGATTCTATGGAGTCTCAAACATGACTACACAAATCATGTAAGTATATTCCTATTTCACATGCAATTTATGGTTTTCTACACATAGAACTAGACACATATATCACCTCCCGGGTCAATATGATTAGCAAATCATTCAATTAGTGGCCAAGTAATTGAAAGTATTAAGAACAATGTAGAAAACTCAACTTGAAGATAAATTGAGAATTGAATTGATACAAATATTCAAAACATCATAATTAGATTACATCACAACCCTAGAAAAAAAAATTAATTCATGATGAAAATAAAATACAAATTAACAACATTCATACACATAATGAAAGAAAGAATGAGGATAATGAAATGAAGCTAGAAAGAGGATGAAGTTCTTCTCTTGTTGATGTCTTCTTCACAAATCATGAAAGAATTCTCCTCTTCTTCTTCTCTTCTTCTTTCTTGGCTTGTTTTACCTTCTCTCCTTCTCTCCCTTTCTAACAAAAATCTGATATGGAGGCTTTTGGAATACTTAAACTTGATGGGAGATGCCCTAAAGAGGGCATAAAATACCAATTTGCCCTTACTTGCCCGGTTGGCAGCGCCTAGACGCCAATTTGCAGTGCCTAGGCACTTCATTACTTTGCAGTCCAGTGAGGGCAGCGCCTAGGCGCTGATTTACGGTGCCTAGGTGCTGCACATTATGTCCTAGACAGATATTGGCGCTGCTCTTGCTGTCCAAGTTCGATCTCTGCTGCGCTTATATCCTTTTCCAACTATTGTTTCACCCATTTATGGGCTAAATTGACTTTTTGTGTCTACATATAAATTGTACCTCTGTGTCTTAGATTTCGATAGGGACTTGAATCAACTCAATACGAAATCGGTGGAAAGATTTATGCCTAAAATACCAAGATGTGTCATACCAGAAATTTTCAGTCAAGTGCAGACTATTTAACCCAATTGTTCTCATTGAAATAGAACGAACTGGATTTCATAGTAAACATAAACGTTATATATATATCTCTTGGCTTTTCAATGATTCAAGAAACAAGTCAAAATGATATTGGAGAAAAAAGTTATGATTGAAATATGAACACTGCCCCAATAGCACCAAAAAGTGGATTATTCTAAATTTAAACCAAGTTTTATGTTTTTTTCCATGTTCTCCTCATTATGCTATTACCTACAATATTTCAAACTAAATGCATAAAAAGTAACAAAACACTCAAAAACTAAATAAAAAATTAAGCAAATGGTACTCAATTAATGGGTATAAAATCCACTAATCAGTATTCATTTTATTAAGTCATTCACAAAAATGTGTATGCATATAGTTTGATATTCTTTCTATTTAAGTCATTCGCAACAAATGTCCAAGTGTGATATGATTTTATTGTGTTTTTTTTGTAAAATAATATTATAAATGATTAGATTAAAAATTATCATAATATGGATGTAGGTTCAATGGATAATGGCCATAGAAAACGTTCAAGAGGGGAAATGGAAAATGATGAAGAAGAGATAGAAATTATTATATCTTTGTTGAGCTTTTTAATTGGCATTATTTTATCTTGGTACCATGACAAGTACTTGATTAAGTACTTGTCAATGAGTGATAATGACTAAAGGGCTTTCCAAAGGGGAATTTGGATGAGATCTTTATGTCACGACCCAACATGTTTGAAGTAATTATGGGTAAATAATAGAACATTTAATAAATTATGTGACATATTGTGCGATAAGGGTGGACTGATTGTTACAAAGAATGTGATGCTACAAGAAATTGTGGCACTTTTCTTGCATATTGTTGGCCACGATAAAAAAATAGCACTGTTACAACTATATTTGTGTGCTCGGGGGAAAATGTAAGTAGGCAATTTCATACTATGTTGCGGGCAATTTAAAAAATTGAAAAGCTTTATGTCAAGCAACAAAAGAATGAAATATCTCATATAAGAGATGCTGAGAGGTGGAGATGGTTTTCAGTAATAATTTAGCATTTAATTTCTATTTAATTTCATTTTGGTTTACTTCTTAGGCCTCATTGATAATAATATATGTAGAATGCAGTGGGGGCCTTAGATGGGACATTTGTTGAGCTCACAGTTCCAACTGAAGATCGTAGTAGATATAGAAATAGAAAAGGTGTGATAAGCAATGTTTTCAAAATCGGACCGGACTGGCCGGTTCAACCGGTTTAACCGGGAACTGGAGGTCGGTCCGGTCCGATTTTTCTCAAAAACCGTTTTGACCGATCAAAATCGCCCAAAACCGGTTTTGACCGGTTTTTATATTTTTTTTATATTTTTTTTATATTTTTATAAAGGTTTAAATTTGATATTTTATTATATTTATGTGATTATTTGAAATTTGTGTTTTGTTATATGTGTTTTTATATAACTATTTATTTATTTTTACATTTAAAATGTATTATATAATAATTAATCTATTATATTATCATTTTATATAAAAAAATAAAAAAATATAATTAATTTTCAATAAACCGGTCTGACCGATTGAGCCGCTAATTTTAACAAAATTGATTTGATCACCGGTCCGGTTATGAAAATATTGGTGATAAGTACTAATGTTTTAGGAGTGTGTGATGCTAATTTGAAGTTTCTCTATGTACTACCTGGATAGGATGGATCTGCTTCAGATGCACGAGTACTACGTGATACTTTACAAAGATCTAATGGCTTAAAAGTTTATAAGGGTATGTCAAAAATTTTGAACAGTCAATTTTTTTGAGCAAATAGGTTATTTCTTCAAATATTTATTATCTGATGTTTTTTCTTTTGTATACTTTGCTAGACCAATATTATCTCGTGGACGCGGGTTACACAAATGGTCCAGGTTTTCTTGCCCCATATCGAGCAACTCGTTACCACCTTAATGAGTGGAGAGGAAATACTCCAACAAATTATAAAGAGTTGTATAATCTTCGATACTCTTCTGCAAGAAATGCAATTGAAAGAGCTTTTGGTTTGTTAAAGAAATGATGGGCTATTTTGCATACTGCAAGCTTCTATAGTGTAAAGACTAGAATTAGAATTATCAATGCTTGTTGCATTCTGCACAATTTTGTGTGTGGTGAGATGCCCGTAGATTCTCTATTGGATGAAGTGGACCAAGAATTAGAAAGGATTTTAAGAATAGAAGACGATTCTGATGATGAAGAACAAATAAGAACTGTCAAAACTACAAATGAATGGACAACATTTCGGGATAATTTGGCCCATCAAATTTTTATGAAGTATCAAGCTCGGTGAGCATAACTCATTTTGATTTTTTATTTCATCTTCTCAATGTACTTAGGGCTTTTATCATGCATTTCATATTCTAAAAGCATTATTGTTACTGCTAATCTTATTAAGAAAGTATTTTAAAAGGTTTCAGCTCATTGTTTTGTTGCTTTGGGATACTAATTGCTTAGTGATTTATCTTTCTATGTGATTATGAGTGTAGCTTTTTGATTGATTAGATTACTTCACTACTTCACTACTTTTGGTCACTAGATTTTTGATTGAATAACAAATATTTTTTTTATATTTGTAAAATTAGAAGAAATAACTTGGTTGTAATGTATTGATTCCTTGAATTATTTGTATTTGAGTATAATTAGCATGATGAAAAAGGGAGCAACAACTTCAAACAAAGATAGAGTTGTGATTATGGATACACAAGCATTTGCTGGTACCTTTTCCAGTACTGATACTTCAGCCAGTGGCCATGTTGAAGGTAATATTTTTTTAAAAATTTGATAATTTAAGTTTACATTTGATATAATATTTTTTTCTCAAATCTGGTTTAAGTTTGTATCTTTCTATTGCATATATGAAATTTTTATTAGAGCTAATAGTTTTGCTTATGCTATTGTTTTTCTTCCAAATGTCTATTTACAACATTCAAGTATAAGAAACAACCATATGTTTCTTGGAATAAAGAGATGGACAATCATTTGGCAAAGGTTTTGACTGACCAAATGGCTCAAGGAAACAAGTGTGATGGTGATACTTGGAAGCCCCAAGCTTTGCAAGCTGTTGTGACATATTTGAACTCAAAGTTGCACCTTAATTTGACAAAAGACAACATAAAAAATAGAGTCAATAATTGGAAAAAAAACTTTAGTGTTGTGTCAGATGTCCAAACTAAGCAGAGTGGTTTCACATGGGATGAGGAAAGAAAAATGATTGTTGTCACGTCAAATGAATGGAGCTCTTGGGCTGCATATGTTGAGGTAAGATGATCACTAGAATACTTATATATGTTGCTTATATGTTAGGATCACATGAAAATTAGTTATATCCATCTATATATTAGCTTCTTTCATGTTGGGAAAGTTTAGAAAAAATGAACAGTGTTCAATGTTTGTGCTGCTGGTATTGCTTCTATTTAATTTAAATTTGTAAGCTAGGCATGATAATATAGGTAATAGTTAAGATCAACAAGTTGAATTGTTAGCTATGTTGGATCATTTATGTATTGTTTTATAACATTGAGATTCATGATACATATTGCTTAATCTGCTAGAATTAGTGTACCAAGTTCTCAATTTACTCCTGGATTTATTATGGCAATGTGTTTATTGGTTTGTTTGTTTTTTCTTTTTGGACCATATTGGAACATTGATTAGATGATTGTGTATGAATTGATGTATTTGTTGGTTTATAACTATACAATAGTATCAGATAACGTGCATAATGTTGAAACTTTGATTATTCATAAAAAAAAATTGATATTATTTTTCTGATTTGATTTGTATGCAGTCACATCCGGACGCAAAAGGTATGCAAAATAAAATGATAGAATATTGGGATGATATTGTCCTTTTGTATGGAAAAGATAGAGCAACTGGTCAATGTGCTGAAACTTTTGAAGAAGGTGTTGAAGCAATGGGTGAGGAAGAGGAAATTGAAGTAAATTCGACTCCTATATCGGGACCAAGAGCACGACCATCAAGCTCAACAGATTCTATGCATGGCAAGAGAAAAAGACCTAAAAAAGATCCTTTGGGGGAAGCTGTCAGTGTTATAGCTACTTCATTTCAAGAGTTTCTAGCTAGCAAGAAAAAAGTTAAGGAGAAACAAAGTGGTATTGAGATACATGAGGTTGTCTCTATGGTACCTGCGCTTACTAGCAATGAAGTGTTTAAAGCAATTCGAAAATTCATGAATAGTGATATAGAAGAATTTAACTTGTTGAAAGCTATTTCGGATGAGAAGAAAAAAGAGTGGATATATTTTCTTATTGACTCTTGATTGTTATGGTAGGTTTTGGTTTAGAATTTGATTTAGAAGACTCATTGAAACTGTCAACATCTTTTTTTGTATCAAGTGTTGTGTTCTAAACTAGTTTTCACTTTTGCAAGATGACTATGATTTTTTTCTTTGGATATGTATTTTCTTTGGAATATGAATAAAAGTTGAAATTTTGTGTGAGGATGTTTTATGAGATCGATTGGTTTCTTTGGGACATTAAAACAAATTCTTAGATTTTGCTAAATTGGGGCTGACCTAAACAGAAATTTAATTTGAAAAGAATATATTTTGAAAGGTGGATTCATTGTAAAAAATAATGGATATAGCCTATAAATAATAGCATATATACAGAGATGATGATGTTGAGGGTGATTTTACTACAAATTGCATCCGACTCATTGGTAGTCATTGAATTATAGGAAATGGGTTTCAGTACTCACCCCATTCAATCTAATAATTTTTCAAAGAATCCAAAAAATAATGTAAAATTAATTGAAGATTTCAAATGTATTGTCTTTGGCCAAACAATGGATTTGAAATCTATGGATTTAAAATCCTCCTTTTGCAAATCCACATAGATCCAAACAAACGATTTCAATTATGTGGATTTCAAATCAGAGGTGTTTAAAATCCATTCATTTCAAATCCATAGTCAAATCTAAATCATTCGATTCAAACGGGAATTTTATGCATTTATCCCTAAAACTTATAATAATGTTCTTTGAGTTTTTTATTTTGTCAGGAAATCTATGATGCACCTTGTTCTACACTTGGAAACTCATGTTCCTTGAGCAGTTTCCAATTACATGTCCGATAGTTTAAAAGTGTGTTCAAAATATTATTTATGATAATAAGTAGCAGAAGAACATGTTTGATACTTTTAATATAGGAATAATTACAGAAACTTTTTTGAGGTTTGATGTAAATATAAGTATATTTTTTTATGTTTGGATAATTGTATCCAATATACTAGATATTTGTTGCCGTTGGCATTTAGATCCAATTGTTAAGATTTTTGAAAGAAAATGATGATATCAACAAAAAACATTAATAAAAATTTAATTTTGTTCTCGTGTTAATTGATTGAGGAATATGATTTTTTTTTTTTTGGACCAATTACCTTTGGAATATTTACATAAACATCCTCTAAGGTTTGGTCCAAATATAAGTAGAACTCCTAAGGTTTTTGAAATACATCCACTTCTGATAATATTTTTTGTCATCTTACTTATAATCCCAGTTGTTTTTTATATTCTTGACATTATTATTTATGAAAGTGACAAGTTCTAATTTTTTTTAGTTTTGTTCAAATTTATAAAAATATCCTCTAAATTTTGTCTATTTATACACAAATTTCTCTAAGGTTTATTCAATTTATAATACCTTCCCTTGAGATTTAATATTTCTAATTTATGATAAAAATTTAAAAGCACATTCTATAATATTAATAACTCTCATTCTAAATTACTTTTAATTGAAATTATTAGTATTTAAAAAATTATTTACACATCTCTAATATTTTATATTTTCTATCTTTTTATCTTCTATTTTTTAAAATTAATGAGTACCACAGTCTTGTTGCCATTATCATATGAATAATCAATCAATTACTTATATTCATAGATTCCACATTTAGGAGTTAATTAACTTGATATTAGTTTTAAACAACAAGCATGATATTTGCCAGTGACAATGAGAAGAAAAATGGCCAATTCTATATCTAAATTTAAGTATAATGTCAACCTGAATTTGAATTTAAATGTTTAGCTTGGAGGGCTATAATTTTAGAAACTTGAAAAGATTTATTTGTATTTAGAGCAAATCTCAAGGACGTTCTTGTAATTATCTTTTTAATATATGTATTAATCATGTTGTCGACTAAAGATTAGTAACTTGAGTACATAAATAATATATGTGTAAAATGATATACTATCAAATAATTCATTTTAAGATTTACTGCAGATTCAATTTAAGTAAATATATAATTTAATGCTTTTTGATGATGTAATTTAGTTTACTACACATTCAATATCATACTTTTTATATACTTTCTCCCTCCCATAAAAATGTCCTTTTTCTCTTTTTTTTTAAATAAGAAAAGTAAATTCTTTATTGTTATCTTACATAACCACTCTTCATTAATGAAAAATTAAGATAATAGATTAAGTTTCTTAAGCTATTATATATATGCCATTAAAAAAAAAATCATTCAGAAAAAGAACAAATTCTTTTACAACTACATAGTTAATTTGTCAAATTAAAAAATAAATTTGGAAATTTTTTGTTCAATTGAAGGAAAGAGAAAATAGCCTTCCAAAATGTAAGGCATGGTTTAAATTTATTTTTATGTTTTAGCTTTTGTCAATATATAAAAAATCTTTATTTTAAGCTATACTAATGATTTTTAAAAGTTATAACAAAAATCATTCTATAATACAATTATGAATAGTAGACAAATACGTAGTGGATTTAGTTAAGTTAAGAATGGACCTCTTCTATAATAATTTTATTCTTTTGAGTTTAAAAAAATAATCTTTATTATACATTTATTAAAAGAATTTCTTTAAGGAAAATAAATTTATAAGAGAGACTATATTTTTTCAAAATTTTGAACAATCCTAAACAGATATTTAGAAACATATCTCCCCAATCCATATAGATAACAATTCTCTAAACTTTATATTTATATTTACACAAAATACATTTTTAATCCTGTAACTTTGCATTTTTTTGCTTTTACTCCTCTAAGTTGTGGGCCTGTTAATTTTAATATAATATTTCTCAAATATTGACAAATCTAGTCCAAAATTTGCCAAAAATCTTAAAGTTGGCTGAAAATTATCACATGCCCTAAACATGACATCTTAAATTATGGATTTGTCTGAAATAGAGAAAAGTTTTTTTTGTGTGGACTTATGTAGAGATTATTTTTGGAGGGAAAATTCTTAATCTCCCTCCAAATTAATTTTAACTCACTTTCCTCAAAAGCAATAAATATAAAGAAGAAATTAAGTTGAAAGTGTACTATATATAAATTTTCAGTATGGTGTTAACATATATATAACATTATAACATTTTACAACAACTTGTTCCTCGTGTCATACAGTTGTTCAAGATGTCTAAGAATATATTGAATTTATTGAGCAATAGCTTTATTTGATATTTTAATTTTACTTTTATTTTCCCAATTTTTTTAATCCATATTGATTTATTTTAAATTTATAAAATTAACTTATAATCTATCTAAAGAATAGAAAAAGAAAAAAATATACTTTGTTTGGTATTGTTCTTTCCCGGATGCATTTTGGGAGAATGTGTGTATTAGGTGAAAAATGTATTAAAAAATATGATGTATATTTAATTTTATTTTGGGAGAACAAAAATGGGATTAGAGAATGATACCAAATATAGCCCTAATGTTCTTTAGTTCATGGCTTTAGTCCATTGTTATCACTTTTTCAGTTAAAAAAAAAAAGAAGAAGTGTTAAATCAATAACTAAATTTTGAGTGCGGGAGAAGACAAAATGGAGAATTTTAAAAAAAGAAACAATACAAAAAATTATATGAAACCAAATAAAAGAGAATAAGTCGAGTTGTCAAGATCAAACAAAAGGACTAATGCAAGAGAATAACTCGAATCATCAAGATTAAACAAAAGAAGAATTAATGCAACTAAAAATTTAAATAATTATGGTTCATAGAGTTCAAATTTATTTAGTAAAATTATTACTTAAGTTTTGAATATTCAATAATTTCTTTCTTTAAATACTTCATTCAATTATTTATGTTGATCGATTTAAATTTTCTCATCCATTGTAGCTGTCGGATGTTTTAAATGTTTACTCAATTAAATCTATATATCGTCCAATGAGGATACTGAAGTTGTATCTTTTGTTAGCCCTATTTTTGCAAATAAATTACTAAAGATAGAAGAACATCTATTTGAAATACAACTAAAGCTTTGTAAAGAAAAATGCTTGAAATTAAAAATCAAAATATAATAATAAGAATCAAATTAAAAAGTAAAATACATTTTTAATTATATTTTATTATTAAAAGTTTTTATTATGATAGTAGTTTTTTACGTACAACACATGTATTTTTCACTAGTATGTAGAAATATGTATATATATGTATACATCAAATTGGTATGAATTTATTATATGTTAATTAATTATTTAGGTGTGCCCATTTTCTTAACTAAGCATTCATTTTTATTTTTTTTAAACGTTGTGGCCAAAATTATGAATTGATGACAGTACAATAGTCTGGAAAACAAGCAGATGTGTTGTTAGTTGCATCTCAGTAATTATTTTGGACTACTTTTTGTGCAACAAATGCAAACAGCAGACACACAGAATAATGCGGCAACCATGATACTAGTCCAATTAACCTGCAAAACTAACTGTGGTTGTTATGTTCAACCCCTAATACCATAATAATCCTATGGACAATAACAATAAGAAGATCCTTCGACAATCACATCACTTTTTATTTTTTATTTTTTTAATTTGAATTATCCAATGCATAATGAAGAAGGAATATATATATATATATATATATTATTTTATATATTATTATAAAAATAATAAAAAAAAGAAAAAAACACTTAAAAAAACATATATATTTTACAAATAAAAAATTTCTTACAACGATGCAAAGCAATAATTGTGTGCCCCCAAGGAAAAATATGCTTTTTTAGAGCTTTTTAGAGCTCATTTAACTCATGCTTCGTATCAACTACGTCATCGGCCTATAATTACCAATAACCATACATAAAAAGGCATATATATAGTAAAGTCATCACTCAAATACTATAGCTTTAGTTGAAGCATGAAGGTAACCATGGAAGTGATATGACCGCCAAATATGCAGATAAATTGCAAGGCAATACCAACCACGGCATAAAATTTGGTGGATTTAACTAGAAATTGTAGCGATGTGGGATCAAAAAAGGAATCAAATATTGGAAGCATATCACCCCTATCATAATTTTGTATATGAGAAAATGATGAGATAATGCCAATTCTGCTAATGTAGGGTCTTAAGGGCAAGAAGCTCACATTTAATATGTCTTGTAGCTCAATAAAAATAAATAAATTATAAAACTATAACCTAATTATAAAAATTAATTTTTTTTTTCAAAATTACAAATACCATTAACGAAATTTAGGAAAAGTTAATATTTCCCCTGACGGAATATTTAAAAAAATTAAAAAAGCCAGAAAATTGAAAAAAATGTGAGGAGAAAATTTGCCCTGGAATCAAAATTAACATCAATTGTTCATCTTACTAATCATGATCAGACGATGTACAATTTTTTACTTTAAAAATTAAAAATAAAAATAAAAATAAAAAACCTAAAGCCCACCCCACCAACCTCAATTCACCTTTGCTGCCGCCAACCAAATCTTTGTGCAAATCCCCGTACCGTTTCATTTGCCACTGGAGTTTTTGCTGTTGTTGAGAAGAGGAAGTTGGGGGGTGGGTTGGGGGAAGAAGAAGTCAGGGATTTAAGGGGAAGAGGGAAGAAGGCAAAGCGGCGGGGGAAGTGAGGGCGAAAGGGGTAGTGGCTTCTAGGGCATTAGATTCTAGGGATTACGGTGGCCTCAATGAGGGTAATGGTGGGTTACAGTCGGGGGTGGGGGTTTCAAATTTTTCCCTTATTCTTTATGTAAAAAATGATAATTAATTATTTTTTTGTAATTTAAGAAATTATCTAAATATATTTACTAAACTATTTTCTGTTTCATTTATATTGAACTTAATGTACTTTAAAAATTTTAATTGTAAAATTCATTAACATTTATACTCAAATAAGATAAACTCATAATTTGATATATTTTGGATATTCTAAAAGCTCAAATTTCAATGTTTTATCTCATATTTGCATCTTTCTTATTCCCCACACTTTAGATATAGTACATACATTACACACATCATGTGACCCTCTATTAGATGCACTATGCATACACAATTACATCACACAAATGAGATATACAAACATGTTTACATATATTTTCTAGAACAACACAAAACACATAACATTCAATACACAATTCATTACTCACATGCAGTCTATATCTAAATTCTCACACACATTTTTTTTCGATCCAAAATACCCATTCTTCCACATAATTCCATACACTTAATCCATCAACCCATTACCTATTCACCAAGGATCTTAGGATTTGAAGACAAGAAGAAGAGGAGCTTCATTGGGCATTGAAGATTTTGAAAGAGAAGTGTATAATCGGTTAGAGGTTTAATTTCTTTTTTTATTTTGTTTAGTTTTGATAAATTTGTAAGAATCATGATGTTAGGAAACACTTGGTACTTGCTTAGTTTCAATATGAACTAAATTACTTTTGGCAAGGTTTGGAAGTCATTTCTATGGAGTTATAAGTTGATATTTGTATTGTGATTAAAATGTTATTTCTGTTGTGACGAACATATGGTATGTTTTTAATGTTTCTTGTGACTTGACCAATTTCAAGTTGATTTTAGTTATTGCAATAAAGATCGAGGTGAGATTGTAACAATAGATCGGGTATAATATTCCACGAATTGACCCATATAGAGATGTAGGCATAGGTACGTGCGGTAGTCATAAGTGTGAAAATCGAAATTTAGTAGAATTCACAAAGCTTAATGCACTCTTAGTAGGATGACTCGTAGCTAGAGATGGCATCGGTGACCTACTAGGGGTAGATTTGGTTTGACTCGAGAGAGAAAATCAATTACATTTAGAAGACCTGCTATCACGCAACCGAAATCATTGCTAATTACATTTAAGCTAGGTTTATAACAATATAGGATGGTTAACCAATGCCTTGACTCTTCTTAGTATTGAATTCAATCCCCTACTTTTTTTGGATTTTAGTTAATTTTGTCAATTTAGTAGTTGTTGCATTTTAATTCAACTATCAAGATAATTGTTAGGTCAAATATAGCTTAAGAAATCTTTATTACTTTTTGTACCACTTATTTTGGGGTCACGAAGTTTTGGCTCCGTTGGCGGAGAGTGTGTTTTAGTGTGGCGTGAAAGTTGGTTGTCTAGTTATAGTTTGACCATTTTACTTGCTTTATTTTTGTTTCCTTTCTTTTATTTTTGTTATTTTATTCTAGTTTACTTTGGTTGTTTTATTTGTCTCTATAAGAGACACTTTATTGGATGTGGTGGCAATGTATGCACATTAATGACCAACCTAATGTGCCATATCAATAGGGATTTTTAGAAGTCATGAAGTAGATCCCCTTGCCGCATTGACCGCCCAAATCAATGCCTTGTCAACGAAGATTGACATTTTCAGCACATGCTACTTATACACCATTTGAAATGAAAGAGTCATGTGGTTGTTTCATTGCAAGAACAAAGTACCAAATGAACAATCTATGGACAGTACCAAAAGTCGATCATGCTCAATATAAGTAGGATTTCGATGAGCAACATGACACTTATTTCTCCATCATATACAATCAAGGATGACAAGTTCACCAGAACTTTTCATAGGAAAATGATTATAATGTGACATGGTGTGAGTCCACTTATCCTAAAGAAAATAAGTTAAATCTGAAAGAATTACTGACTCAATTCATGATGAATACTGATGCTAGTCTCCAAAATGCATAACATCACATCAGAGATTAGAAGCCCAATTTAGTAAGTTGACCAATGCACTAGTTGATGAGCAATTAGAAAACCTGCCTTGCATATTTGAGGTATATGAAGTGGGGGAGGAGCATGGTAATGTTGATATTTTGACATGTGATGAAGAGTGAAAATCCCTCGTGAGAGTTGATGAATTGGCCAAGAGTGGACAAGAGGAAATAACATAAATGCCTATTGTGGAAAAAGAAAAAGGCCTAGTTGTAATTCAATCAAGCCCATCTCAAAAGCCATCAACGAAAACATCTTGCGCTCAACTCTTAAAGAAGAGCAAAGTTATGTCAAACTCTATGATGGATAAGGAGAACATCCTCTCACAACAACAATAATTAGAGGAGTACAAAACTATTGAAAAGTGTAATGGCATCTTACAAGAGAAGCCACCTCAAGTGATTACCAATTCAGAGAGTTTTATTATCTATTATTCAATTGGAGACTCTACTTTTGAAATAACATTATATGATCTAGATGCAAGAACTAATTCAAATTTCATTGTTTAATTTTAGGAAGTATGCACTAGATGAAGTAAGGCCTACTAAGGTGACTCAAGATATGCTTGGAATGGTGACTAATTCTTGTGCTCTACAGATTTTTTCATTTTTAATATAGAAAAAAGATAGGTATGGTATGACAAACACTTATATTTAGATTCGGGATGAGCAAAGAAGATATCGGGCTGATGACTATAAATCAAGCGCTTCTTGGGAGACAACTTAAGCTTTTGTTTTCTTTGCTTTTGAATAATTTCTTAATTTTTGAAGCATGTTCCATTTCTAAATTTAGGCATGTCTAGCTTTCTTTTATTTAGCTATTGTATTGCTTTGTTTATGTTTGTGTTCTCACTTATGTGTATAGCCTGTGTACTTTCATATCTCATTTTTCTTGTGTAGATGGACGTCTACTTGGTGATATGTGCAGATCTCTCATGGACTCCAAGTGAATCATCTATTGGAAAGGAGAGTTTCCTATTTTTCCTCATTTTATGTGCTTTAATTCTTTAAACATTGATGACAATACTAATTTTAAAGTTGGGAGTAGGATTTGTGTTTTGTGTATTTGAACTTTATGTGAAAAATCGAGCTATTTTTTTTTCAATTTTTGTTGAAGCTTTGTGTGTCAATTACATATCTTGTGTGATAAAAGTCCAAGAGCAAGCATTTTTCGTTGACAAACTTAGTTAAGTTCATATTTTATGATTGGGTGAATATCTTGATTACTGATTGCCTATGATTGTACATAGGCTAGAGGAAAGAAAGATTGTTAATCTTGTGACATGGTAATTCTTGTTTGTATTTGATCTTTGTCATGAATAATAATTTTTTATTTAGCACGTTGTGTTGAAATCTTATGAATTGGGTGCTACTTGGTGTTGGATTTTATTTTCAATGAGTTGTATTAGTCATTTTGTGGCATTATAGAACTTGATTAATTACCCTTTAGGCTAAATCCTAGATAACTAGCAAACTTGGAAATGATTTAGGTTATGTTTGACTCGTTTGAGCCTTTCAAGCCTACCATGAATACATATCTATCACTAGCCACCCCATTGTGTCTTATTTAAAAGAATGGCATATGCAAATCATATGAATTATCTCCATTTCATGTAGCTTATTACATCGACCTTGTGCAACCCGAAAAACCATGACTTGTCCTAAGAGAATTTAGTATGTGATACATTGTGAACTTTTGATAAAGGTACATGAATAGGAAATTGAAGGTGGATGAGCAATTGATGCAAGTAAGGGAGACACTACAATCCAATTCAACAAAAAGAAACAAATTTGGGACTGTGAAAGAATGAAGAATAAGAAAATGATGCCTTGGAATTCATAAAAAAAAGAGAAAAAAAAAAGAGAGAGAGAAAAAAAATGTGTACAGAAGAAGAAAATATATTTGAAGCAAAAAAAAAAAAGAAAAGAATATGATGAAAATCATGAATCTCGAAAAGGCAAAATGAAGGAAAGTGGAGAAGAAATAAGAAAGGATGAGAGTAAAGATGTTGAACTACAAAAACACTTAGTTCTTTGTTTTGTATTATCCTTACCCTTTCTTGACAGCTAAAACCTAGGCCCTACGTTATAAGTTTATTAAAGTCATATTAATCTAAGTTTTTGTGTTGTCTACATTAGCGGAGAAAGTGTAAGAAAATTAAGTCTGTGGAGCACCACAAAGATTCCTTACTTAGACCAAAGGGGTCATTGATTGTAAAATTCATACCAAAAATGCATGCATGAAACTTGAACTTGACACTTCACATACACACATTTGAATTCATGACTAGATTGATGAAATACAAGTTTTGTAGTATCATTCGACTAAGTGACTAACCTTTTGACTTATGTACAATAAAGATTGTTGAGGCATTATATTAGTTGATCAAGTTATTCATGATCAATTATGAGCTTATGCTTAGTTTGATTTATAACTTTACTCGAGGACAAACAAAAGACAAGTTTGGGGGAGTTGATAAGCTCATAATCTGATATATTTTTTACACTTTTAAAAGCACAAATTTGAATATTTTATCTCATATTTGATGGAATTGTGTTTTATCTTGTGATATATATTGTGTAGGTACAAAGTTGGAAGAAATGATATTGAAATATGAAAAAAAGGGTCCAAGCCGCAACCCAAAATTTTATGCTGCAACCCTAAATGAGTTGTACGTTTGGAGTTGCAGCCCAGAATTTCCAGACTGTGGCCCAAATAAACGGTGGGTTTGGAGTCACGACCTAAAAATTACAGGCCATGACCCTAATGCAAGATTTACAGAATAGAAGGTTTCGAACCGCGGTTCCACTGTGCATAACAGAAAAATATTATCCAGTGGAATTTTGATGACAAGTGGTGAAAAAAAGCTTATTTTGGCATCTTTCTTACACACACCATGTGACCCTC
This sequence comes from Paulownia fortunei, assembly GCA_019321725.1. Classification (NCBI taxonomy): domain Eukaryota; kingdom Viridiplantae; phylum Streptophyta; class Magnoliopsida; order Lamiales; family Paulowniaceae; genus Paulownia; species Paulownia fortunei. The sequence goes on from CM033106.1 coordinate 8,591,463, forward strand.
TAATAGATATATTATACACACACTATTACATCATACAAATGAGAGAAACACACATACTTATATATATTTTCTAAAATAACATACAAAATACACAACATTCAACACACAGTTTATTACCACACACAGTCTACACCTAAATTCTCACACACATTTCTTCTCCACCCAAAATACCCATTCTCCCACACAATTGCATATACTTAATCCATCAACCCTTTACCCATCCACTAAGGAATTTGGGATTTGAAGACAAGAAGAGGAGAAGTTTCATTGCACATTGAAGATTTTGAAGGAAAAGTGATGAATCACTTAGTGGTTGTAATCTTCTACTTTAATTTTTTCTTTCATTTTGTTTAGTTTTGAGAAATTTGTAAAAATCATGATGTTGTGAAATACTTAATTTATTAATCCACATGAGTTTTTTTTTCACATTTATTACTGTTACATTTATTATTATCATAATAAAAAATTACATATAATTACTATTACATTTATTATTCCACATGAGTTTTTTTCGAAATAAACAATCAAAAATTATACAAAAAAGAGCTTAACAACATGGTCAAGGATCTTAAAGTAGATTTAGTTCTTTTGGTCAATATTTTGATGATTTTAGGTATGACCGAAAATGATTTACTAGAGTATTAAATTATTATTTTTAGTTTATGTAGTATTTTATTTTTTAATGTTTATATTATTTTTTACTATTGAATTTGGTGCAAGTAAAATGATTTCAATATATTTAATTATTATTTCTTAGTTATTATAATTTATTACAAATATTAATTATTATAAATAATTATTAAAAATATTATTGCAAAATAATAATCAAATTAAAATTAAAGAAATATAACTAAATTGTCAATTAATTAAATATATAATATATGATACTTATGAAATTGAAATTTGGGGTGGAACAAATTTGAAGGCAAAATGAGGATATATGCATTATACCAAATTTGATGCAAATGGTATAATACTATTTATTACACTAAATTTGATGTAGCAAATGATGTTGATCGGAGAGGGAAAAGCATCATAAGTGAGAAATGGTGTAGGGTTGGAGATGGACTGAAAACTCAAGTTGGCTTCACCAAAGGAGTTGAAATAATGTGGAAAACAATTGGAAAAATCAAGGTTTTGTTTGGTGCAATTTTTGGCTTTTTGAAAAAATTATTTTTGGAGAATGTATTATGAGTAGTGAGATTAGGGAACACATGAAGAATAAAAATATATTTAGATATTTTATTGAGAAAAAACAACATTATGTGTTTTGAGAGATATTAAAAATTGTATATATCTTATTAATGTTGTTAATGTGGTTAGTGAAAAATATTTTTAACTCTAGTTGTCTTATCAATATAATTGTATTATAGTTAGTTGGGGTTTAGTAGAATATATAATTATTTAATTATTTAGAAATTAAAAATATATTTTTTTAAAATATTAATTCCAAACATATTTTTTATTCCAAAAAAAAAAAATTTCTTAAAATAATACCAAACAAAGCCCAAACACTTGAATAGTGAGATTCTGAAAGGTGTCGTGTGTAAGCCGTTGTGTAAGCCGTTGAATTTTCAAACGAAGGGGAGACGTGAAGTGTGATTGGGGTTGGTGATGGAAAACATGGGAGAAAAATATCGACTTGATGGTAATTATCTAACTTTTACTTTGTAAATGGGATTTTTCGCACTTAAGAAGGTTCATGTGGTGGAGAAAATATGGAATAAATAAATGGTAGGACAGACTTTTGGACACACCAGACATGTTTCTTCGTGAGAAAAATTCTACAAGCACATTTTTCTCAATAATAAGGGTGCCACGCAATCGCAGCCTTATTATTTCTTACACGAATTTTCTAATATCTAATTCTGTGTACTTCTCGAACTTTTTTGACAAAAGGCGAAGAAGAAAGGTATAGGAGACGATTCAGTGCTGGAGTATCAACCTATTGGTGGAACTTATTGAGCAAATTTGTTTATATTTTTAAAGAGCATCTTTCTAATTTTTATTAAAATATATTTTTCTTAATTTTATTTTATTTTATTAAATTTAAAAATAAAAATATACCTACCAAATATATTTTTAGATTTATTAATAAAACGCCATAAAACAGATATATATTTTTTAATCTATATAAATATATAATCTAAATATACTTTTATTTTTATTTAAACCTAATAAAAATAATTTTGACTAAACATGAAAATAAATTGAAAAATAAAACAAATGTACTCATTGTATTTTGATGGAGGGGGTATTAGTAAGTGAACAAATATTAATAATTGTATGTATATTTAAGATCACGAGGACACTTGTTAATATTCATATCAATGCGGCACTGAGAAATATAATATTAATATTTTGACATAAAATCTAACTTAATTGAACACCGTTATTAAAGCTTCCCAAGGATATTACAAACTATTGGCAGCAACAAACAATGAATAACATTGTCATTAGTTGCTTCCTTGAACAACACTTATCCTCAATTATTATTATTGTTATTTAACCAAACCCAAAAACCAGAAATAGAAACAATATTGAAAAAAAAAAAAAAAAAGTTACTCAAATAATTGATCCAAAGCACCAAATTAAATTCAGTGCTTGTGGATGAATTCTTTGATCCCTTGAAAGAGTTTGTGGGTTTCATCAGCGGTTTTAGGGTCCATATCCACAGCAATCTTGTTCAGGTAAAAGCTATGGCCGACTCCATGGCTCATCAACAGCTCCACTTCTTTCTTGGCCCTTTTCATGCCTTCATAGAACTCCATTTCTGTGTCCTTTATCAGGTCCTGCTCCGCCACGCAGTACAGATACGGCGGCAGGTTCAGCTCCTCTACCGGCGGCGCAGCCTCCCCCATCGGGCAGGTAATCGGGTGGTCCTTGGTGGCTCCCACCGGCAGCGCCAGGCTCAAGAACTTGTCCACCATGTCTAGAGTTAAAAACGGTGTTTCCGGCTGCTCCAGCTCCGACTTGCTCCGCTGCGACCGGCAGAATCCGGGGTGGATTGGGATCGCGCCGGCGAGCCTCAAAGGGTTCAAGTTTTCCTGCCCAGCACGCGCCGCCACCTGGTGGACTATGTTGCCGCCGGAGCTGTCCCCTATGAGGAAAACCCGGTTGAAATCTGCATGATCATGCAGCCAGGGCTCATGGGACTGGCCTCGGGCGACGGAGCGGAGCCATAGGAGGGCTGCAAAACCGTCGTTGCATGCGGCCGGGAGGCGGTGCTCAGGCGCGCGGCTGAGGTAGACCGACACCACCATGGCTCTCGTGGCACGAGCGAGACGTGTGTAAACAGTGTAATACATGAACCAGTCAGCCTCGCTGATGCAAAACCCTCCACCGTGGAAGTGTAGGAGTATGGGGAGTTTTTCCAAGTCATTTTCTTGCCTTTCCGGCAGGTAAATTCGGAGTTTTAGGCCGTCGGAGGTGGTGTCGGTTGTGGCGACACCATCAATGAAGTAGTGGTGCGGCGGCACGGAGTCGGACATGAACTTGACTTGAGGTGGTCCGGTCCATGTCCTGTCCACGGAGCCGTCATCAAACACTCTTAACCATCCCGAGACTTCATCAATCACTTTCTTTTCTTGGACCATTGTATTTCTATGTATGGTAGGAAAGGAAATTGAAGCTTAAATTTGAAGTATCTTTTCTTATGTTACACTTAGAAAGATGTGCAGTTGGATGAAAGAAATTGGCAGATGAGCAACAATTTATAGTGGGTTTTAGGCTAAAGTAGTGATGGGGCTTGGTCAATGAGAAATGAAATGAGGAGAAACTGATTGGTAGAGGGACAGAAATTTCATCTTTGTAATAGTAGTGGAAAGTGATTTGTTTTTTTCTGAGTTCAACTTCCTATTAACTTCACAGAAATTGTTCAATTGCTTTTCTTGCTTTTTTTTTTTTATTTTTAATTATATAAAAAAGAAGAAGAATAACTCTTGATGGCGGTGGCCATAGTGAAGTAATGAGTAGTACCATCTACTCCCTCCCTCCCAATTTAGGACTCTTATTTGAGGCAAAAGTTTTTTACATGAGAGGTAAAAAAAAATCAAAGTCTTTTTGTATTTTTACTTTATTATTCTCAAATATAATGATTGATATTTAGTGATATTATATTATTACTTTATTTAAGATGATAATTTTGAAAAAAAATATTTTATTTTAAAACGTTCTAAGAGCTATAAATTTAGGAAATAAGAAGGATTTTTTCTTAAATTAACTTACACATTTAAAAAAAAAAAAAAGAGATTCCATTATTCCATGAATTTTATGTAATATGGTCAGCAAGAGATAAGAAAATGACATGCCCTAAATTCTTTTTGCTTGCTTTATGTCATAATCAATTAATTTGTCCTCACGGTTGTGTAATTTTGTACCACTTTTCTTCTTCTTCTTTTTGTTTTTGTCTTTTTTGATTTGGTTATATATATTAAGCTAGCTTTTAATGTAGGTTGATACTGGAAAATATTTATCTATAGATCATGCCACGTTTGTTATAAGGATTCCACTATTGACATGATGTAAATATAGGTGTAAATAAGAGCCCACAGCATATTCTAATTAATTAATGATAATTAAGGTAGTTCAAGGGGTAAAGTATAACTAACCTCTAGTTAGACATTTCACCCTGGTTAGTTGATTAATTGAAAAACAAATAAATAAGAAAAAATTGGCGCACCTTTCTAATTGGTCAACAAATGAGAAAGCGATTATCCCTGGCTATAACAACAAAGCCACCACAATTTAAAAATTAACTAAATTAATCAATATTTATGTAAGCATTAATTTTTTTTCCCAATTATATGTTGACATGTGTATTATATTTTTTATTTATATTTTGTAATTTGTTAATTTGTATTCCAACAAATAAATATAGTATTCGGTTGACCGAGCAATCAAATACAGCCATGTCCCAAATTGAATTGTTTAAGACAATTAGAATCATGTCTTAAATTGTAGTAAAACGTCAATCAAATCAAATCATGAATAATTAATTAATTTATATTATGAAATTTACAATTATAAAATAAGTATAATTTTTTATTTTTTATTTTGGAACACAAAGTAACATTTCATTTGCTGGAAATCAGTCTCGGGAGTACAGGAGGGGGTGTTGATGGTCCTACACACCAAACTGGTGGAGTTCAGACGACGAAAATAACGTTTAAAAGTTTAAGACAACTGCTTCCTTGGCCACAAAATCAACTTCTTCACTTTCTGGAAATCAAGATCCTCCAGCAAGCAATCCTGTTGTAGAGGGAAGTGTTGGAATGCTAACCTAGCAAATTCCAGATGGAATTGTCTAAATTCGAGATTTACTATGAGTTTGTCGGATCAATATTAAACCCCCTAAATACATTTTATAATTTTAAAAATAATAAAAAATAATACTACTAAAATGTTCTAAAAAATATATATTTTCTTAAAAATATTACATGTACATATAAATAAAAATAAAAATAAAAAAATAAACATGACGAGTTCGATGAGACTAATTAAATAAAATATTAAAAATTTAAAAATATATTAAACATTTATTGTAGATTGGTGATATGTTACAAATATACGCAAAAACGCAAGTGTGGGTTGCAATTTCAATAAAATGCGCAACCCAAACTTGCGCGTTCTATTATTTATTTATTTTCTTAAATTTATTTGAATGATAAGTTGCATTTGCGCATTCACTTACACGTGGTCTGCCTCGTAGACCACGCTTCCCTCTTTATCAGCGAAGGGTCGCTAACTTGCGCTTCCTGTCGCTCAATTAGCGAAGGAATAAATTCCTTTGTTGACAGTAGAAAGCGCAACCTCGGTTGCGCTTCTGGTGCGCTTTCATTTAAACTCCCCCCTATTTATATCCTCATATTTCTTCCCCCTTCCTCTCATATTCCCTCTCCCCTTGCCTCTCTCATTTCCCTTTCCCATCTTCTTGTCGTCTCTCTTCCCATCATTCTATCGGTAAGTAATATTTTTGTTATTTTTTTAATTAAAATAAATTGACTAATTCATATTTATGTATTTTTGTTCAGGTAAATATTACTAATGCACGAGAGATTAAAGTATGACGCGTATCATATTTTAAGTATGACTTTATAGGTATCATATTTTAAATATTTTAATTACAATTTGTATATTTTATTGTAATAATTGTGAAGTAGATGTATTATTATATTGAAAAAATAAATTTTGTTGCGATGTTAGTAATATTATTTTTTTATAATGATATGTGCAATTACATATTTAATAGCATGTTTTATATGTGGAAAAGTCAACCTTTGCATGCATGTTTTTTTTTTCGTATATTATATTTTATATTTGTTATTTGACTTGAAAATTTGAGTTAAAAATTATTGAACTATTTAGAAAATCTTCCCCATGACTATTCTAATCTGAAAGTAGAATAAGGTTTCCTACAATGAATGTATTTGATTTATAATGTTACTAAATTATATTATATAAAAAATATTCATATTAACAATTAATTAGATTATTAATTAGATATTATGTCTTTGAAACTGTTATATAAAATTAAAATGTTAATAGCTATTTATATTAAAAATGTAATGAGTATACATAATTATATAATAATACTTAATAAATATTAATTATGAATAGTTATTATTATAATTTATGTTATTTAGTATATGACATTTACCTATAATTATATAGGTTATTTTCAATTGTGCAATAATTATAGATTATTCAATTAATTTGGTATATGACTAGTTAACAAATTAATTTATGTGGTTTATTATTATATTCCTAATTTGTATATATTAATAATTATAAAATATAATAATTATGAATTTACTAATATAATAAGATAATAATCGTAAAATATTGGTATAACAATTAAATAATTTAGTTTACTAATATATTCATATTTTATGTAGTTATGTCAAATAGGAACAACATCGATGTTCTGGTATACTTTGGTGGTCAAATTATACAAGATGCTAATTCAGTGACATATGATCACCCTATAATTGGAGCTAGAAGAATGTCTCGTCGAACAAAGTTTTATGAATTACTATTGAAAGTGTATTAGCTAACGGACGTTGACGATAAACAGTTCTTATTAAAATTATTTGGTAAGTATTGTTGCAATAATATGTCACATCTAATATCAATAATCGATGATGAATATTTGGAGTTTTTCTTGGATTCGGAAAGGAAAAATCACTTTGTAGATATATATATTTATGCAGAACAAAAGATTCATAATACTGTGCCTGAGATATCCACAAGAAATGAGTATTATCAGTATGCATTATTTTTAAGAGATGACAATGTGTTTGAAATGCCTACAGTGACGCAAGGGATCAGAAGTGTTGGCATCAATGACCTTAATGCAGGTACTTCAAGCTCCGATCAAGAGCATTTTGAAGGTAAAGATACAGAACCGTATAATGCATATACTGATGAATTGCCTGAGCCACTTGTCGATAGTTTTGGTGCTAAAGAACACGTTTATTTTGAACTCGGTGAAATTGATGATGATGATGATGATGATGATGGGATCCAAATTGATGATTTGGAATAGATGTATGAGCAACATGATGAGGGCAACTCGTCCTAGCATCAAGTTATAGTTTATACCTCAATGTCCTCAATAACAAATGAATATGACTCTAATCCGACCGTCATGTTCTTCACCACATGTTACCCAAAAATACTTATGGATTCTATTGATATTCTAAATAAGAAAAACTTTTACGACTCTAGTATATGAGAGCTTGAAAAGGGTATGATATTAAAAGATAAGAAAAATCTGCAAGCTTCAGTTAAATATTACTCCGTACGAGTTGTGAGACATGAGTATCGGATCGTTGAGAGTACACCAAAATTATGGAAAGTGGAATTCAAACATAGTACATTGACCACATGGTATACTTGGGGGTTTCGAACATCATTGAAAGCAAAGCTCGATTTATGGAAAATCACCAAGTGGGGAGGCCCCCATACTTACCTTTTGAATTTAGTGTTTGTGGATTATCGCAACTTGTGCAAAAACATGATCGTCAGGTTGCTTATAGGCATAGTTCAGTGTGACCCGACCTATGAGATTAAGTATGTCCAACAAAATGTGAAAGATAAGTATCAATATGAAATTTTATATCATAAGGTCTGACACGATTTGAAACGTGCAAGGAAAAATGTTTGTGGTACTTGGGAGAACTCAGTAGAAAATTGCCTAAGTATTTGGGAGCTCTACAAAAATAGAATCTAAGCACAATTGTGGAGTAGCATCACATTGACACCGAGTTCCCAAAAAAGAAAATATTAAAATATATATTTTGGGCATTCAAGCTATGTATCAATAGGTTCCAAAATTTTCACAAAGTAATAAGTTGGATGGAACATATCTTTACACAAAGTATAAACACAAGTTGTTGATTGTTGTGGGAAATAGATGCAAATTAATAGGTTCTACCTTTGGATTTTGCTGTTGTTGATGAAGAAACATTTACATCGTGGAGATGGTTTCTTCATATGTTGTATGTACATGTTGTCTGTGGGGTTGAAGGTGTCTATCTTATTTCTGACCGACATAGTAGCCTACTTGGAGCTATTTAATACATACTTGATTGCACACCATCTTGCGGGGTGCATTATTTTTGTTTAAGACATGTGTCCTCTAACTTCAACAAGTTGTTCAAGAGTATTGCATTAAGGGATTTGTGTTATACAACTAGTTCACAATTGATAATCAGATAATCTGATAAGGTCATGGAACAAATCAAAACTCTTAATGAAGATGCGCATGCATACTTAGAGAATATAGATAAATGTTAGTGGACTCTGGCTCATGATGGGGGATGGCGATGTGACATAATAACAATAAATATATTAGAATGCATTAATAGAATGTTGAAAGATGCGTAATGGCTCCTAGTAACTACTATTGTACATATTACATTCTATCATGCTATTAAATATTTTCTCGATCGACTATCGAAGGGTCGTCGAATGATGGTGAACAACCAATCATGGCCTAATAATATATTACAAAAGTATGAGAGTTCGTAAAACCTATCTATAGAGCATATGGTACACATGTTTGATTACACAAATTAGTCCGTGTCTATCATAACATGTCAACCATGATCATCCAGAAGTTTTACACACATCGTGAAACTGAGGTCAATGGTGTGTTCATGCGGTAATTGGAGTTAGTTTGGAATACCTTGCTCGCATGCTATGCATATTTGCCGGCATTTTGAAGTTAATCCAGCAACATTCATGAAATGGTACTATAGCACTCGTTTCTTATGTGGATACTTACAAAGGAAAGTTTGAGACTTTGCTAGATGAACTTATTGGGATGCTCCCCCTTTCGAATTGTGGCACAATTATCAAGAAGCTATTCATTCTCTTGATAACCCCTTAGTAAACGGATTAACTATGTTATCCTTTAATTTTACAAAATCAATTAATATAGTTCCGTGAGAGAGCAACTGTCTAACGATACTATATCTTCGACAAATATATCGTGATTTACAGTTATATATAATATTTTATGCCCTAGCTATAATTACTTGGCTATCACAATGAATGCATATTACTGGCACCAATTTTGGCCATATTCTCAGAAATGACTTAACCATTCCGCTTCTTCTCCAACTTTATCTAAAACTATAAACTCAGATTACATAGTGGAATGAGTTATACATGTATGTTTAGAAGATCTCCATGATATAGCACCACCACCAAGAGTAAATACATTGCCACTAGTTGACTTGGATTCATCAGTGTCTAAAATCCAATTCACATCACTATATCCTTGAATAACTGAAGGATATTTTTTATAGTGTAATGCATACTCCTTGGTTCTTTTTAAGTAGCCTAATACTCTAAGTAATGCACTCCAGTGGTCATTACTTGGGTTACTTGTAAATCTACTTAGCTTACTTATAGCGTAAGCTATGTCTAGCCTCGTACAATTCATTAAGTACATTAGACTTCCAATAATTTGGGAATATTCTAACTGTTGTTTTCCATTTTCGTTATTCTTGTGAAGAATAATATGAGGTAGAAAAATAAATTATTTGTCTATTTAATACCACGAGACTTAAATCTTTCAACCACTTTATCAACATAATGTGATTTAGATAAAGATATCCCATTAAGTGTTTTAGAGATTTTCATTTCCAAGATCACATCAACTTCATCCATATCTTTCATGTTAAAGTTATTGGTGAGCATTTTCTTTATTTTATTGATGACTTCCATATCAGTTCCTAATATGAGCATGACATTTACATAAAGACATACAAGTACATGTGATTCTCTAAATTTCTTGGAATAGACACATTTATCACACTCATTTATGGTGAACCCATTTCTTTTCGTGACAGTGTCAAATTTTCAGGGGCTTGTTTCTACCCATAAAGAGATTTGATAAGTCAGGTTGCTCCATGTAAATCTCTTCATCTAAATCACCATTTAAAAATACAATTTTTATATCCATCTGATGTATGTGCAAATCATACATGGTTGCTATGGCTATTAAGATCCGGATTGATGTAATCCTTGGTGAATAAGTGTCAAAATAGTCAATACCTTCATTTTGAAGAAATCCCTTGGCAACAAGTATAGCATTGTATTTATGAATTGAACCGTCTATCTTTAACTTTTTCTTAAAAATCCATTTGCATCCAATTAGTTTAGTTCCCGAAGGAATATCAACCAATTGCCAGGTATTACTACTTAGAATGAATTTTATTTCACTGTTTATAGCTTCCTTTCAGAATAGAGTTTATGGACTAGCCATAGCCTCATTAAAGGTTTGAGATTCATTCTCAATCATATATATCATAAAATTTAGATCAAAAGATTTAGCTACTTTAGCTCTCTTACTCCTTCTAGGTACAAATTTTATGTCATTCTTAAATGCAGCTTCATGCATTCTCTTTGGAGTATTCTTTTAAATATCTCCTTTAGAGGGGAACACATCTTCAAAGAATTCAACATCTTTAGATTCAATGATTGTGTTCACATGAATGTCACTTATATCAGATTTATGTACCAAAAATTTGTATTTACTACTATTTATTGCATATCTAACAAAAGTGCAATCAATGGTTTTATGACCTAACTTGACCTTTTTAGGAGGTGGTATAGCTAATTTAGCTAGACACCCACACTTTTAAGTATTTGTAGGAAGACATTCTACCTTTCTACATTCCATAAGGCATTAACCCGATTTTCTTGTGAGGAACTCTATTTAAAATAAAGTTAACTGTAAGAAAAGCTTCCCCTACAAGTTCTGAGGTAATCCAGAACTAATAAGCATGACATTAACCATGTCCTTAAGAGTTCTATTCTTTTTCTCAGCAATCAACTGAGGTGTATATAGAGCTGTAGTTTGGTGAATAATTCCAAACTTAACACAAAACTCACCAAAAGATGATGAATCATATTCTCCACATCTGGCAGATCTTAATACCTTAATCGTCCCATCAAGTTGATTTTCAACTTTATTTTATAAGTGATGAAAGTGTCCAAAGCTTCATCTTTACTACGTAGTAAGTATACATAGCAATATCTAGTGTGATCATCAATGAAGGTAATTAAATACTTTTTACCACCTCGATTTTGAACTAATTTTAGATCACATATATCATTATGTATCAAGTTTAGAGATTTGCTACTTTTTTCAGCTGAACAAAAAGATTTCTTAGCAAATATAGCTTCAACATAAATTTCACATTCGTGTTTATCATCAGCATCAAGTTTAGGTAAAAGGCCTAAACCTGCCAATATTTTTAGAGAAGCTCGATTAACATGACCTAGTTTACAGTGCCATAAAGAGAAGACTTAAGCAAATAAATAAAAGATAAACTTTTATTTCTTTCAAAAGTTTTGATTACAGGCATTACATTCATATTAAATAGCCTTTTGACTATATATCCTTTTCTACAAATTGACCATTTTGGTCAGTACAATTTTTTCAGATTCAAATACTAGTCTAAACATATTTTTAATAAGTAATTAACCATATACCATTTGTTTTTGGATATCTGGAACATGTAGTACATCAACTAATGTCAGCTCCTTGCCTGATGTCATCTTCAGTACCATTTTTTCGAATTCGACTATGTTGGAAGTTGATGAGTTGCCCATGAGCAGCTTCCTTCCATTGATCGGAATGTATGTGGAGAACATCTCCCTGTCCAACAAATAAAGCGTGTAGCTCCTGTGTCAACCCACCGTTCCCTCGGGTTATCCAACAAGTTGGCTTCAAACACAATAGATGAGAGCATTAGGTCTGACATGTCTACTGGCACTGTCTTATCTTCAGTCACGTTAGCTTGGTTCTGATTGTCCTTCTTCGAAAGTCGACAATCCTTCACCTTATAGTTTGGCTTGCCACAGTTGTAGCAACTACCCTTGAACCAATTTTCATACTTGTCTTTGGATGAGCCAGGATGCTTCCTCTTCTTGCCCTTCTTGGCTTTTGAGTGCTCTGCTAAAGTGGCTTTGGCCTCCATTCAATTAGTAGAAACCTTCTTTTCTGCAACCTTGTTGTCTTCCTCAATTCGAAGATGAACAATTAGATCCTCCATTATCATCTCTTTGCATTTATGCATGAGATAGTTCTTAAAGTCTTTTCACAATGTAGGCAACTTTTCAATCAGAGCAGCAACTTGGAAAGATTCGCTCAACATCATCCCTTCAGCTAGTTTATCATGTAAGATGATCTGCATCTCTTATACCTAGCTGATAACAGTTTTGTTATCAACCATTTTGAAGTCAAGGAATTTATCAATGATAAATTTCTTTGTACCGGCATCTTCCATTTTGTACTTCTTATCAAGAGAATTCCACAACTCTTTTATTATTTTGACTGAATAGTACATTGGGAAGCTGGAGGCATAATCACCAGATTGGAGCTAGCAGTTGCTCCATTTCTTACATCAGTAGACACTTCAGTAGTAGCCATCAGAAAATCTGTCTTAAGATTGTTGGTTGTATGGTGTCGAGATGAGATTTTAATTTCAGCTGAAGTGAGCTAAGAACGAAGCTAATCTCCTTAAGACAAATTTCGTCTCCCATATGGTGCTATAGAAACTTGGACGTTTATCTCCCAAGATATAATATTTATTTTCTAAAATTAGTACAACACTATACTAATTTTATCGGATGAACCAAAAGCTCTATTGTATACTTCTCAAAAGAGAATAAGAATACTAAAATATTAGAATATATTTTAGTAGGAAGGAGAATAGAGAAATCAATTGAATCTGAATTAATTTGGTGTAGATTGGAATGAATGGGGGTCTATTTATAGAATTTTGTGTGGCCTTTCATGATTGGTTGTCTCTTGGTCCAAATTAATCTGGACCATTAGATCGCATCTTTTGATATCTAATTGCGATCTAGTGGTTCAGATTGCATCCCTACGTGAAGGTCCACAACCTTATCACGCACCTCTACAAAGCATATGAGTGTGTGCACTTGCCCGCGCCCCATCAACATTGAGGACCAATCGCAACCTTTCGGTCACACCTTGTCAGCACCTGTGTGTATGACCACATCCACTTGGTACTCAACCGCATGGTGTCCTACCATGCGCACACTACTTGGACGAATCTGCTACATCACTTCCATGTTCAGCTACCCTACGACGTCACCAAGCCATGACCGAGTCACTTCACCACAAGCCAGTTCAATTTCTTAAAAATTTAATGCTCTTTAGCTCCTCGCGATGATGAGTATGTGCTAAGTGCAAAGTGCGCCTCTAAAGTGCCCAATGCGACGTGCGCGCATGCGCGTGTGTGTGAGAGCTCGGGTGGTGCTTCGCACTACCCTCGTATCTCCTTGAGTTAGCTAAAGCTAGCCAAAAGTTCACTAAGTCCACTAGAGTGCACCACAAGGAGAGCTACATATTTTACTCTCCTCTTGAATTGAAATTTCATATATACAAGTTAAACTTGCTTGATTTTTCCAATGTGGGATGCACTTCCATACTAAAGGACAAACCTTTTAAAGCTTGGAGACTCTTTCTATTCACACCATGCTTTCAATATGGGATACCCCCTATATTCTAACACAATTGCCCGAGCTCAAATCGGGTAATCGCAAGAATTATTAATTTTTCGTATAAGCATGCATGTAGAGCATCTTCTAGTCCCCCTACTCTACATAAGTTATAGTATTCAACTCAGACATAGTAAGAGTGTCTATCTTTATCTTCTCAAGTATCTGAAAGATCAGCTACCGACCTTTGTGTTTGAGTTTCAAAAACATTTGGTTTTTAAGTCATGGAGGCCGGAATTTCGAGCTTATAATGTGCATAAGGCATCCACCTTATTAAAATACAAAGGTTAGATTTTTGAGTTCTTCGAACACATGTATTCACCAGTCAAAGATCAGTTGATCGAGCTCTTCTATCAAAGGTTTTTGCCCATCAAAGTGTTTTAGAGGTTAGTAGACTGAGCTCTCTTATCAGAGGCTTTCACCTATTAAAGTGTCTCGGAGGTCGACGGGCTGAGTTCTCCTATAGTGACTTTCGTCCGTTAAAGTGTTTCAAAGATCAGCAAATTGAGTTTTCCTATAAAAGGCTTTTGCCCGTTAAAGTATTTCAAAGGTCTGTGGACCGAACTCTTTTATATGAGGTTTTTGCCTGTCAAAGTGATGGAGGTCGGCGGGCCAAACTCTCTTATCAAAGGCTTTTGCCTGCCAAAAGTTTGAAAGTCGATAGACCGAGCTCTCCTACTAGAGACTGTTACCCCGTCAACCATTTTTAGATGGTTGATGGATCGAACACTCGATAAGAGGTTGATGCTCGTTAAGTATTTTAAGAGGTCGACAGACCGAACACTTCATCAAAGACTGCCACCTATCAAGCATTTTTAGGAGGTCGATAGATCGAACACTCCATCAGAGTCTACTGTCCATTAAAGTGTTGGGAGGTTGGCGGATCAAACACTTCATCAAAGGCTTTCACTTGTCAAATCCCATGGCATTTGCCTTATTAAACTGAGGAGGTTGGATTTCCAACTCTTTTGATAAGTTCAATAAAACCCAACTCATAATTTATAGGCATAAATAATTTTCGCTCATAAAAAATTCATCTCATAATCAATTGATTCATAGATAATCTCTACTCATAATCAATGTTTCTTCAAGGAATCCAACTCATATCAATGGGCTTATACACTCTGGGCTCATAATCAAGGGCTTTTCAAGAAATCCAGCCCACAAGCGAATCCTGAATAATCTTTGCTCATCCTCATGAATTCTTCAAAAAATCCAACCTACAATCGATGAACTCATAAATAATAACTATTCATAATACATGAGCTCTTCCAAAAAATATAAGTCATACTCACTAGGCTCAATAATAGTTTCTACTCATAGTTAATGAGCTCTACAAGAAATTCAACCTACAATCGATGGGCTCCTGAATAATCTATGCTTATAATCAATGAACTTCCAACTCATAATCAATGGACTCGTACACTCTGCGCTCATAATCAAAGGCTCTTCAAGAAATCCAACACATAATCAATGAGCTCATAAATAGTCTCTTCTCGTCATGATAAACTCTTCAAGAAATTCAACCCATGATCCATAAATTCATAGATAATAGTCGTTTATAATCCATTAAATTTTCGAAAAATCTAACCAATAATCATTTGACTCATAGATAATAGTTACTCATAATCCATAGTTTCATGAACGAGCTTTTCAAGAAATCTAACCCATAATACAATAGATAAATTAATAAATGATCTAAATTCATAACTAATGAGATTTTCAAGAAATCCAACTCATAATTAATGGGGTTATAAAAAAATAAAGAATTATATTTATCAAGTGAGTTCATGTCCTCGAACAAATATTTCGTACTTCAATCCGCTAAGGTGTCAATAAATTAATGAGCAAATAAGATACTATGGAAGCATCATTTTGATACTAATGACAATATTTTGAATAATACATCTCACAATCTTAATCTTCCACAAAGCATCTTTGCCTCAATTAAGTAGGAAATTAAGAAACATGCCATTGCAAAATTTAACTATCTAATTAGTTTCATTTACATGGCCTCATTCAAATCACCAAACAAGTAATTTCATATTCTGAGTTTTGGAATTGATGCTGAAATTTTCGTTCTAGCAATCCATTTCTATGCAAACAAAAGCTATACAAGATAGAATTACTTTGCAAACATGTAAATAATCGGATAAGCATATTGAAAGACAATGTCTCCGTCATGGGACCAAGAGGGATGGGTCTCGTGGAAACAACTGTCAGAGCAACATTATATCTCATGGGCATAATACATTCATATCATTGGTCTAATTCTACAAGAGTCGTATGTTTTCTGAAACACCCATTAGACTTCAGTTAATTAGAACCAGTAAGTAGTAGTTTTTTTAACTCATGCTCCTCTTATTGCCATATAATATAGAGCAAAAAAAAGTCATTGAAAATGAGTACCTCTAATTATTCTTTTGTAGCGACTTCTGCCTGCATCTTTTTAAGCATAACAACAGAATTACGGTGCATTTGTTGGTCTTTTTATCGTTATCTCAAGAAACAAAATATCACCCTAACAGAAAACTCCATAAAGGTAATGAAGGAAAAGTATGGTGATGCTTCAATCTAAATATTATGCACTAATTAAAACTAACTAGTCTAAGAATCATTAAAACTGTTAATTCATAGAAGCCCACACAAATAGATAGCTTATGGATGTAGAGTGTACCTTTGCAGAAGATTGATTAAAACATGAGTCCTGTTAAAATTCCAAATTGTGCAGGACAGCAACAGTTCTTAAAGAACCAAATCTTCTCCTCGGGACCAACAGTGCTGCTCCATTATCTACATCACCAAACACCCTGCAAATCTAATCTACTTTTTCTTGTTTTGACTCTTTGTACATGCACGTTTGACTGCGAAAGTTCTCTCTCTCTCTCTCTCTCTCTCTCTCTCTCTATATATATATATATATATATATATATATATATATATATATTATAATGCGAATAGAAATTAAGCTTCAAATAATATTATTTTTTCCATGTGATTTATAAGGGAATTCACGTTTTTATATGTAATTTATAAAATAATTTAGAAGGGATATTGAATTTTCCCAATGCAGCTCCTCCAACCTTCAAATTAAAAATTGATTGTACAAAAAAATATTAAAATATTAAAATAATTTAAATAATTTTGACGTAAATAATATGCATCTCCCTTCATTTAGGAGAAGACTTATCTATATGAGTAGGAGAATATGAGGAGGAGAACGTATCATGTCTTTTTTATTGGGTAGAATATTTAATCCCCTAAAGAATTATTTTTTTAAGAATTCTATATCTAAAGGACCCAATTAATTATATGTATAAACAACTCATATTCATATTTAAATCCATCACATTCCGTCTAGATTTAACTCACTCACGAGTAGGTCAATTCAATCTCAAAAACACACAAATCCAATTACTAGAACTAATTTATGGTACATTAATATATATATATATATTATATATATATATATATATATATGTGTGTGTGTGTGTGTGTGTGTGTGTGTTGTGTGTGTGTGTGTGTGTGTGTGTATTTTGCATAAATATTGTTTTCTTCCTTATTATCTTCTTATATGTATGTATGTATGTTCCAAAATCATTTTCCTCGTTAATGGTAGTACCACCATTATGAGACTAATATATTTCCGGGAAATATGTTATGAATATAAATATAATTTAGGAAAATATGTTGTTATTTTATATTTTACATTTTTTTATCTTGTCTTGAATCAAATTAAAAATGTTTTGAACTGAATACTTAATTTGTAACAAAGAATATGCAAGGATTTTTTGTCTTTCTTTTGGCAGCTCAAAAATAGAATACACTACCTATCCATTTTTATATTTGCAAATACTTTCAAGATTCTAATAATTCGATTGAAATCTCAATAGTTTCTTGGTAACTTCAATTGTAATTTTCCTATTAACAAAGAAAGACGATGTACAAAAATTTCTAAAATGTGCCCACTTATTTTCTTGTTGATAAGGCACACAAACTAGTTAAGAATTTCATTTTACCAAATTTTTGAATTTACAAATTGAATATATACTCATCTTTAATATCAAGACTGATTTTACTTTTTGATTTATATAAGTTTTTTTATAAAATCTATTGGTCATACAGGTATTGGTATTTATGTGGTTAAAATCCCTCAACCTTATTTATCCTCAGAGTTGGTACATAATGGTATGCATAAATGGAAAGAGTTGCTGTCCAATTGAAAGTAGTGGTGTGCCCACATAAAATGAGTTGTCCGTAATAATGGTGTGCCCACATGAAAAGAGTTGTTGTTCAAAGAAGTAATGTGCCCACTTGGCTCTTGCGAGGAAGGTATCACTTAGTGAACTTTTGTAAACTTGGTTAAATTTTGACATAACTTGAAATTTTTGAGTGCCTTATATAAATTTTCAAATTTAATTCCATAATTTCTTTTTGTCATGTAATGACCAAATGCTACATGTTACTTATATAATACTCCTATTACAAAAAATAAGATTCTATTTTCAAAATAAAAATTATTTTTCACAATTTTTTTTTTGTGACATCGTTAATTATCACCCATTATTTTTTAGGGCAACAATACAAACGTACATATTTTTTTTAATCTCATTTAAAATTTTGTATCAATTTAAGATAAATAGTACACTTATATATGGGTCAGAGAAAGTATATCATAAATCTACTTTAATAAAGTTCTATTTTTTCTCTTTATTCCTTACTTTTATAATTTGTTGCCTCTTCTTTTCATCAACATACACATATCTTACTGCACAGAAATAAACAATTTAGAACCATTTAGACATGTTTGTGTGTATATATATTTATACATTGAATACTGATTTTCCTAATTTATTTGTATCCTTGTCTTATCAATGAAAACTGATAAAAAAAAAATTATTATGCGCACTTATTTTCTTGTCTGTGCAAGGTGCATCAAGTTGTTATCAGTCACTATTTACATTTTCCCTGCCATTCAAAAGTTTCGATTTTAACAAAATTTTCTATTTTTTCTCTTCTTTAAATTTCATCTCATGAAAAGGTAATACACTTGTGCTTCCATGTTTGGATGGAATATCCGTTATTAAAAAAAAAATATTACTGGATATAGTCTATAAAATATTTACTAATTCAATATTTATGTTAAAAATCAAGTACCGATTAAAATAATTATAAAAACTCACGTATCAATTTAACAATAATGACAAAATTTGAGTAGCAAAATAAGTTTTACTCATTTAAACTTTTGTATAATTTTTTTAAATGAAAACTATAGTGAATCAGAGGAATAATATGCATTTGGGTCACTTAAGTTCATCACTAGAACCTTACATTAGAGGGCTTCATTAGCCAACATCTCTTTTGTAATCTTAAGTTCGGTGTGCTTCATTATATTTTTTCATTTCATTTGAAAATGGATACATTTTACTAATGATATGGTAATACTGAGGTTAAAAAAAAAACAGAAAGAAAGGTTCGAAGCATTTTTAGCTAGTATGTTTAATCATTGGAGAAATTCATCAAGATAAAAAATTGAAAATATCATTGATCGTGTTCATGTCAATAAAAAAGAAAGATATTATAGCTTTGTTTGGTTTAAATTATTTATTAAATTAAATCCAAAAAAATGATTTCATCACTGCTTTAATCCATCTTGTTGTTTGGTTAAGTAATGAAAAATTGATTAACTAAAATCAATTATCCTAAAATTTGAATATTTAAAAATAAAATGGAATTAATAGGGAAAATAATTTTTTTTTCCAAAACAAATTCTTTTTCAATTTTGGTTTATTATCTTTCTAAATATTAAATTTGTAAAACTTGTATAAGATTCACTCTTAGTAAGAAGATTTCCATTCCGTTTTTGTATTATTCTATCCATCAGTGCCAGGTTAGATCTCATGGTAATAACATAATAGGTTAAAAAGAAATTCTATAAGAGGTTGTACTGTGCAATCTGCATCAAATAAGTCCTATAAGAGATTGCTCTGTGCAATCCAGGGCAAACATCAAAGTTCTACAAGTGATAACTCCACGCCATTCTTAGCACACCTCTAACTCCTACAAGTGACGGTCCCATGCCATCCTTGGCAAGTCTCCAAAGTTAAAAGGAAACCACACCTCACGATCCATGACCAATGCATCAAGGAGGAGACTTGTAAGAGGCTGCTCTGCGCAGTCCCTGGTAGCAACCTTTGTCAAATTGCTTGCTCATGGAGAAGATACAATATAAGTGAGGAAACAACATAGCATGCAAAAAGCCAAAAGCCCTACTCAATATATCCTAAATCAAAAAGCAACAATAGTAGCAACAATTTTGTATGCCAGCCTCTGGTTTATATAAACATCCTATATGCAAAAAAGTGAAAATAAATCAACTAACATGTCCTAAGAGATCAACATAAATCCTAAATAATAGGTGAGAGAAAAGAGATTGAAGGCTTTATGCAACATCATCCTAGGGACTTCTCCTCTTGCCTGTATCTCTTAGAAGTCCTCGATTGTAGTAGAAGCCTCTGGGATGTCCTAGCGCGCTATGATCTCAACCCCTCATCATTAGATACATCAGGGGTCTAGCAGCATTACGTCATCCTCAGTGAAGCTATCAGACTCCCTCAAGTATGGCAATAGTTGCAGATAGTATGATCATAAATTACCATAGCCTGGTCTTAGACCGCTTCTCCAAAGACCTCAAAGGCCCTAAAGAATTGCATTGTAACAGCTGCCTTGTTTGAAATGAAGCTTTTCCTATCCTTGTACTAAAGGAAATTCTCTGTAAGCTTCACCTCTCACCCATACTTGGCCTTCTGTCTCTCAAAATCCTTGGCCATCTCTACCATCTTCTATTCATGGTGAGCTATGTCCTCATCACTTTTCTTGGTTGCAGCCTTAGAACTTGTTGCCTTCTCTCCAGACTGGAGTAAGGCATGTGGCTGAGATAGCTGAGATCGTCCTCACTGATGACGCCTCTAGTCTTGCTCCATCCTAAAGACATCTCAAAGGTATCCCACAAGGACCGAATCCCTTCCTAGCATTTGATTCCATAAGAAAGCACTCTCATGCTAGTGCTATACCCAGAAGGGTACCATCTGCCTCTTACCTACTATAAGGGCAAGAGGGGTTCTCGTAACCTAGTTGTTGCTCTTGCGCTTAACTAGGCAAGAAGAAGACCTATGCTTACCTCCTGTGCGTCGTAGTGAGGAGTAGGAGTGCTTCTCATCCCTACTCCTCATGGAAGGAGGTTTAGTTGAACTCCCTCCAACTTTATAAGATTTTTTTCGTGGGACCTGATGGCTGCTACGTCTAAGTTCTTTCCTAGAAAAAAAAAACAAATATGCATTAGGAACAAATATGTTAAACAAAAGCAATCAGAATATACCAGTAATATAAAGTACTCAAGTTCCCACAAAGAATAAATATTTGATATCAAAATACTGATGGAACAACCCCACAGTTACGCAATGCTCCCTGAACTTATCGCGTAAGTTGCAAGAGATAAAGAAAATAGAAGAAGTGCTATTCCACTCAAAAGGAAGCCCCCAACCCTCAACGACTCAGAATCTTCACACCTCAACGACTCAAATGGGCATACAGGCCCAGAAGTGCTTCCCTCAATCTAGGGAAAATTCTCTAAAGATACTTAGCAGAAAATGATTTTTTGCCTAAATTATCTACTGAATGAGGTGAAAAACAAAAAGGAACATGATGGATTGAACTCAAAACTGCATGACCCATCAAGCCCATACTGTACGAGGAGCCACTCCCTGCACCCTGGAAAGAGCCCTGTCAAGGCATCACACGGGAGCCTCAATAAGAAGGGATAGCTATTGAGGCAATACCTCAGCAGGAAAGCACTGCCGAGGCCCAAGTGTCTTGGTAGCAAAGGATGGCTGTGAGGCCCCCATACCTCTACAGCCGACGAAAGTTGACTATCTAAGGTGGCTTGGCCTTGGCTGGGCCTAGTTGAGGCTTTCTTGCCTCTACCCGACGACATACCCATTGATAAGTGCATATTTTGACATTTTTTTGTATCAAACCCTTTATATTTTTCTTACTTTATTCTTGTTAATATTGATTTTTTCTTAATATTTTGTGTTAGGGAATCAATAAACTAAAAGAAATAAAAAAGAACTAAAATGAAATTGAAGAAGACAGCACATTTCGTGAGTAAATTGAGAGATAATATTTCATTAGATCAAAGAAAAATCACAATTAGAAGAAAATGATCATTTTTGCCTTAGTCCATCATATGTAGATCAAAATATATGCAAGGAATTACTTGGATATTGTAAATGATTATTGGATTTGCATTAAATTCAAAATCAACAAGTTTCCAAACTGAGCAATTTTCGTATTTTGGGAATAACTTCATACTCAAAAGTCTTATGGACCTAAATCTTATAGTATTTGAAAGCCAACAACTAGAATTACAACTTTGTTGTTGAAATCTCAGCCCAATTTAGCTTTGATAAAAGTAGAAAATTCATTCAAGTATTTGTATTGGAAGAAATCTATCTATACAGACACATCTTTTAAAATCAAGCATACCTTTCTCCCTCGTGATTGGAATCAAGTGATTCAATTTGAAAAATAAAGCTAATAGAAAATGTACAATTTTCACATTGACCACTTTTTCAAAATTAGCTGATGTCATGGAAAAAAATATGTAACAAAATTCAGATCCAAGTAGGACATGTGAATTTCGAGCATATTTGGAGTAAATTTGGAGTGCATTTGGAGTGAATTTGGATATACCGATTTAAGACACTCTTCTACTATAAATAGGACCTCTTGGATGTCATTCAACATATAAAAAACCTTGGGGGATGGGTATGAAAGTTTTATTATTGTCTTTCTTTATGCTAAGTTTTCTAGTAGCAATAGAAATATCTTCTCTAATTTCTCTTCAATTTATATTTGTAGTCTTTTCTACTTTCATTATATTTTTTTAAATTTTATTTGGTTGAGGAGAAAGGGTGAAGCTCTTGATGGAGGAAGATGAACGATTATAAAGGTACATAATATTTAAGTGTGTTGTATTATTATTTTAATTTTTGATTAAAACTTTTCTTATTTAGTGACAATTCTTGATTTATGTAGTACTAATAGCACAAAAAATATTTGAGTTCATTTAGCTAAATGTCTAGTTCTACTATACTGACTGCTAACATAAAATTTTAATTTGTTATAAATAAAGATGTGTATAAATACTTGATCCCATAAACAAGTGTTGACATTAAGAGATAATTTACAAACAGTAAAACAATATCATGATCACCTTAATGCATGAGTTATTTGATAACATCTTCCTATTGAAATCTTTATTGTGTATGGATTCTAATAATGATATTTAAAATAGGTAAAAGGAATAATAAATAATCGTTCATCTATCCAAACTTCAAGAGCAGATTCCCAATCCTGAATACTTTTATTACTTTGATTTTTTAGTTATAGCATAAATTTTTCTTTAAAATCTAAACCACATAAAGCCTATCTTTTAAAAAATATAATCATGAAAACTTCAAACAACTTCCCTGTGGATCGACTTCGAACTCACAAAAAATTTATTATTTGACACAACATGCACTTGGATTTGCAACCTTAAAATTGTAAAAGAAAGTTCCATTTTTCTCTTTGTTCCTCATTTTTATAATTTGTTGCCTTTTCTTTTCATCAACATATACTGTGTTGATTGTTGGTAGTATTATGTCGAAAGCAGATTTTATTTCAGCTTAAGTGAGATAAATAGGAAGCTAATCTCTTTAAGATAGATTTTATTCCCTACACGGTGATATAGGAAATTGGACGTGTGTCTTCCAAGATACAATACTTCTTTTCTAAAATTAGTACAACACTATACTAATTTTATCGATCGAACTAAAAGGTCGATTGTATACTTCTCAAAAGCGAATAAGAATACTAAAATATCAGAATATATTTTAGTAGGAAAGAGAATAGAGAAATTAATTGAATCTGAATTGATTTGGTATAGAGAAAATGGAATGAGAAGGAATCTATTTATAAATTTATAGATTTCTCATCGTGATTGGTCATGTCTCTTAATTAGAATCAATTTGAACCATTGTATTGCATCCCTTAAGATATAGTTGCGATCTAGTAGTTCACACTGCATTATACTTTTCCACATTTCATAAGGTATTAATCTAGTTTACTTATGAGGAACTCTATTTAAAATAAGTTAGTTGTAAGAACATCTTCCCCCCACAAGTTCTGAGATAATTCAGAACTAATAAGCATAACATTAGCCATGTCCTTAAGAGTTCTATTCTTTCTCTTAGCAATTCCATTCTGCTAAGGCTTATATGGTGCTGTAGTTTGGTGAATAATTCCAAACTTAGCACATATCTCACCAAAAGATGATGAGTCGTATTCTCCACTCCTACCAGATCTTAATACCTTAATCGTCCCATTAAGTTGATTTTTAACTTCATTTTTATAAGTGATGAAAGCGTCCAAAGCCTCATCTTTACTACTTAGTGAATATACATAGCAATATCTAGTGTGATCATCAATGAAGGTAATAAAATACTTTTTACCACCTCGGCTTTGAACTAACTTTAGATCACATATATCACTATGTATCAAGCTTAGAGGTTTGCTAGTTCTTTTAGCTGCACTAATAGGTTTCTTAGCAAACTTAGCTTCAACATAAATTTTACATTTGTGTTTTTCATCAGTATCAAGTTTATGTATAAGGCCTAAACCTACCAACTTTCTTAGAGAAGCTCGATTAACATAACCTAGTCTACAATGCCATAAAGATGAAGACTCAATCAAGTAAACAGAAGATAAACTTTTATTGTTTTCAAAAATTTTTAGTACAAGCATTATATGTATCTTAAATTGACCTTTAACTACATATCTCTTTCATACAAATTGACCATTTTTGGTCAGTACAAATTTATCGGATTCAAATACTAGTATAAACCCACTTTTGACTTTTGACAAGTAATGAACCAGATACCAAATTCTTTCAGATATCTGGAACATGTAGTACATCAACTAGGGTCAGTTCCTTACCTGATGTCATCTTCAGTACCACTTTTCCCAATCCAACTATGTTGGAAGTTAATGAGTTACCCATAAACAGCTTCCTTCCATTGATCAAAATGTATGTGAAGAACATCTCTTTGTCCGAGGAAATATGACATGTAGCTCTTGTGTCAACCCACCATTCCCTCGGGTTATCCACCAAGTTGGCTTCAAACACAACAACTGAGAGCATTAGGTCCGACATGTCTACTGGTACTATCTTATCTTCGGTCATGTTAGCCTGGTTCTGATTGCCCTTCTTCGAAAGTCGACAATCCTTCGCCTTATAGTTCAGCTTGCCACAGTTGTAGCAATTGCCCTTGAACTGCTTTGCATCATTATCTTTGGACAAGCCAGGATGCTTGCTCTTCTTGCCCTTCTTAGCTTTGGAGTCCTCTACCATGTTGGCTTTGGCCTCCATCTGGTTAGCAGAAACCTTTTTTTGTGCAATCCTGTTATCTTCCTCAATTTGAAGACGAACAATCATATCTTCCATTGTCATCTCTTTGCATTTATGCTTGAGATAGTTTTTGAAATCTTACCATAATAAAGGCAACTTCTCAGTCAGAGCAGCAACTTGAAAAGATTCGCTCAACATCATCCCTTCAGCTAATATATCATGTAGGATGATCTGCATCTCTTGTACCTAGTTGATAACAGATTTGGTATTAACCATTTTGAAGTCAAGTAATTTACCAACGATAAATTTCTTTGTGCCGATATCTTCTGTCTTGTACTTCTTATCAAGAGAATTCCATAACTCTTTTGCTGTTTTGACTGAACAGTACACATTATATAATGTGTTGTCTAGTCCATTGAGTATGTAATTCCTACATAGGAAGTCACTATGATACCATACATCAAGGGCAGCTCGTTTCTGGGGATCTCTTTATTCCTCCAGAACAGTAGGAGCATCTTTCGTTAAGAACCTTATCAGGTTCATGGTGGTGAGATAGAACAACATCTTTTGCTGTCATTTCTTGAAATCAGTTCTGGTAAATTTCTCCAATTTCTCATGCTGGGAAGTTGGAGGCATGATCACCGGATTGGAGCTAGCAGCTGCTCCATTTCTTACATCATTTGGCACTTTAGTAATAGCCATCAGGAAATCTATCTTAAGATTGTTGGTTGTATTATGTCGAAAGGAGATTTTATTTCAGCTGAAGTGAGGTAAGTACGAAACTAATCTCCTTAAAATAGATTTCGTCCCCTACACGGTGTTATAGGAACTTGGACGTCTGTCTCCCAAGATACAACACTTCTTTTCTAAAATTAGTACATCACTATACTAATTTTATCGATCGAATCAAAAGCTCGATTGTATACTTTTCAAAAGAGAATAAGAATACTAAAATATCAGAATATATTTTAGTAGGACAGAGAATAGAGAAATCAATTGAATCTGAATTGATTTGGTGTAGAGAAAATAGAATGAGAAAGGATCTATTTATAGATTTCTATGTATTTTATTGTGATTGGTCATATCTCTTAATTAGAATTAATTTGAATTATTGGATTGCATCCCTTGAGATATAGTTGCGATCTAGTGGTTCATACTACATCCTTTCATGAAGGTTCACAACCCTTACCATGCATCTCTTACTTATAAATAGATGTGTCTATTCATCGTGTTCAATCAGTGTTAATGAGCAATCACAACTCTTCATGTGTACCCTTGTGATCGTTCATATCATTAAACACTTTTTCAAGTTTCAAAACTTTTCATTAAATTAGAGACTTTTTTAGTTTACCCCATTTATTCCAACATTGATAAAAAAAGAAAGATATTATAATGTGTTCATGTCAATAAAAGAAGAAAGATAGTATCGCTCAGTTCTGTTTTTCATTTTTTTGTTCGATATTTGGTATTTGTTTAATGGAAATTGAAGAAGTAAATCGATGCAGAAGGGTTTGTTGAAATGTGTAACTCCTCTCTCCCTACCCTTTATGCTTGTAGATATTTATGTAATTTTTAGTATATTTCTGTTTGTGATTTTGTTTAGTTTGAAATTATAATTTCTTTTTGATGGAAATGCTTATTGGGCCCACTTTTATTTTGGTTTGTGTCAATAAGTGTAATTTGTGGTTCTCCATGATATTGGTTTTTGCTTTGTTGTTTATATAATGTGCTTAATTATATGGTTAACTAGGAACACTCAATCATGTGAGTAGAAATAGGATACATGGAGTTTCTTTTGTAATGTTTGAAATGTAAAATTAGATGTTCTTGGTTTCAGTGTGTTGAAAAAACTTCAACCAAAAATAGTGGTGCTTTGTTTTTAGTAGTTGTAATGCAATAAAGCATTTCTCTGCACGAACAGTAGGTGTTAAGTAAAGATGGTTATGGATGAAAGGAAAGGAGGTGATCCCATTCTTATAGGGCGCGTTTACTTTGCCCAGTTTGGTTACTTTATCACAACGGTCCCATATGTACTTTAACCGATGAGGATGGTGGATATTAGAAGACTCTACGCTATTTTGAAAATTAGCTAATTTGAATCTCACTTTAAGGGATGAAATATAATAATCATTCTTTGCCCAAAACCTAAAATATATTGCGAAATATCTATTTTGTCCTTAAAAATGAAATATAAAATTACAACATATGCCCTTGAGTTAGATTTGGAAACTCTATTGACTTCCCCATTTCATTCTTACCTTCCATTTTGAGAGAAGGTTTTTCCAAAGTTCTTGTTGGTGTTCAAAGAGATCTTCACCATTTGCAAATCCAAAGTTCTGGTGTTTTCGGCGGGGTTGAGCTCGGCTAAAATCTTCAAGGTTCCTTCTCTTATGGATAGATAAGTAGGTAGATTCTTTTTTTGAGGCCAAGCTTTTTAGCATGGACAAGAAAATAAAGAAAATAAAAAAATGCATAAATTCTTTATCTCAATTTTTAACCAGTACTGTCACTATTATTACCAATAAAAGATAAGATGAGATGAGATGGTAATCCAAGAGGAAATAAGTACTGCAGAGAAATAAAAAGAAAGAAGAAATGATGAAAAATTAGAGAAGAAGGAAGAAAGAAAGGAGAAAACAAAGAAAAAATGAAAGAAGAAGGAACAAAGAAAGAAGTACAATGTTGAGGAGAATGTGAGGAGATGTCTGCTGAGCCAAGGAAGAAGAAGAATGACCAAGAAAGAAAAAGAAAAAGAAAAAAGAATTAAGAATTTATTTAATTGTATTTTAGTCATATTATTATAATATCATTTATTTATCCCATAAAGTACATATTTATTTATATTTTGTATTAACATATCCTGCTTACCATCAATAAAATTATAAATAATATTTATTAATAAATCAATGTATATCCAACAATTTATCACATTTTATATCAATCATGTTACAACCAAACCAACAAAGTAAAACGGCCTATGGCCTAGATATGTTGCTTCATTTACTTTACGGCCTTCCCTAGATATGTTACTTCATTTCTCTGTATGTGTTTTTGCTTATATGCCTGGGAATATTAAGTTTTTTCGGTCCATCATGTTGGTTTAATACTATTATAAACAAGTAATTGGGTTTTTGGGCTATTCTTGAATGTGTAAATTTGTTTGGATTACCATCTTCTTTTGCATTTTTAATATTTGATATGCCGGTTATATTAGTGTCTTTTTGGAACCTTAAATTGGATTTTTGGACCATTTGTGAAATGTGTAAATTTGTTTGGATTGGTTACCGTTATCATTTTCTTTCACTTTTGTTGATTTTGATACAACTACAATTCTGTTTAGAGGCTCTTTTGCCACCATTAAACATTGAAACTGCCACAGAAAGAAACTAATGAAAAAGTTAAAATCAGGGGATTTCAATTTCTGGATTCCTTATTTGGAAAAGAAAAATTAGTAAGCCTATGTGTGTTATCTTTGTCTTGAAAATAGGGCAAGGTGATGGTTGATTTTGTTGTCAAATTGATGGACATGTTGCTGTTCTTTTTTGTCTATGTACTTGGCCAAAGGTGCATTTTTTGGTGTCCATGGGATATACCCTGTTTTGTACAAATGGCACACAAAATGCTAATTTGGAATCATGTTTGAATGAATGTGAAATAATATTTTTGGGTGCAAATGGCCTTTTTTTTTTTTACAATTTTCTATTGTTTTGGGAGCTCTCATGGTGGAAAAAATGGTAGAAGAATGGTTGAAGAAGTTTGGGAATCCTTTAATGAGAGTTGATCTAGATTTTCCTCCAAAAAATGCTCTAATCGTTAAATTTTCACTTTTGGTCCCATCACACACTAACGCCCAAGTTAGTTGGGGCCATTAGTTTTTAATAGAGACTTTTTGCCCAAAAAAGAAAATTCTCATGTGACCATTATGAAAAGTTGGTACCAAAATTGAAAACCCCCAAATCTCATGGGACTAAAAATAATTTTAGCTCACTTTTGTAAAGCTAAATAGAGTGCACAAAAATGTAATGTAGGTGACTTTTTGTTCATGACACATTAACTTTGAACTTTATTGGGGTGGGGTGTGGGGGGTTTGGCTGTGGGGTGTGAATCAAAATATATGAACAATTAATGTATGATGTAATTAAAGAAGGACCTACGTAATAAAAGTATTGAGGATTAGGGATCCACTCTTAAGTTTTGGAGAGAGAAACGGTTATTTTTTTTTTTACCTCTATTAATTGCCACAATTGAAATCCATACATAATAAAGGTTCCAATGGGAAGATATTATCCAATAACTCATGCAATAAGGTAATCATGATATTGTCTTACTATTGCAAATTATCTCTTAATGTCAACACTTGTTTATGGGATCAAATATTTATACACACCTTCATCAACAACAAATCAAACAGTCGGTGGAGTAAAACCATACAATAAACTAAATGAACCCAAATATTTGTTATGCCATTGGAGATACATAAATCAAGAATCACTACAAAATAAGCAGGGTTTAGATCAAAACTCAAAATAATAATATAACATACTTAAAAATTTTCTACTCTTATAACCATTCATTTTCCTCCATCAAGAGATTCACCCTTTTTGTTCAACAAAATAAAATTTAGAAAGACATAATAAAAGTAGCAAAGACTAAAAATATAAAAGAAACAAGAAAATGTATTTCTATTACTACTAGAAAACATACAAAATAAAAAACTTAGCCTAAATAAATCCTCTACCCCCATCACTCACAAGTTTAATACGTGACCTATTTATAGTACTTAGAGTAAGTTAGAGGCCAAATAAATAATTGAGGGGTTAATTAAGTGGTATGCTAGCTGCCAAGAGTTGGTAAGTTGTTCCACCAAGTCCTCACCTATCGAATTTAATTATATTTTTTGGTCAGATATAGTCAAATTTTGATGATGGATAAAGAAGAAATTTTGTAGATCGTTTAGCGCTAAATGATTTTCATACATACTTTGTCAAATTTGGTGGTCGGATGAAGGAGATATAATCAAATTACCGAATCATGTCCAAGAGCCATCATTTAACAGCAGCAGCAATTTGCAGCCTATATTTGTATTATTTTGACACATTTTCTCACCATATTATCTTCAGAAAACTTGTTTATTTCTTCTTTTGTATAACATATTCAAATTGCAACCTAAAATAAATTTGGGCTTAAGAGAAATAAGCCAATTGGTAAATTAAGTCAATACTGGACTGAACTCTGATATGAATTTTGGTGATTCATTTGTACAACTACTTGGATGAATTTTATGCTATAATCAAGACTGAATTGGACTGAGCTTCCAACAGAAAAGTTGTACTTCTATCTCTTAGATTTCAAATAAAATAAGCTTCAGGTCCATAGGGATTTTGATCATGAAGTTATGCTTAAATTATAAAAACTGCACAAGTCTGAAAACATGCTTTCATTTATTCCCGAACACAAAATATTAATAAAATAATAATATTAATAAGAATAAAGCAAGAAAAGTATAAAGGATTTGATACAAAAATATGTTAAAATATGCACTTATCAAATTCCCCCACACTTAACCCTTGCTTGTCCTTGAGCAAGCCTAAAACAAACATAAACTAATCTATTTTTGTAGCAAATCACGATTGCATTTAGTATATGCAACAAGCCTTTAAACCCCTAGGTGGCCCATAGAGGACGAGTTATAGTCTCGTGAAGATTTCTACCAGTGATACCCATAAACACCTATAATAACTATCTTCCAACTTTTTTCTCATGGAGCAACAAAGTAATATGTAAATAAAATCAAACAAGTATTGAGTTTAACTCTTAGCCATTCAAAAGTCAATACATTTCTACAATAAGCATACTCAAGTGTGTGTGTGGATAGTTAATGTCAATAGTGATAAAATTATGCATGCTTCATATATGTAAATTCTCAGAAAACCTTACAAAAATTATCACCCAATCTCTAACAGAAAAGTTAAACATCACAGACTCTTCATTTGGTGCAAATCTTCACTACACTGAAGGCACCACACAAAATCAAAGGATCTTCAATAGAAGTTATAATGGGCCATAGGGTAGTGATGTAGCTAAGAAATAAAAGGATAAGATACAATAAAGGTTCTAAAAACTTCATAGAATT
Source organism: Paulownia fortunei (assembly GCA_019321725.1). Taxonomy (NCBI): domain Eukaryota; kingdom Viridiplantae; phylum Streptophyta; class Magnoliopsida; order Lamiales; family Paulowniaceae; genus Paulownia; species Paulownia fortunei. Next base: position 8,623,094 of record CM033106.1, read on the forward strand.
AGAGACATAGAGTTTATCGATGAAGAATTCTCAAACTCGACAAATTTCAATACTGGGGTCTATTGTTATTGAATTGGACCCTTCTTATTTATCTTGCAACATCTCATTTTTAGTTGCAACTCATAGCACTTTGCAATTTTTTTTTCTTTCTATGTTTTTTATTATTGTTTTTTTTTTAGAGAAACTCCCCCACACTTATCTTCTATTCCAACCTGAATTTCTTTTGTAAGTTCACGCTGTCAATGAAATATATCTTAAACTCCAATCATTTTTAGAACAAGGGTTGAATAATAGTATATTTAGGTTAGGTAAAAATATATGGTTACGAAAAAAAAATATTTATTTATTGAAAGGCTCAAAGTGGTTTACTAGAGGGATGTTCTCTTGAAACATCATATGGGGAACAAGGTGATTTGGCAATAGTGTTAGAAAGCCTAACGCCTTAATCATTTTTCTAGTGGTATACTATGAGTCGTTCGCCTCAACAAACCAAAAGTAAAAGTTCTAATACTCAACCCCTACATGTTGAAGATCCAAGTGATGATTAGAGCAAGGGTATAAGAACTTCCTATTTTGACATGATTATCTTCACACTGAATAACATAACTATTTGTGCAAAAAAAGAGTATAATTATCACAAAAATATATTAACCCAATAACAACATCAAAGTCCAAAACAACACCTATCATCAATCAAACCACTTTATTCATGTTTAATTTTAATCATTGAAGTTGGAAGAACCTCTACGATTCAAAAAAATTAAAAATAATTGGTAATTCACAAATATTTGTTAAAAACTTCACAAACTTGCCATGTTATGCAAAAAATTGGGATGCGTCTCAAGAGTGTTACAATTATTCTTTACTCCACCACCATTTTTCATGATTTCAATGGACCCATCAGAAAACACGCTTGATTTTTTTAAACACTAAAAAAAACATACATTGAACACACAAGTCATGATATCAACTATCTCTTTCCTCAACCTAATCGAGACATTGTCCCCAATGTCAAAAATAGATAGAAAAGTAGAGTTTTAAAGATATCACTTGAAATATGGCTAAAAAATTAAAGCTGAAAAAAAACACATACTATTAGATGAAACCACTAACAATAAGTATCACAGATTGAGAGTCAAATGCAATTTTCATTTTCGATCATTGTCCCTGTTGGACCAATCCACATTGGCTAAGGCTAGATCAAGTTTTGGCACATATACCAGAAGTTGATCAATCAGCCAGTCAGGTATTGGAACAAAGATGAGGATTCTTCTCGCAAATGGTGAAATTAAACTTTTTTCATAGCTTGATCTACAAAAGATAGAAAACCATCATAAAAACTATTAACATTAAGAATATCTATAGGTTTTTGGTGTGTGTTGAGTTGTGCCCAAGAGACAACTTGGAATAATTCCTCCAGTGTACCAAAATCGCCAGGTTGAATGATGAATGCATTCACACTGTTTAACATGTTAGGCATTATGTCCTGAATATGTGACACTTTTAGCTCATCTCCAATGATCATACCTGTAATATTTTGTACTGTTAAAAATTTTGGGATAACTTCCAGAACTTTGACACCTCCTACATAAGCAGAAATAAGAACACTGCCCATTAACCCCAAACTGCCTCCCCCATACACTAAATGAATTTTTCTTTCTGCTAAAGTTCTACTAAGGTTATTGGCTACCCCTATAAACTCACCATTTTTTCTCAGATTGGATCCATAAAAAACACAAATGCAATTGAATTTGCAAGTTGAAGAAACTTCTATTTTTTTATTTTTGTTTTAAAATAAGTTGTGCAAAAATAGAGTACGGTGATATTTATTGAGGTGTAAACAGTGAATGCATTTATTGCGTGTCTTTTTCTTTTGTCAAAAAGGTTGAAAATAAGGACACGCACAAAATTTAAAAATTACCTACTTACACGTGAATGTACATGTAGTTGTGATTGTGACTCACATCTTTATCTAGTTTTACATCCAGTAACGGCTTAAACGCCCTCTATGGGTCGAGGATATGCTTTCCATTCAGTTTTCTTATAAACTGGCAAAAAGGGTCTTTTAATGTTAGATTCCCAAGACTATAAAGCTCATATTCATTTCGAAAATGAGCTCATAAATAAAAAATTACACGTTGTACCAATCCACATGAATGTGTCTCAAGAGTCAATATAATGTGATCTAAAAACTCCTTACTCAGTCAATCCATAATGAATTTAACTTTATCTTCTCGATTTTTAGAGACCATTCCTAAAGAACGATACTTTTTGTTGCAAGTCCATCTAGTACAATTGTGACAAACTTTCATTTTTTTGCCCTTTGTGTTTTTTGAATATGTGCTTTTACCAAAACGAGACATGTATCTAGTAAGTAAATCTAGAAACTCATTTGAAAACTCACATGCTCTTACCTTTGCTTCAATTATCCATCGTATGTCCTCTGGGATGCCCTTGTGCATAAATATCCTCAATCTTTCAATCCTGATTTTATAAATTTTCAAAATTACATTTCTAGGAAGAAAAGAAAATCGCTTCTTGAGAGTTAGAAAAATGTCACCCGTTTTGAAAAGAACAAGAAAAGAGAATGAGAAAAGTAGAAAAAATTTATACAAAAATTTCAGTTATTTGGGAAATTGACAAGTTCGACTTTAATAGCCACGGAGTACCGTTATCCGCCATTTAACTGAAAAAAAAAATAAAAGAAAAAAAACTTTCAAAACAAATGAAGTCGGAGAAAATGAGTATATACAATACTAATCATAACAAGGTTTAGAAAGAAAAATAATTTCCTCTTGTGAAAGTTGATTTTCTAGAAATGGTTTAACTCTTTGTCCATTTACTTTGAATATGTTACAATTTCTAAGATTTTCAATGTCAATCGCCCCATAAGGATATACTTTTTTTACAATAAAAGGACCACTCCATCTTGATCTCAATTTTCCAGGAAACAAATGCAATCAAGCATTATAAAGCAAAACCTTTTGACCAACTTTAAATATTTTTCTTGAAATTTTATTATCATGAAAATCTTTGATTCTTACTTTATAAATTTTAGAATTCTCATATGCATCATTTCTCAGTTTTTGAAGTTCATTGATTTGCAATTTGTGCAATTTTGAAACTTCATCAAGGTTGAAGTTAAACATTTTGATTGCACAATAAGCTTTATGTTCAAGTTCAACAAGTAAATGACAAGGTTTTCCATAAACTATTCTATAAGGAGGCATGCCTAATAATGTTTTGAAAGCAGTTTTATATACCCAAAGTGTATTGGTAAGTCTAAGAGACCAATTTTTATGGTTTGGGTTAACTGTTTTCTCCAAAATTTGTTTTATCTTCCTATTTGCAAGTTCAACTTGTCCATTTGTCTAAGGGTGATAAGGGGTAGCAACTTTATGTATGATTCCATATTTCCTCATTAAAGTTCCAAAAACTTTATTACAAAAAATGTTTTACCCCATCATTGATAATAGATCCAGGAAATCCAAATCGACTTAAAATATTTTCTTTCAAAAATTTTATGATCATTGTTTCGATAAGGAATTGCCTCGATCCATTTTGAATAAGATTGTTTATACAAAGAGTATTAAGAAGTCAAACAATTGACTCGTTGGACACTACTCTAATAGTTTTCCATTACCTTAGGGTTGAGTGTCTTAGCTTTATATAGACTCATGGTAAAAAAAGATGGCCTCATGAATCTTTAACCTGCATCTTGCAAAAATTCTCTTTAGGAAGATTTTCACCACTATGAGCTCTCAAGGTACTCTAGGTTATCTTGGGTGATTTTTTGATCACTTTTAACTTTTATCTTTTCATCTCTCATCTCATCTCTCCATCTTGAATTTTTTTCTTCTTTTTTTTAGAGTCAATATGTCGAGCACCTTTAGGACATCAGTTAGTTACCCTAGGAAATAAGATTTGAATTCAAGTAGGAGTTGTTCTATTGCAAAAGCGGGTGTTGAGGGTGGCGCTAGAGTGCAACTGTTGGTGGTTGAGGGTAAGGGAAGTGGGTCGTCAGTGGTGCATGCCACGGCTAAAGCAGCGGCTACTAACTTGCTTCATCGTGCCAACAACTTTATTAGAGAATGCGAGTTGCCATTCTCCGTTCAGTGGCTCTTCATCCACAACTTGCGTGGGTGATGCGAGCTGTCTCCCACCTCACGAGCTCATGTCTACAAGCTACCTGGCCAGCATGAGATACAACTCTCCACCATGCAAGCTCAAACATGAGGTGGGCTGAGCTCCCTCGCCTCTGAGTTGGGCATGGGCGTTGTGAGCTCACTGCCATAGCTTGCTCAGGCGATGCAAGTTGTGGTGCTGCCATGTGAGCTCGCATTTGTTGTCCGTTCGATCATTGTGAGGTATAATCTTTCTTTGGGAGCTAAGTGTCTTGAGCCTCGTTGTCGTTAGTTTTCTACTGGAGGTGGCCCCTTCGATCCTCAATACTAAGTTGGGGTTCCCCTAAGACTATTGAGGTTGTTCTTAATCTACCTGTGTATAGAGGTAAGTCTTGGGGAGAAAAGTCAAGTAAGGAGGGTAACTCCACAAGTTCAAGTGAGAAGAAGTGGAAGCTCTTTCTCATGAACTTGGTCCTAAGTTAGATGAAGAACTAGAGAAGCCTCTCCTGGATGGTTAGTCCTTAGATTATGATAGGAGTGATACCCTCATGTCGGCTGATGATCTTTAACTTTTGCGTAAGGGGCTCAGTTTGCCTTCACATTATAAGTTGCTTCTTTCGGGTGTTGGCGATAGGCTTGTGAGCCCCCTAGATGGTTACTTTATTGTATATCTTGCTTATTTTACTAGTAGCTTTATTGTCCCTCCTCATTATCTTCTTATCGAGATTGTTAGGAGTGTCGGCCTTAGTATTAGCCAATGTACTCCTAATGCGATATTATATATTGTGGGGTTTTATCATAGATTAGAGGAGTTGGGGCTCCCAGTACCTATGGACAACTTTTACACTTTATTCATTGTGCGTCGTGTGTCTTATGAGTCTTATTTGTACTTTCATCCATGTGCGAGGTGTAAGTTTTTAGGTAGTGGTCCTTCTAACTGAGATTCTTGGAGAAAGATATTCTTTTATGTCCAGGATGCGAGTTGGGGTATGCCCATTGAGTGGAGTAGCTCTTCCTCTAAGATTTATTTGAGTGACACTTACCACTCTTTCCAGCTTCAATGTTGTTTTTCAGTGTTGTTTTTCTGGTCTATTTAACACATTGTTTGACCTCGGGAGATTATTCCCTGTGGTCACTCATCTATTAACTAGCTTTTTGTATGTGTCTTATTATTGTGTAGTTGAGTTGCTCAACGAGTTATACTTATTTGTTTATTCTAGCTTCTTTATGTTCAGCTTTGTTTATCCTTACGGACTGTTGATACTTGTGTTGATTTTTTTTTATGTGTAGGCCAGTGACTTGACTTGTCCTATATTCGTTTCCCCAAGTATTTGGAGTCGAGTTCTTCATGCCCTCCTAGTGGAAAAACACTTCATTTGGAGATGATCGAGGTGCTAATCGTGAGTGAGTTATCCATAAGCGAGGTGATCATGAATGCTCTGGCCATACTGGTCATGCTAGTATTAAGGCTGATCATGGAGAAAGTAGATCTAGGTCTTTATCGCATGATTTTACAATAGTCTTAGGGATCAGTTCTTCTGATGCACCATTGGATCCTACACCCAAGAGAGCTCAGGACTCAGGCATTGCTCCTACGTGGGGAAGGGCTATTTATCGCTTATCAGCAAAGCCCTCTCGCTCTATCTCAGAGGTGATGATAGACGATTTGGTTTGGATGAGTTTATTTTTCTTGAGATGGTGTTGCTCTCTTAATTTAGTCCTTCCTTTTTTATGAGTTTAAGTTTTTTTGATAACTTCACTTATTTTCTTTGTCTTGTTGTAGTGTGCTACTCTGGTAACTTTGTTGGATGCGTGGAAGGATAGTGCTAGGGAGTCCGCCCTCTTTTTTGAGAATGCTGAGAAGAAGGCTAAATGGGAGATTACTAGACTAAATGAAGAGATTGCTAAGCTAAAAAAAGAGCTCAAGAATTTGATGGAGGAGCACCAAAAGGTGCATGAAAGCTACAAGTTTGTTTATGATAAGCATGCTCGTGAGCAAACTAGTGGCAAGAGTATTTCAAGCCTGATTTAGAAAAGATGTTGTTGACTATAGTTGTCGAGAAGACGGTTATAGCTTTAGTCTTCTCTGGCCTTTGATGAGGTCGTTGTGCAGCATGATATGGTGCTTTATGATGATATTGTGCACAACTGCAGGTGCACGTTATGGGAGATAGGGTTCATGTCCGAGGATATAGTCATAGTGCTTAACCCCCGGGTTCCTGAGTTAGATGATGATGCACTAGTGGAGTTGCATTAAAGGCTCCTACTATTGTGGCATTGGGTAAGGAGGTGATAGAGGCTCTTAATGTTGTTGGTGTGATCGTCGAGTTGGTTGATGCTTATGAGCCTCCTACTTCCTCTATGCTTTGGAGCTAGATTTATTATGTTGGGACGCTTTATAGTTTTTTTCCTTTACACTTAGGGTTTATTTCTACGTTAGCTCTAGTTTGCTTTGTCTAATTAACATCTATTTTTTGTAGACATTGATGTTGATTTCTTGGTAGGTTCAAGCGCTAGTCTTTTATTATTTGCTGCGAGACTTTGGCTTGCTTCTATTAGCACTACTCTTTTGTTATTTGTTGTGAGACTTTGGATATCTTTTATGAGATGTATGTTCAACTTGTTCCATATCATGCTAAGTTTATCTTTATTATTTTGAGCATTGCTCATTTTGCTTCCATACTTGATATTTTGGTACTTAGGAGTGGATTAGGCTCCCAAGATTTCATTCCAGGGGATTCCTAAGGTCCATCCAAGGTTAGAGTTTTGGCTATCCTCAAAGAATAATGGGGAATCCTAAAGATTTGTGCTTTTATCTATGATCTCAAGGGAGAGTCGATTTTTGGGTTCTGAGGTTGAGCTAGCGAGGCTCATAGCTGACCTCTCAAGAATTCTATCAGCTCCCTGGATCAGCGGCATTTTTAGCTAAATCAAGTATGTGCAAAGTAGTAGACATCAATTGAAATGAGAAACTCATCGCTTTTATTCATTCTTGTTCAAAAAGATTACATCGTGATGTTTAATGGAAAATAACATAGGCCCTCAAAAAGGCGAAATTTGCCAAAAATATCTATGTAGCTCTAGCACAGAAATCATCTAAATAGAGTAGTTTTTGCTCTAAGTGTAGAATCTTTTGAGATTAGCCATGTTCCAAGTGCAAAACACATATCTTCCATCTATTCTTTGCAGATAATATGCTCCCACATCAACAATCTCTATCACTTTGTAGGTGCGCACCTTCATATTGTAAGCTTTCAATTTGTTGTAGCGGCGCTGCTGGGCGATGTTAGATATTAGTATATTCACAACAGCGCATGGCCAAATCTCTTGCGTCATGCTGTATGATGGGCCAAAAGTATCCTTAGCGAAGTGCTTTTGCTGCGAGGGAATTGCCTCCTAAATAATTTCTGTAGATTTTCTCATAAATCTTAGGAGTACGTAGCTCACTCTACTTAGGGTGAGGCACTTCAAGTATGGTTAGGAGAACCCCTTCTTGTAGAGCTCTCCATGAATGAGTAAGGAGCATGCTGCTCTGAAATTGAATTTTTGTGTATCCGTTGGGTTCTCTGGGAGTTTTATTGTTGCCAAGTAATTTAAGATATTGTCCTTCCAGCTCAATTTTTCCTTGTCAAAGCACAAGATTTGTAGGGTTACTCCCTCAATCTCTGCTTTACTGGAGACTAGAAAAGTGATCTTTCTACTATTGATGTTGGCCATAGAGCTGGCTAATTTAGCGAGCTAGTCTACAATTGCGTTAGTTGCTCTTGGTATTTTCTTAACCTCATACTCCTCTAGTTTGGCCAATAGATCCTTCATCGAGCTCAAATACTTGATCATATTTTTATCTTTTAACACTTTCTCGATGCAATGTACAAGCTTCTTCTTTTCTTTCTTGGGGGTCATCACCATCCTCTTATCGCTTCAAACTTTTGAACATTTAACATTCTCTAGCCATTCTTTGATCTCTAACGACCTTACCGACTCTTTCATTGGACAAACATTTTAGCTTCATGTGGTACATATAAGATACAACTCGAAATAGGTTCAAGACGGGTCTCCCCAAGATAATGTTGTATGTCGATGTGGCGTTGACCACTAGGAACTTCACCATTTTTGTGGCTCTCCTAGGATAAGATCCCAAGGAGATGGGAAGGGTGACTTCTCTAAGTACCTCCACTACTTCGCCTCTGAATCCAGTCAATGGGGTGTGTATTGGGCTTAGTTAAGCATTGTCGATGTTGAACTTCATGAACGCGTTATAAAAGATGATGTTTGTAGATCTCCCACCATCAACTAAAATTTTCTTCACCTAAAAGTTTGAGAGAGTTGCTGAAATAAGAAATACGTTATTATGATCCTCCCATCATCTTTCTAGGTCGAGCTATCCAAATGTCAACTCCTTTGCGGGTCCTTTTAGGTGGTATACTTGCTTAGCTGGATGAGTGGAGGGGATGTGAGAATTAGCTCCACTCGTCGCACGTAATAGGGCTCTCCGAGCACTCGACGAGTCTCCACTTGCTGATGCTCCAGAGATAACCGCTATCACACCTACGGTAGGTAGGTTCTCTTCTCCTCCATGGCCCCTATGTTTCTATCTATCTTTTCCATCTTGCTCTCTAGGTTACTCGCGTTGCCTAGGAGCATCATGTTGATATTGATTATTGTGCTAGTCAGAGGCCTTATTTACAAACTCAGTCAAGTGGCCCTTACGGATTAGCCTCTCAATCTCCTATTTTAGATTAAAATAGTCTTCAGTAGTATGCCCTTTATCCCTATAGAAGCGGTAATACTTGTTAGATTTCGCCATTTTAGAGCTTTCTCTCAATTGATGAGGTGGCTAGACTAAACCTTGTTGCTCAACCACCACCAAAACTTCTGATTGTTCGGTGTTAAAGGGAGTAAATCGGGTGTATTTAGTTGATGGAGGAGGACGCCTATCATTTTTTTTCTTTTTCTCTGGCCTTTTGTCGTCCTATTATTTTTCCTTTTTGGGAGCAGTCAGTCTCATCGTCTTCTCAATGCGGATTTACTTTTTGACTCGCTTCAACAACTCTTCCAGTCTAGAGGCCTTCTAGATACGGATTTCTTGAATCTCCCGTAGCAGAGATTTTATTGCATTATCCATGCTAGCAACTCATGGTTGACATAGGGGACCTTGTGGACACCTTTCACGAAATGTCAAACATAGTCTCGAAGGGACTCTTCCTTCTTTTCGACGATAAAAAACAAGTATGCAGCTTTCTTTGGATACTTGCAATAAATGGAGAACTGATGGAGGAATAGTTGTGTAATTTGCTCCAAACTGGTAATTGTTCATCTAGCTAGCTGATTGGATCAAGTTAGAGCTCGTTTCGTCAATGTGGTTTTAAAGATCTTGTAGTAGGCGGCATCACTTAGGTTATATAAATCCATTTTTTGCAGAGAACCAATCGAGATGCTCTTGAGGATCACTTGTTATGACGTACTCTGCTAAGTTAGCTATTTTGACCTCCACAGAGAGGGACTTTGCTAAGATGGCCATAGAAAATAGGTTGTGCTTTGGGGGAATAACCGCTAGCAGGTTGGTGTTCTTCGCAAAATTGCACAATCCGAGTGGGTGAGTTGGTTGTATGGTGTGGGTACGCGACCCCAGTGGGTGAGTTAGTAGCACGATATATGCCGTCTTTGCATCACCTCATCACTTAACTCTCTCTTTTGGTTGAGAGACGCAACTACTCCTCTCATCGCATATTTCATAGGTTGTGCGATGTAAAGTTGTGGGCCTTGAGTTACTTCGCTCTGAGGCTGGAGTAGAACTATGGCTTCCTTAGGTGGTTATAGAGAAATACTCTCTATGAAGGGCTACAACAAATTGGGCGACAGTTTCAGCAACTGTGCAGTGACTTGCCTCTTTGATCATTCTCCATAGCACCTTCTCTGTGATATGTATCCCTATATCACCTTGACGTGGTGGAGGTTGGTTCTTATGATTGTTGAGTGGTGGTTGTCGAGCGCATCGTCATTCTAGGCGTCCCCAATTGGGGGGTCAATTGTGGGACCTCGAGCTCTCCCAACTAGTGGATCACCTTCTTGGTTGTTAGCTTCTCAAGCTGCTCTAGATTTGGTCTGCATTTCTTAATGATTAGGTAGTAGCTTCCCACAGACGACACCAATGTAGAATCACATTTTACTTATAGAGATGATAAGCTATAAAGCTGCAAAACTGATGAATTGTAGAGTTGTAGAGCTAGAAAGCTAGTGAGTCACTACCTACGTCACGAATAAGTGTTGGGGGTGCCGGGGGTTTATCCGGCAAAAACCTTCTGACGCTCGTTAGTAAGCTGAGTAAATGATTTAAACCAAAAAGGTAGAGAGTGCTTAAAGCTTAATAAATTGATAACTTTGTAATTATGAAGGTATGTGGTATTTATAATAGTTAAGTGGAGAGTTTTCGTGGGCTTGGATTTTATGGCCCATAGTATAGTTATCATGGGCTCAAAGTCTATATAAGCTCCGTAGGCTTTAACTTCAGCATTTCAGCCCAATAATTGTAGATTAGTAGAATTGGCTTGTTGGGCCTCATATTAGACTTATACCTATTTGGGCTTAGGCCTGTCAAATTTGTAGCTATTATTTTTTTAAAAAAATTCAAAATAAATTTTATTTTTTAAATTAGAATTTTTTTCTAAAACAAACTTTTTAATTAAAATAATTATGTAATAATACTAAGTTTTCAATTACTATTTTTTTAAAATATTATTGTAAAAAAAATCAAAAAAAATAAATTACTCTCATTTAAAACTTCAGGTGTGGTCAAATAAGATGATACTACTCACTACTTTACTAGGCCCACAATCAACAAGTTGTATTGCTCTTCATTTTTTCTTTTTCCAAAAAACTAAAAAGATGCAAGAAAAGCAATACACAATTTATGTGAAGTTGGTAGCAAGTTGAATCCAAATAAAAAACAAATCACTTTCCATTACTATTACAAACATGAAATGTACTTGAAATTTCTTTCCCTCTAACAATCATTTTCTCCTCGTTTCATTTCTCATTGACCAAACCCTATCACTTCAGTCTAAAAACCCACTATGAATTGTTGCTCTTGTGTCAATTTTTTTTTTTTTTATATCTCAAGTATCTCAACTTCAACAAACTAATTCTTGGGCCTCCAAGACACCTGCCCCTAGCACCTGTAGGGGGTAAATTGTGATATATGCCTAACCTGAATAAGCAAAACACAACTTGCCCTGTACACTGGTGCCTACAACAAGCCCACCCCATCCTAGCGGAGTCCGACCATCTCAATCTCCCATCTCAATTGCACATATTTCTAAGTATAAGATAAGGGATTACATCAATTTATCAAAATTTAGAAGTCCAAGACTCAAGAAGTATCACATATTTCTAAGTATAATCTAAGAGATTACATCAATTTATCAAAATTTAGAAGTCCACGACTTAAGAAGTATCAAGGATATAGGTACTACAACATATCATATATAATAAATAGAGACTTCTTTTGCATTGTATATTACCAATATTATTTTTTCGATTTGGGGATTTGATATATATAGTTATATATTCGTAAACTTAATCTTAGTTAAATTGTGGAATTAAATTTTATATTAAATATGTACGTCAATAGGTTCAAAGGTCTTGAGCGCAACCCAATGTCCAACACTTTTTTAAGCTCACTTGTGGCTCTTGATTTGCTAAATGTGTCCATTTTCTATCATCAAATCGAGTGTCTATTTAGTTAAATAAGGGAAGAAAAATATTCGATATTTAATACGTACTAATATACTATAAGTTTTAAATAAAAGTCATCGTAAAAAATCAATCAAAAAAATATAGTAATAGATAATATATTCCTAGACGTAGAATAAAATACAAATATAAAAGAGTCGTTCAAAAGCAAAAGTATAGCTTATTTTGATATTATTTTTATAAGAATTGTGTTTTTACTTATTTTTAAATTATGCAAAAATTATGTATTTTTATATTATTCAACTTATAATCAATTATGACATAACTTATAACTATTGAATAATAATTAGTATATTCATAAATTATTAAGATTTTTATTATTTATTTATACGATAGTCATCTTTTAAATAATTTTTAGATTATACGTAAGTATTATAAATATTTATTGAAACATAATATTATTTGTCAAGTATTATACAGAGTGGGTATAATATATGTACTAAACTTTTCACCTTAAAAATACAAATTATTATTCGACAATTTAGAATTTGTACAAGAAATGAAAGTAATTTTAATTATTCATACATAACTATAATATAATGAATTTTAACTAATAAAGGTCTAGTAATTTTAAATTACTAAATCATCCTGCATACCTCAAAGATAAGAGCCTAATTAATAAGAGAAACAAAGTAATGGATTAATAGCAAATAACAAGTGCCATTATTCAACCTTTATAACTTAAAATATCTGGATATCATATGATTTTAAAGAGCTTCTTATGCCAGTAATAATATTATTAGCATCTTCGGGGGCGAGTTGGTGAAAGCGTTTGGAGCTGTGGAGTCTCAAAGATTAAATTAGTATATACTCAACTACCAAATAATTAATTTTGTAAAAATAAGTTAGGCATATGAATTCAACTTCATGAAGATCATTTTCAAGAAAGTGTAATAAAAAATTTAATGTCGAACTAAAATCAGTCTTTTAATTTATTAATTTCGCACTTATTTTCTATTCTTTTCATTTATTTTCTCTTCAATTTGTTTTTTGTTTCTTAATTAACTTAAAGTATTTCATAGAAATCCCATCCATGCAAAAAAACTTACTACTAAAGTTCAAAAATCTTACAAGAATGTTACTTTTTTCCCCAAATTAAAAAGCAAAAAAAAGAAAAAAAAGGAAAAAAAGGAAAATGACATTTTGCTTTTATTTTTGTTATATCAAACAAACCTACCAATTGATCAAGGGTTTGCTTTAGCTTCTTTAGAGTCAATTTTCTTTGACTACAAAAAGCCTCCAATAATTGATTTTTTTCCAAAATATTTTTTCTTGAAAAAGCTTAGTTGGTGGATGATTCATACTTCTAATTTTCTTCAATTAAAGGGAAATGCAATTGCACTCCAACTATTAACATTAAAACCCAATTAAGTAGACCAACTATTTTTTATTATCAAATATTAATTTGCACTTCAACCAAAAGAAAATGGGACTGCCTTTTCTTGAGAAGTGAAGTTTGCGTTTTCATATTTTTCAATGCATCACAAACCTGAAAAAAAGTTCATATATGGTTGATTGGAACCTAACCCCTCTAATCAAGTTCAAAGTTAATGTGTCGTGAACAAAAAAAGTTACCTACATTACTTTTTTTTTTTTTTGTACTCCTTTGAGCTTTACAAAAATGAGCTGAATTCACTTTTGGTCTTATGAGACCGTTTTAATTTTGGTATTTATATTTTACAATGGTCCCATTTTTTGGCAAAAAAGGTCCTTCGTTAAATACTAATGACCCTTACTAGCTTGGCTGTTAGTGTGTGATATGGGACCAAAAGTGAAAATTATAGGATTGGGGTATTTTTTGGAGGAGAATTTAGATCAATTGTCGTTAAAGGTTTCCCAAACTTCTCCAAGCATTCTTCCACTATTTTTCCCACCATGAGAGCTCCAAAACACCAGAAAATTGAAAAAAAAAATACCATTTGCTCCAAAAAAAATTATTTTCATTCAAATATGATTCCAAATTAACAGTTTTGTACCATTTGTACAAAACAGGTACATCCTTTCTAAAACACTACATGGACAAAAAAGAACAAAATCAACCATCATCTTGCCCTGTTTTCAAGACAAAAATAACACACATAGACTTACTACTTTTTCTTTTCCAATTAAGGAATCCAGAAATACAAATTCCTTGATTTTAACTTTTGTTTTTAGTTTCTTTCCCTAGCAATTTCCATGTTCAAAGGTACCAAAGGAGGAGCCTCTAAACAGAATTATAGATGTATCAAAATCCACAAAAGTGAAAGAAAATGATAATCATACGCAATCTAAACAAATTTGCACATGGTTCACATTCCAAAAAGGCAACAGATATATCAAATATTAAAAATGCAAAAAAAGATGGTAATCTAAACAAATTTACACATTCGAAAATAGCATCGAAACCCAATTAATTGTTTATAACAGCATCAAACTTGATATGATGGACTGAAAAACTTAATATTCCCACGCATCTAAGCACAAACACGTACACATACAGAGAAATTAAGCAACTTATCTTGGGCAGCCTGTAAAGTAAATGAAGCAACATATCTGGGGCCATACAACCCGTTTACTCTGTTGGTTTGAATATAGGATGTGACAAATTATTGAAGATAAATTGATTTAATAATAAATGTTATATATTTTTTGATTGATTGTAAAAATAACATATTAAAATAAAATATAAATAAATATGTATTTTGTGGGATAAATAAGTGAGATTATGGTAATGTGCTTAAAATATCCTTAATTAATTTTTATTTTTTTTCCTTTTCTTTCCTATTCGTACTTCTTCTTCCTTGTCCGCACCTTCTCCTCACTATTATTCTTTTTCCTTTGCTCCTTCTTCTCTCCTTCTTCTTTGTTTTCTCCTTTCTTTCTTCATTCTTCTCTAATTTTCCGTCTTTTTTTCTTCATGTCTCATATTTCTTATTCCTTTTTATTTTTCTGCCCTTTTTTATTTCCTCCTGGTTTGTCATCTCACTCAGCTTTTCTTGGTAATAATATTGATATTACTAGTTAAAAATTGCGATAAAGGATTTATGAGCCTCTTTGTTTTCTTTCTTTTCTTGTCTCTGCTAGAAAGCTTGGCCTCAAAAAATAAATTTACCTGTTCATCTATCCATAAGAGAAGGAAGCTTGAAAATTTTAACCAAGCTCGACCATGCCAAAAAACACCATAACTTTGTATAGAAAGTAAAATAGTTGAATGATTTTTCATTATATTCATTAAACAAACAAGATGATGCATATACATTTACAACCATAACAAGAAATGGGAATTTGTCAATCATTCCTAAACTAATTGCATAACCTTAGCAAGTTGTCAAACATTCCTAAACTAAAAGCATAAATGGCTAATTACAAAATTAAATTAAGAAAATTAATTGACACAAATTAGGCAATAAATCAAGGACCAATTGATGGAGATTGGGGATGTAAATTAGGTGTAAAGGTTTCCTTATTACTTTGGATTTGCAAATGTTGAAGACATTTTCGAACACCAACAAGAACTTTGGGCAAGTCATCTCTTAAAGTGGAAGGTAAGAATGAAAATGGAAGTCACCAAAATTTCCAAATCTGAGTCGAGGGCATATGTTGTAATATTACATTCCACTTTTAAGGATAGAACGAACATTTTGCAATATGATTTGGGTCTTTGGGCCAAAAATGATTATTGGATATCACTCTTTGAGGTGGGATTCAAAGTACCTAAGCCTATGATGTTATTAACTTTCTTTAAGCAATTTCTATTATCTATTACTGCAATGAAAGCCACCACAATTTATTGAATTGAAAACCTTTAATAGAGGGAAACATTTTTTCAACAAAGTTTTCATAATATCTGTTTATTGTCCTTATGCAATAAGTGCTCCTTTCACTCTTCCATATTCCTTCACTCTTTTTTTTATAGGATTAACTTAGATATCATTATTATTTATTTTTATTTTTTTAGGGTGAAAATAAAAATCCAAATTGTACAAAGCAACAACAGTTCTTAAAAGCCGAAATCTTCTCCACCAGGACCACCACTTCTGCTCCACCTTCATCAACATCAAACGTAAGTTTATAAAGTATTTGAAATAAGCTCACTCAAAACATCCTCTTAATCTAATATACATTGGTTGTTTGTGACTCTTTATAAAATATACATTGAGTACCTGAGTTTTCTTTCTGTATATATACATATGTATGCATAAATTAAGTTTTCTTCCTTTTTATTTTCTTATACGTTTTCTTATGCTTTATACTGTTGAAATTTTTTCATTGTTAATATATATGTAATATCCTACTAAAAAAAGGGAAGGTACGCGCCTTGCTTTGATGTTGCCAATACAATTTTGTTACAAAATCATTTTCCTCGATAATGGTAGTTCCACAAATATGAGAATAAATATAATTCCACAAATTATGTTAGCAATATAAATATTAATTACGGAAATACATTGTATTTTATGAATTATATTTTTTAATATCATGTTGAATCACGTTAAAAATGTTTTTGAATTGAATACTTAATTTGTTAGAAAGAAAATGCAAGGATTTTTTATCTTTCTTTTGATAGTCTTTTCTTTCCATCAGTCTATGCATACAATTTTGCATTTAGCTGCTCAAAAATAGAATTTATCTACCTATCTATTTTAATATTTACAAATGCTTTCAAGATATTGTTAGGAAAGAGAGCTAAAATAAATGGCATAAATGCAGCAGAATCAAAAAATTCTTTTTCCACGTGTTGGATTAAAAATGAGATCAAAATAAAAATTCCAGATAATAGTGAAAGAGAGTAAAAAATTAACACAGGGATTTTTACTTGAAAAATCCAAATCGAGAAAAACCACGGGACTGTAGTCCAGACAAAACTTCTACTATGTATATAGTAGGCTTACAAAGTTCTCCTTAAACTAAGGGATACACAAATAATCCTCAAGAGAATATCTCTTGTATCACAAAAATATCTCAAATTTCTCAACTTAGAATACCAAAAAAAAAAAAAATTAAGACTATTTTAAGAGAAAATAAAATTTTTTTAGAAGTTTTCTCTCTATTTCTTCTCTCAAAATACTCTATTTTTTTCTTACTCAACTCTCTTGTTTTCTCTCTTATTTTCTTGTTGCTTGTGTGTATTTTTATTCTACCGTGAACGTCTATTTATAGGAGAGCTTTGCCATTCATTTTCTAAAAGTTCGGTGCTGGCACTTTTCAGCGCGTTTGAAAAAAAAATGACAGAGGGGGAAGGGGGCTGGCAGCGTGCCAACCCCTTTTGTTAAACTTATCGGTTTCACCCCCATATACGGTGGAGTACCCATCAAGTCTCCCCCTCTACCTCATGTGATAGACTCAACCAAATATGTTCTACTTCTACAAACTTCAAATTTATCATTTGGTAAAGACTGTACCAGCATATCTATATCATTTTCATCAGTGTGAACTTTTTCAAGTTGTATTAGTTTTTTATCAAGCACATCCTGAATCCAATGGTATCTCACATCAATGTATTTTGACCTTAAATAAAAAGTAGAATTTTTACTCAAGTGAATCACGCTCTGACTGTCATAGTAGAGTGTGTACTTTTATTTCTTCAAGTCTAATTCCTGAAGAAACTTCTTCAACCACAACATCTCTTTGCAGGCTTCAGTTACGATAATATACTCTACCTCCATTGTGGATAATGCCAAGCATTTTTGAACTTTCGATAAGAGATAGCTCCCCCTACAAATCTCATTAGGTATCCGGATGTAGATTTTCTAGAATCAATATCACCAGCCATGTCTGCATCTGTGAATCCATCTAATACAGTTTGGTCATCACCAAACTTTAGGCAAACTTTGGAGGTACCTTTCAAATACCGATATATCCATTTCACTGCAGACAAGTGATCTTTGCCAGGGTTAGAGAGAAATTGGCTAACAATACCAACTGCATGAATAATATCAGGTTTAGTACTTACTATATGATACATTAAATTGTCAACTGCAAAAGCATATAGTACATTTTTCATCTATTCCTTATCTTTCTCACTTGTGGGACATTGGGCCGAGTTGAGTTTGAATTGATCATGTTGAATCTCTGTTGACTGGCTTTGAATTGGTCATGTTGAATCTCTCAATAACTTTTTCGATATAATTTTCTTGAAATAGCCACAACTTTCTATTTGCCCTATCTCTCGAGATTTTCATCACAAGAATTTGTTTAGCTGGTCCTAAGTCTTTCATTGCGAAAGACTTGTTGAGCTCTTTCTTCAGCTTATCAATTTTGCTTGTATCATAACCTGCAATCAACATGTCATCCACATAAAATAACAATATGAAAAAGTCATCATCACAAAATTTCTTAAAGAATACACAGTGACCGGAGCTGGTTCTATTGTAGCCATGATAAGACGTGAAGGAGTCAAATTTCTTGTACCACTATCTCGGAGCTTGCTTCAAGCTGTACAAGCTCTTTTTTAACCTGCACACTAGGTTTTCCATACCTTTAACTTTGAATCCCTTTGATTGTTCTATGTAAATTTCTTTATTCAAATCTCCATGAAGAAACGCAGTTTTAACATCATGTTGTTCAATCTCTAGGTCTAAGCTCACAGCAATTCTGAGAACAATTCTAATTGAAGACATCTTCACCACATATGAGAAAATTTCATCAAAATCAATATCTTTTTTTTCTGACTGAATCCCTTTACAACCAGTCTCGCTTTGTACCTTGGTTTGGAGCTATGTCTGTCAGCTTTTAGAATGTAAACCCATTTATTTTTTTAGTATTCTCTTGCCTTTTGACAACTTTATAAGTTCATAGGTGTGATTTTCTTGTAGGAATTTCATCTCTTCATTCATGGCCTACAACCACTTCTCTTTTTTATCATGTGATATGACTTCTATGAAATTCTCTAGTTCTTCCTCATTAGTGAGCATTACATACTCATGTGGACTATATTTGGTAAAAGGTTGTCTTTGTCTGGTGGACCTTCTAATATCTGTCTCTGGTGGTGGAACTGGGAAAATATCATCAACTTGTACATGTGGTGTGAAATCTCATATATCTCCCTTATGATTCTAAGCCATAGATAAAGAAATTGGATCTAAGTCATCAGGAACATATGAGTTGGACTCAAATTTTTGTTTGTCATCATCAATTATCTGATCCTCAAGGAACACGACATCCCTGCTTCTGATGACTTTTCTATTAGTTGGGTCCCACAATATGTAATCAAACTCATCATGACCATAACCCAAGAAGATGCATGGTTTGGTCTTGTTATCAAGTTTGGATCTTTTATCTTTTGGTCATGCAGCCAAACACTGTCAAGTATTTGTATGAAACATATTTTCCTGTCCACACTCTATCTAGAATATCACCATCCAAAAGAGTTAATGGAGAAAGGTTGATTAGATCAACTGTAGTCCTCATTCCTTTACCCCAAAAAGATTTAGGCAATTTGGATTGTAATATCATATACTTGATTCTTTCACAAATTGTCTTGTTCATCCTTTCTGCCACACCATTATATTGAGGAGTTTTGGAGAAGCTCTTTTCAAGCCTAATACCATGATATCTGTAATGTTGCTCAAATGGACCTTGGGATTCACCATCATTATCTGCACGAATGCACTTCAACTTTCTTCATGTTTCTCTTTCAACATTTGCCTGAAAATATTGAAAGACTCCTAGAGTTTGATCTTTAGATTTCAAAGCAAAACACCAGACTTTTCTAAATAAATTATCAATAAATATAACAAAGTACAAAGAACCACTAAGAATTTTATCTTTCATGTAACACAAATCAGTATACACCAAATCTAACGGATGATATTTTCTAGATAGAGAAAAATTCTTAAATGTAACTCTGTGTTATTTTCAACCAACCAATCAATACAGGTTTGTAGGGGCATATTTGTTACATCAATGAGGAGTTTTTTCCTAGACAAAAGTTTCAAGCTTTTCTGACTTAAATGTCCAAGACTTTTATGTCGAGGATTTTTTAACAATTATATTGACATCTCCATTAGATAGTCTAGCCTGCATCAGGTAAAGTGGATTTTGTTTCTTACCTTTAGCAACAATGAGAGATCCTTTGGTGAGCTTCCACTTTCCTTCACCAAAGTAGTTAGTATAGCCATCATCATCAAGCTTGCCAGTGGAAATAATATTGAGCCGATTGTCAGGAATATGTCTGACATTTTTTAGTAGAAGTCTACATCCTGTATTAGTATCTAGGATGATACTCCATATGCCAACGATATCTGTCACGCCAGGATTGGCCATTCTGACTTTGCCAAAGTTGTCACTAGTGTATGATGTGAACATATCACGATATTGAGTGATATGATATGAAGCTCCTGAAATAATAATTCGGTATGTATATTAGTATGATGAACTGATACAAGCATCATCACAAATAATAACAACATCACCATCAGCTGCAACGGCGATAATGTCTTTGTTATCTTTTTTGTTTTCATTGTTTCCATTCCGTTGATCTCTTTTTTTCTTTTTGCAATCTCTCTCATAGTGGTTTGGATCACCACAATAATGACATTTGAAATCCTTCTTGGTTCTCTCTCTTATTTAAAAGACCTCTGTTCTTGCTCCTTCCTCATTTATCAGCATTTTCTGCAACTAAAGATTTTGACTCAGAAGAATATTCTTGCCCATTTCTTTTGGATTCTTCATTAAGAAGATAGTCTTTGACCATTTACAAGGTTAGTACTCCATTTGGAGCTAAATTACTAATTGACACTATAAGTGTGTCCCAACTGTCAGGCAACAAGTTAAGTACTAATAAAGCAACCACTTCATCATCAAACAGTATTTTCATAGTGATGATTTGATTATTAGACCTTGGTACACATTTAGGTACTCCGTCATATTTGCACATTCCTAGTACCTAAGCCGAATAATTTTTTTAATAATAGAAGCTTTATTCAATGCATTTTTCCTCTCAAACTTAGCCTCAATTTTCTTCTACAGAACATCAATCTTTTCCTCATTTGCAAAATAATGGAATATACTATGCTCAAAAAAGTGTCAAATATACCCCACCGTTTTTCTATTGAGAGTATTTCATTCATCATCACTTATTTCTTTTGGTTTGGCAGCATTACCATGCAAGGGCAAATAAAGATCCTTGTGATAGAAAAGATCCAACATACTCATTTTTTACATGGAGTAGTTCAATCTATTTAATTTGAACATCCCATCAAAAGATGTTGATTCTTCCATTTTATTAATCCGCAACCGTAACAACGTGGCTCTGATACCACTTGTTGGGAAAATAAATGGTATGAACGCAACGGAACCATAAAATTCTTTTCCCACTTGTTGGATTAAAAATAAGACCAAATCAAGAATTCCAAAGAATAGTGCAAGTTAGTAAAAATCTGACATAAGAATTTTTATGTGGAAAACTCAAATCAGGAAAAACCACGGGACGGTATTCCAAACAAAACTTCCACTGTATATATAATAGGCTTACAAAATTCCTCATAAATCTAGGAGATACACAAATAATTTTCAATAGAATATCTCTTGGATTACAAAAATATCTCAAGTTTCTCAACTTGAAATATTAAAGAAAAATATGAAGACTGTTTTAAGAGGAAATGAATTTTTTTTAGAATTTTTCTGTTTATTTCTTCTCTCAAAACAATCTATTTTTCTCTCACTCAACTCTCTTGTTTTCTCTCTTTTTCTCGTTGCTTGTGTATATTTTTGTTCTACCGTGAACGTCTATTTATATTTTCCCTATCATTCAAAAGTTTTGATTTCAACACATTTTTCTATTATTTTTTTCTTCATTAAATTTCATCTCTTGATTATGTAGTACACTAGTACTCCATGTTCGGATGGAATATCCAAAATTATAAAATATTTAGTAGTGGATGAAGTGGATACAATATTTACTAATGTAATAATTACAGCAAAACCCAAGTATTAATTAAAGCAAATATAAAAAAATCATGTATCGATTTAACAATAATGACAAAACTCAAGTACCAGAATGAGTTTTATTCATTAAACTTATCTCTAAATTGTTTAAAAGAAAATTGTAGTGAATAGGAGGACTAAGTTCAAATTTGATAGCTAAACTATTTTCTTTCTTTTGAAAATGGATACATTGTATTAATGATATGTTGATGTTGAGGTCAAAATAATAATGGTTCTAAACATTTTTAGCTAGCGTGAAACTGATTATATTTAATCAATGTAGAAATTTATCATGATCAAAAATTTAAAATTATCTGATCGCATTGTCAATAAAAACAGAAAGATATTACAGCTCTGTTTGGTTTAGATTACTTTTTTGGATTAAATCCAAAAAAAAAAATTGATTTAATCACTACTTTAATCCATCTTGTTGTTTGGTTAAGTAATGAAAAAATGATTAACTAAATTCAATTATGTTAAAATTTGATTATTGAAAATCAAATGGAATCAAGCGGGAAAATCCTAAAATTTGCCAACACAAATTTTAGCAAGTGAAAATAATGGCAGGTTTTTCAATTTTGGTATCTTTCTAAATTTTAGATTTGTAAAACTTGTATAAGATTCACTTCTTCCTCATTTGTATAAGTTCATAGTTGTCATATAAATCATACAAATATAAGCTCCGGCATAAAGAAGCTAGAATTCAATACCACGTATATTAAATAAACCTCATCCACAGAATAATTCAAGGTATGTTTTCAATCATTCAATATGTATTTTTATATATATATATATTAAGAATTTAGATAGTGGGAAAAACATGTTGCACGTATATCTTATTTTTTTTCCTCAAGATTTTTTCATTTTTTATTTACTAACTTTTTTGGTTGGATAAAGAAAAACAAAAAAAAAAAGATGATTTGTATATCTTAATCAAGCGTACTTGTTGCAAATATATGATAAAAATTGATTTTTCAAATTGACAATCAAACGGCGATTTAGGAAAACTGAGTATTTTATATTGACTATTTTATAACTAATTATTCAAATAACTTTCATAAAAAAACCATTATAAATCAAACAGGCTCTACAATACAAAACATAGCAGTACAATACAAAAATATATTCCCTAGAGAAAAGCATTATCTACTGATTTTATTTTTTATTTTTGTTTATATGATATGTAAGCATTTTCTACTCTTTAATTGAGAGAAATTGTCACGCTTTTTCTTATCTCACTTTTTTTTTTATATAATTATTATTTTTGGTGAATTGACTCAAGAAAAAGGAAAACTGTATTATTATGGTCCAAACCAAGAAACTACATCATTTACATCGCTTCTTTGGTAAATTAAATTTCAAGTGAAAAAAAAAAAAGAAAAAAAAAGGTAAGGGGCCAGCATGAAATAATGAATACTAAGTAATTTCGCTTTCCAAAAGGAAAATAAGATTGAAAGCCAACTATATAATTACTTGTATGTTTTGTTCTTTTCTTGTTTGCTTTGATTTACAATTATTGATTGTATTGAATTGTTTGTGGCATTTGATATATTCAAGAGGGTTTTCATTTTTATTTTTCAGTTTTTTTGAAGGGTCAAACTAAAAATTCAAATTTTACAAGGCACCGACAGTTCCTTAAAAAGTCAAATCATCTCAATGAGGACCACCACTCCTGCTCCACCTTCATCAACATCACTAATTTTATAAAATATAAAAGTTAATAAATATTTGAAATGAGTTCTTAATTTACTTTTAGTTGTCTTTGACTTTTTGTAGATATCCCTTTGAGTACCCGAGTTTGCTCTCTCTATATATATATATGCATAAATTAAGTTTTCTTCCTCATAATTTTCTTATTTATTTTGTTTATACTTTATATTGTTTAAAAAATTTCATTGTTGATATTATGTACATATATAAAATAATGTATGCAATTGTACTACTAAAGAAAAAAGATATGTGCATTACTTTGATATTGATGACACAATTTTCTTACAAAATCATTTTTCTCCATAACGGTAGTACGTACAACAGATATAAGAATAATTATAATTCCACGTAATATGTTATGAATATAAATATAATTTACCAAAATATGTTTTACTTTTTTGTTATCGTGTTTTGAATTGCATTAAAAATATTTTTTAATTGAATACTTAATTTGTTAGAAAGAAAATGCAAGGATTTTATTCTTTCTTTTGATAGTCTCTTATTTTATCATATCTATGCCTACAATTTTGCAATTAGTAGCTCAAGAATAGAATTCATCTACCTATCTTTTTTAATATTTTCAAATATTTTAAAGATTTTAATAATTTGATTGAAATCTCATAATTTCTTGGCAACTTTAGTTGTATTTTGGGATAATTGCATAAAACTTCACTATATTTTAACTAAATTGAAAAAAACCCTTCTAAAAACTCCACGTGCAATGTAAAAGTTTGCACACGTGCCCTTTCCTTTAACAGAGACTATCGGCTTCAAATTTTGTATTTGCCCGTTATACTCTTTCTTTGTAAACTAATTTATATATATATATATATATATATATATATATAATATATATATATATACATTCTTTTATGAACTTCCAATTTATCAGCTGTTAGATCGGACAAATTCATTTATGAATCATAAAACTTAGTTCAAATTTAGCAATGTTAGATCGTGCTTACAAAGATCTACAATCTATATTCCTCATACATATACACACACACACACACACACACACACATATAGAGGTCGGCTTCGTTCTTTCGTCAGTTTTGCCGGTGGCCACTGGTAGTTGCTCGCAGCGACGGCTTCAGGCTGTTCGCGCGAGTCTGGTGGCGGGAGGTGGCAGAAAAATTGTGTTTGAATTTAGTAAAGGAATTTTTGAGTTTTCTCTTGTTTAAGGAGAAGAACAATATGTATATATGTATTTATATCCAGATGCATGTAATTTATGGAATTGCAGGGGCTAGGTTGGAGGGTGTTGTTGTCGTGGGCTGGTGCAGGGGGTGCTGGGTGATGGCCCTGGGTGGGGAGGTGTGCTGGGTGTTGAATCCGGCTTTGGGACGGCGTTGGCGGCCGCCGCCAGATTGGCGTTAGGAGTGGGTGGTAGTGGTTGAGAAAGGAAGAAGAAGAAGAAAAAGAAAAAGAAAAAAGAAGAAAAATTAAAAAAATCCAAACTAAGAATTCAAATAAGATATAAGGAGGAAAAAATAGAAAATAAAAAAATATAGTTTGATTTTTATTCTTAGGAATGAAGCAAAAATTTTTATAACAAAATATAACTTACTCAAATAAACTAAAAAAAAAAATAGAGATATTACGTCGTTCTTTTCTACTTCTTTACAAATACAGAAAATATATAGTTATAAATATTATTTATTGGAATAAAGTAGAAAATCAAAGATATACTTACGAAGAAAGATATATTTATGAAGAAGACTTTTATATTTAAAAATATTAATTACAGAAGTAAGCTTATGGATAGATGGTGTCCCAATATAGAAAAAGTTGTCCAAAGTAGAAATCTGTTAGTTGAAATAGTATTGAGCCCACATAGTAGTTCTTGCTCGAAATAGTGGTGCGGCCACACGGCTCTTTTGTAAACTCAGTCAAACTTTTGAATGTCTTATATAATTTTTCATATTTAATTCCATAATTTCTTTTTGTCCTGCAATGACCAAGTGCCGCGAATTACTGATCTAATATTCTTTTTGTCATGAACTTATCACTCTTATTTCTTTTTTAATATTATAAAAGATAAGATTTTAATTCCTAAAATGGAAATTAAATTTTTCAAAAATACTTTCTAACTTCAAGTAATATGACATTGTTAACTCTACCTACTACTTTTAAGGCAATAAAATAAATATATATGAAATTTTATTTTTTCAAATATCATTTAAAAATTCGGATCGAGTCAAATAAATGTTATATAAATATGGGTTTGAGGAAATATATCATAAATCTACTTTAAAAAATCCATTTTTCTCTTTGTTCCTCAGTTTTATGTTTTATTGCCTCTTCTTTTTATCAACATAATACATATTTTACTAGGCAGAAACCAGTTATTTAGAACCATTTAGACATATATGTGTATAATACTTGATATTCTAAATGACATCTTAATTATTTTTCCTAATTTATTTGTATCTTTCTCTTATCATTGAAAATTAATAAAAAGTTTTCGATTAATATCATTTTACATACTTCTGGGAAGTATTACTTTAACTCATGTACTATCAATTGTCTAATTTTACCTTATCGTATTTTTAATTTGTATTACTCTTACTATGTCACTTTACGCACCCCTTATTCTTTAAAAATGACATAATTATCCTTAGTTATTATTTATTATAAAATTATTTTAAAATTACTAGACTCGTATTTATATTTTAATATTTTTTTCAATTTTATTACTTAACATTTAATTTATTTAAAATTTTGTTGTAATTAAATTTAGTGGTTGTTTTATTTAATTTAATATAGTTCCTATAAATTACTATACTGTAGGATGTTTTCTATTTGCTAATACATTTATACTTATAAATTTTTTATTCATCATAAAATTAAAAATATGTAATATGTTTTTAAATATTATTTTATTAGTAGTAATTTTCTAATTATTAATTGAATAATTATAATTTAATAAAAACTAAGTTAAATTAAAAAAAATGGTCATTTTAGTGGTTAATTTTTGTTAAACACTAAAATGAATATTTTTTTAAATAAAATAATTTCTATTAAATAATGATAATAAGATTATTTATAATTTATTTAATAATAATAAATTAAATACTACAATGGTTATTTTTTAATTTAATATAATTTCTATTAAACTACAATAATTCCATTAATATAAGTAAAATATATTAACTAACAAAATATCTTGTTATATAGTAGTTTAATAGAAATTAAGTTAAATTAAAAAAGTAGCCATTAAATTTAAAGTACAATAAAGTTTCAAATAAATTTAATTTTAAATGTTAATTAATTAAGTTAAAAAAATTACTAAAATATAAACACAAATCTATTAATTTTATTATATTTTTAAATTAAATTAATTAAAAATAATAGGTAGGGCAATTAGGTTATTTTTTAAAAATACAAAGGGAGTAAAGTAATATAATAAGAGTATAAGGGTGTAAAGTAATACCAATTGATAGTATAAAGAATAAAGTAATTAAATTGAAAGCATAAGTGATACTCAACGAAAATAAAAATAAAGGGAGTAAAATAATATTAACTCAAAAATCATTATGCACTCTTATTCTCTTGTTTATACAAGCTACATCAAGTTGTTATCAATCACTATTTACATTTTCCTTATCATTCAAAAAATTCGATTTTAATACAGTTTTCTATTTCTTCTCTTCTTTAAATTTCATCTCATGAAAATGTCATGCACTAGTACTCCATGTTTGGATGGAATATCCGACATTACAAAAAAATTAGTACTGGATGAAGTCCATAAAATATTTACTAATTTAATATTTAAAGCAAAACTTTGGTATTAATTAGAGTAATTATAATTTCTCATGTTTAAAAAAAATGAAAAAATAATAATAATAACTCGAGTACCAAAATGAGTTTTACTCATTAAACTTATCCATAAATTGTTCAAAAGAAAATTATAGTGAATAGGAGGAGGATTAATATGCATTTGGATCATCACTAGAACCTTACATCAGAGGCCTTCATTGGCGAACATCTGTTTTGCAATCTTAAGTTTAAATTTTATAACTAGATTATTTCCTTTCTTTTGGAAATATGATACATTGTACTAATGATATGTTGATATTGAGTAAAAAAATAATGGTTCTAAGCATTTTCAGCTAGTGTGAAATTGATTATGTTTAATCACTGGAGAAATTTATCAAGATTAAAAAAAAAATAAAAAAAAATTCTGATCGAATTGTCAATAAAAAAAGAAAGATGTTACGGCTTACAGGGATTAGATTATTTTTTTGGATTAAACCCAAAACAATTAATTTAATCACCACTTTAATCCATCTTGTTGTTTGGTTAAGTAATTAATGAAAAAATGATTAACTAAAATCAATTATCTTAAAATTCAATTATTTGAAAATCAAAAAGGAGTTAAGCGGGCAAATAAAAAAATTTGCCGAAACAAATTTTCGCAAGTGAAAATTATGACAAGTATTTCAATTTTGGTTCATTATATTACTAAATTTTAAATTTTTAAAACTTGTATAAAATTCACTTGTTTCTCATTTGTATAAGTTCATAGTTGTCATATAAATCATACAAAATATACATATAAACCATATAGTTTAAAGCAAAGGTATGTATTCAATCATTCAATATACGTTTTTATATATTAAGAATTTAGATTGTGGGAAGTACATATTATTTTTTACCTCAGGATTTTCGTTTTTTATCTATTAATTCTTGGTTGAATAAAGAAAAAGAAAAGGAGAACAGATGATTTGTATATCTTAATCAAGCATAATTGTTGCTAATTGATATTTCAAATTGACATTCAGATGGTGATTTAGGACAATTGAGTATTTTATATTGATTATTTGATAATTAGTTATTCAAATAATCCTAAAAATAATCTAATACACACAGGCCCGAACCAAGTGGCCAAGTAAGTACCTGCCTATGATGTTATTAACATTCTTTTGAGGGAGTTTAAGAGATTAATTGGTATACACGAATGGAATTAGATGGAAATAGAATTTGATGAAAATGAATGATATGAGTATAACATTTTTATATTTCATATGTATAAAAAATAAAAAAAGAATAAAATCTTTATTTTTTATTCAATTTAATGGAAGCATTAAGACAAGAAATATAGTTTGATTTAAGCAATAAATATGAAGCTCGGATTGTTCAACTTAGATAGATTCTTCATTGCAATTAACAAAAATATAATTATTAATCACAATTTACTACTTATGATTAGAAATTTAAGACAATTACGGAGCAATATTTCTAATCTATTAATAGGTAATTTTCAAACCCAACTTGATTGTGCACCCAAATAAAATAAGAAAACAACCATGGAAAAAAATATTTTCACAAGTAAACTATAAAAACCGAGGCTAACTAATAGTGGGGTTTGATTCAATTAAACTAAATTGCAGAAAATAAACTAATTAGAATGCTAAGAATTAGGAATCTAATAAATGAACACAAGTGCGATAAAGGATTTGTTGAGGTTTCATTTGCCACCATTAGATAATGAGTTGTTGATTAAGAACAATATTATACCCAATTTTTTATTGACATTACCAATCATAGATAATAATGAACTCTGTTATTTCAATCTTTTCTTAATTTGTTATTAGGTAGAATAAGCTCTCTAACCTAATTCTCTAACTATCAAGCAACTTTAAACAAGTTCTCTGACTCCAATTCTATAATTAATAATTCGAAATGAATGGTAGGAATTGAATAAAATTATTTTTAATCACCAAATTACCTTTTAGTAGAATATTTTTAAAATAAAATTATTATCCAATATGTTATGTATAAATATATCCGTTACGGTTTTAGGTAGTATTAAATAATATGTGTATATATATATATATATATAAAATCTCACACCGATATAAATCTTTTTTAGTAAAATAACAATGATAAATTTTTGTATTTGTTTAGTTTTTTTAAAAATGAATTTGAATAAAATCAGGACAGAACAGTACCGTCTCACCCCATCTCGCATGAGGCGGGTTTTAAAACTACAAATGATTCTCATATTTTAGTTTTTATACTCGAGTCCAACTCAAACTCGATTTGTTATATATTGCATATATTTTTTAATTATTATATATGAATTATGTGATGTATATTTATATACATATGTAATGAAAAAATATGTGTATGTCACATATATACTCACATATAAAATATAATGACAATAATCTTATAATTAAAAATAAAATAAAATAATAAATAGTTAAAAAATAAAAGTAATAAATATATTTGAAATTTTTAATTTTTTTGAAAAGTAAAACAAGTACATATATATATATATATTTGTAAATATCTAGTTTTTTGTTTATAATATTATTTTATCACATTTAAAAAAGTCTAACAATATTTTATTTGAAGAAATATTTTGTAACATTTCTAAATTATAAAGTCGATCATCCTTAAGTTTTATCAAATACTTATGTTAATTTTAGGAGAATAATATTATTAAAATAAGTATAGGTTTTGGATTTAGAAATAATAGTAACCATCGTGAGTAATCAGTTGACATGATATTCAGTGTCAATAATTGAAAAAATTTCCTAAACACATGGAAAAAAATGGCTAATCCTATACTTTGGAAATGATGATTTATAAAATTGTGGATTTCTAACATTAAATTATATCAATTATATATTTAAAAATAAAATTAGAAATGTTCATTCCATTCTGACTTTATTCCTCATATTCTTCATACCAATCATGTTGTAAATATTTATACCCTATTATAAAGCACAAGGGGAAGATTTTTTAGAGATGGTAATGGATTTGAGTTTTATCCAAACTCGTAATAAATTCACCCTATACATGGTAGGTTCGAGATTAATAAACGAATAACGAGATAGATAATAAAATTAATTTTTTAGATCCGGTCGGATTCAAGACGAGTAATGAATCTTAACAGACTCATCCCGGACCTGCCCCATATTGATTAGTAATTAGTGATCACTCTAGATTTTCCCTAGATTTTATTTTTCCTCTCAATTTGCTTCATTCAGAAGACTCTCAATCGCTTTCCACCCTTCTAAATAATCATTTTGTGTTCAATTTTTTTTTTCATTTCGTCTTCGCTGGAGTGAAGGTAAGCTCGCAGTGTGAAAATTTCTCTCTATGCTGGGGTTTCCTGCTGTTGCCGTCGCCTTTCATACCGTCCCTATCGCCCATCGAAGGATGATGACCATTGGAGGGAGAGACAGAGAGATGTGCACTACCATCGGTACTTGGTAGAGACGCCAAAACTCCCCCAGTTAGTTAGTCAATGCCAATTTTTGAAAGATTCTCACATTTTTATTGATTTGTTATGATGATTTGGTCATTAATTTTTAATGTGTCTTTCGATTCTCGAATGATTCGAGTTTGAAAATGAAAGGCACCAGGGAAGATTTATTAAATAGTTATGGTCGGCTCCTTATGTGTACTCATTTGTTGTTGTTCAATAGTTACAAAAAGTTGATGTAATTTGATTAAATTCCTTATTATTTCTCCACCAAAGAAGTGAGAGATTGAGTCAACAGTTGCAAGACAAAATTAGCAGGTACACGGGTCACGATGGGTTAGACCCGGCGGGATTTCGATGCGAGGCGGGTTCGGGTTCAATTTTCATTTGACGGGATGAGTTTCGAATTTGGCCAAACTTGTTCCAAACCTGCTTAATTGCCATTCCTAGTATTTTCAACCCATTTTTCTATGATTTTATCCATCAAAAAGGTAATCTCATTTTAATTTTCTTGATTATTATTGAAAATGTATTAGATTTATCAAAACATAACATAATCGTGTCGATCAACTAGGAGTTTAGAAATTCATAAATTCCTATATTAATAAGATATTTAAATTATTTGGACTCATGAGAAGCTTCAAATTATCCATTGGGCTATTTACTTGGCATGTTTTGGACATTTATCAAATTGTGTAGAACATACTTTCTGAAACCTAAGCCCAAATTAATTACACATGGGCCTTGTGTTTTGGGTTTTTAGTAATGGACCGATTACTCTCATAAAGCTTAAGCCCAAGTGAGTTAAAACAGCCCATTGATATGAGGTGAAAAATCATAATTTCATAATACCAAAAAAGAAAAATAATACAAAAAATGAGGACACGATGAAGCATTCAGGGATGCATTAGTAGTATATGGGATCATCTTCCAACTCCTAGCAAGTGTACTTAAAAATGTCCTTAAAATATAAGTGTCTTAAAGTTTGGGACTTGAGTGAAGGATTGATATAAGATCTGATGAGCAGAAATCTTGAAATAAGGTGCAAATAAATTACGTATGATAAATACTTGTTCAAAAATTGAGCTTTACAAATATGTGAAATAAAACTTGTTGATGATAGACAAAATTGGTAAACCATATAAAGTCAACATGACTTACTTGTAACGGAGGATGCATTACAAGCAACCTTTGTGGTAATTGTTAGGGTAACTACTTGTGATAAGGGTGTTTAAAGTTATACATCTGACTTTGCAAAATGAATATGTAGAAAAGTTGATTTGCACACTCGATAAGAATACAAAGCTTTGTGCACTACTCAATGATATTCCAACTCACCAACAATGAGTGTGACGTGATTAGAATCTAAAAACTCAATTTGATCGAACCAAAACAATTATATAAATTGTGTAATTTTGTAATTGAATTGTCACTCTACTTAAAGTTTGAATTAATCAACACATGGCAAACAAAAATACATCCATTCTCCTCGTAATTAATTTGGATTTGATTAAACCCGATCTAAACAAGAATTCTCCCCCGAAGCTATACTTTTTTTATTGGGTGGACTTGGGCAAATATTTTTATCCAATGGAGAAAGAAACAGAGCCCCGAGGGACGTTTGACAGTAGATAATTAAGTAGTGTTAGTCGAAACTAATCATATTAAAAGTTCTTGAAATTAGGGATTAAAACCCACATTTACCTTCTTTTTTTCCGTTAAAAAGCTTAATTTTAGTCTTTTGAAAGACTAAATAGACTTATGGTTGGTTAAAAGTGGCAATGGGTGTTGGTTAAACAAGGGTTTTAGTGTGGAAGTAGTCATCAAAGTGATAATCCCTTTCATTCTTCAATGCTAAGTAAATTGCATGGTGGTGTAAAGTGTGTATTCCACTCACAACTTGACACTTCATGGAAACGTGCCGAACACTATAAAAAAAAATTGTCCAAAACCTTAACTCAAATAAATTTTTATTGGAAACATATGTCCATCCTTTTGATCTATGTGTGTGTGAAGGGTGTTCAACAAATGTAACATATAAGATAAAGTTGAAAATTTTAAAGGTTTGATAGTTAAATGTTTACTATTGGTTTATCTTTGATCTGTTTAGTTCATTTACTCTGTATTGTAAGTAATGCCTTTATGATGTAATTTAATTTTGTAGGATGTCACATAAATATAAACTTTGTAAATTTGTATTATTAAAAAGATTCCATATGTTAAATTTTGTTGTAGCACGTATTTTAGATGTATCATGTTCTACACATTTTAGAAGTTGATGTGTTCTCCTGTCCCTGTCATCTCATATTTATTTTAGTGTTTGTATCCATGCAATTACGAAATAATGAAATCAATACTATCATAATTGTAAAAAAAAATTGGCAAAAAATCACTTATTTACTTGAGTTTAATGTAATAATCACGTTGGTAAATAATTAATACAAAATCATGTTAAACCAAAATAGACTGGCCCCTTAATTGGATCTATAAGATTGTTATTTTGTATCACTTAGCTAATTATAAAATTTTATAATTCTCTATTACAAGGATTTGAAAATATAGTTTCCATTCATTTCCCAAATCTATTGGTTCAGTCCAGACATCGAGTATAAAAGTTATAGCTAAACTTGATATCCAATTTTTTTTTCTTTTTCTTTTTTACAAACTTGATATCCATTAAACAGAGATGTGGGACCCACTTGATCGAACAGAAGATTAATTATGTTTGTTATTATCAATTTCATTTTCGTGTCTGAAGTAAATGGCCCCTTTTTTTTGATTTTCATGCTCAATGCTATTTATGTCAAATACACACACACACATAAGTGTGTGTGTGTGTATATATATATATATATATGCAAATTTAAGGGTAAAGATTATAATAATGCATGAAAGTAGCACAAAATAAAAAAAAAAAGTAATACTTCTCTCTATCCATAATTGAGTGTCTTGAACGTTTGCAAATACATTATATATTTTAAAATAATAATTTTCTTATCATCTAATTTAAAGTAATGATATATCATCACTATTTCTCACTACTATTCAAAGAAAACTATAAAATTATTCAAAATTGTCATTTTTTTGACTTATTTAGAACTTCATATATGGGAATTCGAACATGGATATTCAAATGATGGAGGGAGTAAGAACCAATTGATGCCGCTAGTGCCACCCACCTACTACTAAAAGTATCAATTGATCTAAAATTAGACTTACATGTCATTACAAAGCTATATATGTCTAGTTTTGAACATCTCATAGGTTGAAAAATTTTACAGTGTTACTTTACCTTATTATTCAAAATCGAACTTATGTATATGAAAAATTCTTATCCAAATTATGATTGGTCAGACCCAACCAATTATATGATAATTACATTCACTTGCGATATGATTGATTACTCTTCTTAAACTGCATACTAATCTGTATTTTTCCCACTATGTGGTTAGCTTGGATTCAACTAAATTAAATTTGGGCTGTCCAAGGATCTCAGTTATATTCTCTCTCTCTTGTTATATCATGACTTAATCATGATAATTACTGAATCAGGAG
This sequence comes from Paulownia fortunei, assembly GCA_019321725.1. NCBI lineage: Eukaryota > Viridiplantae > Streptophyta > Magnoliopsida > Lamiales > Paulowniaceae > Paulownia > Paulownia fortunei. The sequence goes on from CM033106.1 coordinate 8,657,363, forward strand.
GATCAATTTTTTAAAAGCTAAATGGAGTTCAAAAAAAATAATGTAGGTGACTTTTTGTTCATGACACATTAACTTTGAACTTGATTACAGGGGCGTGGGGGTGGGGGTGGGGGTGGGGGTTCCAATCAACCATATATGAACTTTCTTTTCTGGAGTTTATTGAACAGATTTGTGATGCATGGAAAAATATTCATGAAGCTTCACTCTTCATGAAAAAGGCAGTTGCATTTTCTTTTAGTTTAAGTGCAAATTAATATTCGATAATCCAAAATCTTAGATCTAATTTATTGGGTTCAATTATTGCGTTATGGGTAGTGACTAGCTCTCAAAAAATCCCTTTATTTGTAGAAAATTAGATGTATGAATCTTCCACTAACTAAGCTTTTTCAAGAAAAATTATTTTGGATAAGGTTCAATTATTGGAGGCTTTTTGTAGTCAAAGAAAATTGACTATAATGAAGCTAAAGCAAACTCTTATCAATTGGTAGGTTTCTTTCTTAAATGATATAACCAAAATAAAAGCTTTTTTTTTATCTTTTTAATTTGTGGAAAAAAAGAAACATTCTTTAAGACGCTGGAGCCTTAGTTAGAAGTTTTTATGGATGGATGGGATTCATATGAAATACTTTATGTGAATGAAGAAACCAAAAAAAAAAATTAAAAAGAAAAGAAATGAAAAGGATTAGAAAATAAGCGCAGAATCAATAAATCAAAAGACTGATTTTACTTTCACGCTAACTTATTTATTCTTTGATCATCCGTTTCTCCAAACGTTTTCACCAATGGTAAAATTATGATTAGTGGCATAATATGCTCTTTAAAATCGTATGATATCCACATCTTTTAAGTTATAAAGGGGGCATAATGGCACTTGCTATTTGCTAATTAATCCATGACTTTGTTTCTCTTCTTAATTAGGCTCTTATCTTTGAGGCATGCAATGTTACTTAGTAATTTAAGATCACTTGCTAGTTAATTAAACAATATTTTTATTTTTCATACACATTTTAAATTGTCAAATAAAGTCCGTATTTTTCAAGTGAAATATTTAATACACGCATTATACGTACTCTATATATTGAATAATATTTTATTTTATAGTATTTAAATATAACCTAAAAGTTATTTACAAGTATTAATTGAATATCATAAAAATAAAAAAATAAAAATTTTAATAATTTATGAAAACACACTAATTCTTAATTAGTTATCTTTATATTATGTCATAATTATAAGTTTAATAATATAGTAATACATACATAATAGTTTTTGCATAATTTAAACATAAATAAAAAATACAATCCATATAAAAATAATGTTAATATTTAAGATCACTTGCTAGTTTTTGTGTGAACAATTCTTTTATATTTGTATTTTACTCATACATTATGAATTCATATATTATTTGTTTTTATATGTTTTGGCTGATTTTTTTGTTGTGATTTTTAATAAAAAATTATAATATAGTTGTACGTATTAAATGTCAAAAAAAATTCATCTCATATTTAACTAATTAGGCACTTGACTTTGTGATAAAATGGACACATTTTAGCAAATCAAGTGCCACAAATGAGCTAAGGAAAGTGTTGAAAATTGGGTTAGGTTTTAGAACTTTTAACCCAATTAATATACATATTTGATATGGACTTAAATTTTGTATAGGAAGAGATATATATTTATATATATTAAATCTCGATATTGGAAAAAAATATTAATAAAAAAATATAAAAGTTATCACTAATTATTATATATAATATGCGATTGTACCCTATCCTTGAGTCGTTTTTTTATCATTGATACTTCTTGAGACTTGGACTTCTTAATTTGATAAATTGATGTAATTTCTTAAAAGAATAATAACTTAGTGGCTTATACCGAAATGTAGTGGGCAGCCACACACATGCATATACATATATATATATATATATATATATTGATGTGGCCTGAATTAAACCATATTATTGGGAATGTGTATTTAGACCATATAGGAGTATTTGGACGGGTACGTGGAAATTAGAGGGACTAGATCTGTATGAATTAAGCTCAGATGGGCTCATGGTCTCTGCTTGGGACTGGCCATGATGACTAGCTATGCTTCTCTTGGGTTGACTTGGACAATTACGATGGGTTGTGAGTATGATATACATATTAGTTTGGGTGGGCTATCCTAATGAGTGTCAGGACTGAATGACCTAGATAAGTTAGATTTAATATGATTAGCTTAGCTAGATGTCTAACAAAAACCCTGATCATCCTATAATCCGCAGCTGATTTTACTAAGTATTCAATTAGGAAAGAGAAACCTATCTTAATTAAATTGCTTAATTTTTGGCTAGTTACCTTATAATGCTTAACTAAGAAAGGTAATTATATTATTTTCTTATTCAATTTCCTTATAGCTTTGTTTAATATAAACCTTCATTAATTTTGAGGTATGTTGGACACATTCAACTTTCCAGTATTAAATCAATTATTATTATTCATTTTCAAAGCATCTTGCTAACTTAAGTATCAGAGAAGTTTCATTAGGCAATCTTCAGCACTCCTAACATTTGTTTTGTAGGGTGTTTTTGGAATAATAATGAAGAAATTGGTCATTAGATTTTTGGATCCTTGGTACGTATTATTTTCATACACATCAAGTATCGTCGTCTGTAGGAATAATTGAATTAAGACGTGAGAATATGGCTGGTAAAGGATTATAGTGCAATCTAGATGAAGAGTTGCAATAGATGCAAGGCAAGAAACCACAACAGAATCAGAAGAGGGATCAAAATCATAAGGAACAAATTCTCGGTGAGGAAGAAGACAACCTATGACCCCAATCATCCCCTCTCATCGTGTTGTGGTGGTTCCCAATGTTGAGCCTAGGAGAGAGCCTACCCCCAAGGGGTTTGGTAGTTCGCTTTGGAACAATTGATAGGATTAGTTATTGCTATAGTCGATATGGCTTTGCGACGGAGGGAGATGATCGATCAACCTCTGTCACAACCTCCCAACAATATGTATAAATTATATATAAACAACCTGTGCAACATAATTTATGCACGTATGTAGTTGTATAACTTTTTTTTTGTCCTAGTTAGTTTAACAAAATATTGATAAAAGTAAATTGATTTCATATCCTGTAACACTGTATATACATAGGTAGTTATTATAACATTAACAAGGTCTATCAAAATCATCACAAACTCAAACTCTCTATCACAAAGAAATTTTTTTAAAGTGATATATATGATAAATTCACTAATATAATACAATAATCTATAAAATCAAAAGCGTAGCCCATAAAATAGCCCAACAAGTCGTTATCCAAGTAATTTATCTTTGAAAGCCTTTAGGAGTCCACTGCCAGCCCAGTAAGTCAGATGCCTCAAGTCTCACCATGCTCACTTATAATACATGAACTACATGAGCTAACGCTCAATAAGTAAAAATCATACATGACAAGAGTATGATATAAAATCTCATACAACTCATCTTTAAGATATAATGCTATAAATGTGTCAAATTTGAGTAATCATAAATCAAAAAGTTTTTATTAAAAATCACTTTAATTTATTGGGCCCTTAGCCCACCTACTATGTACCAGAAAGAACTATGCACAATATTAATATTAAAATAGCCATAAACAAATTGACTAATTCTAGGGGTCATCTCCTAGGATCGCCAAAACTCCACCCCCTATCTTCCTTTGTGATCCTCTAGAAGTCTTCCCTCCGGCGGAGTTAATAAGAGCACAATCAAGTGGTCCATCCTCTCGTGACCACCAAAGGCACACCCACTGTCAACCCCTATGATCCTCCGAGAAGTAACACTCGCGGCACCCAAAAATATCACATAAGCACGCCTCACATGCCTCGATACACTAGTAGTGGTCAACCAAAATATTTTCTTTCTGAAAATCATATCTCAAATCATATTGTGCATGCAATAACCTCAACTATACTCATAAGTTTTACATGTACATGTAAATGCTCATGAATGGTATATTCAATATAAAATTCAAGTCATCTTTCTCTTAAAGTACATAGTATACTTGTCATCCAATCATTTAAATGTCATCAACACAACAGGTATAAATGCTTCAAGACGTACTATGTTCATGCATTGTAATTGCAAATGGATCTATACTTACCTTTCACTTGGTTGTCGGCTTAGTATAAATTTATTTATTATTTTATCTCTAATCTTAGATATAAAATAGTCTGTAATATTACCCAACATCAAGTACCATTCCCAATTTGGTAAGTTAAAAATATAAAATATCATACTAAGACCCTAAACACCAAGCTATCTAGGTAACAATGAAGCTTTTACAAACTAAAACTCAATATAGTCACTCAAATACCTTAATTTATCATTTTAAGTATATGTAAATATCATATAATTGAAGTGTTATAACTCTAACATGTACCTAATTGTTAACACTCAATGGCAACATGTCTAGGTTAAAACATGTTAAGTTATCAAATGGGACAGATTCATATTTTCATATTTTTTTGTTGTCCAATTTAGTTGTATGATAATTTTGACATCCCTAAGTATATCCAATTACTCCTAAATTTTTATCATACTTAGCTAACATGTAGAGAATTGTAATAATATTTTATAATTTCCTAAAATCATTGATTTACCTTAGCAAAACTAGCCCATTTATCACATCACAAAAACTGTAAGTTCTGTCATGAAAGTTTTGAGTGTCTCTTTATATATCAAATCATATTTCAATTTATAACCTCTCCAAACTTACATACATCACCTAAACTCATATATAAATACATATATGGTGAAATATATAGGTTTTAATCAAGTTATTATACATATATAAAGCTTTAAAAACAAAAAACAGAAAGTATACAATTTCTGTCCCTATTGATTTCTATTGCGATTTTGCAACTAAAAATCCATCTTTTGTGAATTATAAGACCATTGATAACATTATAACATGATTATAAATAATAATAGAAGATTTAAAAATCATAAACCCTCAAACAATTCAAGAACTTAAATAAAAAATATGAGTTAAGCTCACCTATGTACAAATTTAAACTTCTACTTGCTCCTCTTTACTTCCCTTTGCTTTCTTCACTTTTTTCTTTACTTGGAATCACTTGGGAGAAACTTTTAAAATTTAATATGAAGGTTTTTCAGGTGAAATAGCTCAAAAAATAATTTTTGGCCATGTTTCAAGGATATAAATGAAGAAAGATTGAGGTGATAGCTTGAGTTGGCAAAGCTTGAGGTGACAAAGCTTGAGGTGACAAAGCTTCGGGTGTCAAGTGGTAGTTCAAATATGATATTATTCACACCTTATACAACCATAATCTAGTGTTTCTTAATATTTATTTATCTATTTACATCCTATTTTAATTATCGTACTATCGGATAATAAATTTTTGCCCTAATTTTTTAATCGTTCATTCGATCTCTAAACCGATTGACATCTGATTTTTAAATGATTGTCTAATTTGTATTTCTAAAATCATATGCACATATGGACCTTGTAATATAATATTTAAATCATATTACATCATGTCCAATATCCCAAGTATGTTAATTCATGGATGTATACTTTTAAAATACCTCGATCTAATTGAATCGAATTATATAGGCTTACTAGTAACACCTTTAACACTTTCAAAATTATAATATATAACCTATGAATATCCAATATATTGACCAATCTATTCTTTTTCTTATCTAAATATAGAATTACTTAATTAGGTTATATGATCTCAACCGCTAACATCAAGTGATAGCATTAGAGGTCTAACGATTAAGAATGATATATAAGATGCCATGTAGATGTTAATACAAATTAGTATATAAGTAGCATGTAATGCATGAATCATATTGGCCAAGTGAGTAGTATGAGGTTTGGGTATTACATCTTTCCCTCCTTATTAAAATTTTATTCTCGAAATTTACTTAGTGAGAGAGTTCTGGATACTTAACTTTCATATCATTTTCCATTTCCCAAGTAGTTTCTTCTATTGACTGATTTCTCTATAATACTTTAACCAATGAGTTTCTTTTATTTTTGAGTTGTTTTACTTCTCGTAGAAGAATATCTACAGGTCTTTCTTTATAACTCAAATCTGCTTTCAACTCTATAGGTTCATTCTTCAGAATATTAGATGGATTTGCAATATATTATCTCAACATGGATACATGAAATACATTGTTCACTTGAGACATTGATCCAGGTAGGTTGAGTTTGGAAGCAACATCCCCAATTCGTTCAATAATATAAAATGGACCAATATATCTAGGACTGAGCTTTTCTTTCTTTCCAAACCGCATAATGCCCTTCATTGGAGATACCTTCAGAAATATTTGATCTCCTACTACAAATTCTAACATTCTTCTTCTTTGATCAGCATAACTTTTCTGTCGGCTCTGGGCAGTCTGCATTTATTGACGAATTTTGTGTCACAGCTTCTATCATTTCTTGAATCATATTTGGGTCCAAAAGCTTCTTTTCACCAACCTCATCCCAATAAATTGGAAATCTATATTTTCTACCATATAATGCTTCATAGGGGACCATTCCAATAGTGGACTGATAGCTATTATTATAAGAGAATTCCACTAAAGGTAAAAAATTGATCCATTGACCATGAAAATCTAACACACAAGCTTTAAGCATATCTTCCAATATTTGTATTGTTCGCTCTGATTGTCCATCAGTTTGAGAATGATATGCAGTACTGAAAGATAATTGTGTTCCCAATACCTTGTGTAAACTCTTCTAAAACATAGACAAAACCTTGAATCTCTATCAGAAATAATACCCCATGAAGTTTGACCACTTCCTGTATATCTATGCATAACAGTACATAGAATAGGTGGAACAAATTGGAAGTAAGTGAGTAGATTTAGTTAGCCTGTCAATGATAACCCAAATAACATCGTGACCTTTAACTGTTTTAGGTAATCCTGACACAAAATCCATAGTAATTCTTTCCCATTTCCATTCTAGAATAAATAAAGGTTATAAGGTTCCTTCTGGTCTTTGATGTTCTACCTTTATTTGTTGACATGTTAAACATTGTTCTACAAATTGAGCAACATCTCTTTTCATACATGGCCACCAGTAATGCATTATCAATTCTCTATACATTTTAGTAGTTCCTGGATGTACTGAATATGGCGTTTAATGTGCCTCTGCCAAAATATCCTCCCGAATGTTGTCCACATTAGGCACATATAGCCTTTTTCAGAACCGCAAGATACCATTCTCTGACATCTGAAAATCAGAAAACTTTTCTAAAGCAATATCTTTTATCATTTTAGTAACATATTCATCAACTTATTGTCCCTATTGAATTCTATCAATCAAAGTCGGTTGGAGTGTCAAAACTACAAATTTGGCCTCCAATAATCCCTGTTATACAATCTCTACATCTATTTTTTGTAGTTCAGTTAACTCTGGTTTCTAAGTCAAAGCCAAAGCTGCAGTATTTTGTGTTGATTTTCTGCTTAATGCATTAGCCACAACATTAGCCTTACCAGGATGATAGTTGATAACACAGTCATAATCTTTCACTAACTCCAACCATCTTCACTGTCACATATTTAACTCTTTTTGGTGAAGAAATATTTTAAGCTCTTGTGATCAATATATATCTCACATCTTTCACCATACAAACAATGTCTACATATCTTAAGTGCAAACACCAATGCAGCAAGCTCTAAATCGTGTGTGGGATAATTCTTTTTGTACTCTTTAAGCTGTCTGGATACATATGTAACTACTTTACCATTTTGTATCAATACACATCCCAACCCATTTTTTGAAGCATCACTATAAACCACAAAGCCTCCAGTACCTGATGGAATAGAAAGAATAAAAGTTGAAGTTAACCTCTTCTTCAATTCCTGAAAACTTTTCTCACAGGCATCCGTCCATTTAAATGTTGCACATTTTCTGGTTAATTGTTTCAAAGGAGAATCTATCTTGGAGAATCCCTCTACAAATCTACGGTAATATCCAGCTAAACCTAGAAAACTTAGTACTTCTGAAGGATTAGTAGGTTGTGACCAGCTATTAATAGCTTCTAGTTTACTTGGATCTACAGATATTCCTACTCCTAATATTACATGTCCCAAAAATACCACTCGATCAATCCAAAATTTACATTTCTTAAATTTAGCATATAGTTGTGTCTCTTTCAAAACCTCTAAAACCATTCTTAGATGTTCACCATGCTCTCTTTTGTGCTAGAATAAATCAAGATACCATCAATAAACACAATAACAAATCTATCAAGAAAATTTTTAAATACCCAGTTCATAAAATCCATAAAAGTTGTTGGAGCATTTGTCAACCTAAATGGCATCATCAAAAATTCATAATATCCTTATCTAGTGTTAAATGTTATCTTGGTGATATCATACTCTTTTATTTTCAGTTGATGGTACCCAGATCGCAGATCAATTTTTGAAAATATAGATGCACCTTGGAGCTGATCAAATAAATATTCTATTCTAGGCAGAGGATACTTATTCTTGATTGTAACTTTATTTAAGTCTCGGTAGTCTATACACAGTTTCATTGTACCATTCTTCTTACGTACAAATAAAACTGGTGCACCCCATGGTGAAAAGTTGGGTCTAATAAAACCTTTATCCAATAATTCCTATATTTGTACCTTCAATTCTTTCAACTCTGCTGGTGTCATTCGGTATGGAGCTTTAGATATTGGATGTGTTCTAGATTTAGTTTAATGGCAAACTCTATCTCACGGTCTGGTGGTAATCCAGTAAGATCATCAAGAAATACTTTTAGATATTCCCGAACAACTGGCACTTCACTAAGGATCGGATGGTGTTGTTCTTCAATGCTCATAACACTCGCCAAATATCCTTCACAACCACTATCCAATAATCTTTGTCCTTTCAATGCTGATATAATTGGGAATTTGAAACTTTTTGTGATTCCAATAAAGGTGAATGGTTTCTCTCCAAGAGGTTGAAGAGTCATTGTCTTTCTCTGACAATTTAGCACGATACTTTAACAACCAATCCATACCCAAAATCATATCATAGTCATTTATGACCAATACAATTAAATCAGCATAGAGTTCTCTATTTTCAATGGGAATAACACAATCTCTTAAAACAAGGTTAGTTTGTTTTGAATCTCCAGAAGGAATTATCATATTATAACTGACCACAACATTATCAGGTACTCTACTCAACCTCTTCACATACTCAGTGGATATAAATGAGTGTGTAGCTCCAGAATCAAACAATACAAATGCTGGAGTACCAAACATAGAGAATTTACCTGTTACCACTGATGGGTTTGCCTCAACATCTAATCTAGTGATGGTAAAAACTCTAACTGATACTTTTCTTTGTCCTATTGGATTTAGATTATCTAGACATCCTCTGACAATATGTCCAACCTTCCCACACACAAAGTAAGTTCTAGTCTCCGTCGGGCAGACTCTACTATGGTGACCACCATATTTAGGACAAGCAGGTTGCGACATCTGTGCTTTACCTTGATCAATCTTTGTCCGCTTACTCTGATTCCACTGTTGTTGCCCTTGTCTTTGTTGGAATATAGATTTTTTATTCTGCATTTGAAATTACCTTTTCTTTTCATTTCAAACCCATCGTTGCCCCTGTTCTTGCCTAAATTGGCTTCAAATCTCTGGAGCACGGGAAATTCTAAGTTCAGATTGTTCTGCCACTAAAGCTCTTTCAGCAATTTGTGAGTATGTCACTCCTTAGATTCCTGCCATATTCAAATCTCTATATAGCTTTGGTCTCAAGCCTTCAAGAAATCTTTCAACTTTCAATGCATCAGAGTTGACCATATGTGTGGCAAATTTGGATAGTTGTTCAACCTTACGAATGTATTCTCCAACTATCATAGTTCCTTGTCATAGCTGTATAAATTCATTCATCTTCATTGCACGAACTGGAGCTGTGAAGTATTTATTTTGAAACAACTCTTTGAATATAGCCCAAGTCATGACAATGGTGTCTTCGATGCTCCTCATTGTATCCCACCAATCTCCAGGACTGCCTTAAAGTATAAAGGATACACATATCACTTTCTCTTCTTCTGAAACTCTACTGTACTGAAACATGTTTTCAAGAGTTCTCAACCAATCTTCTGCAACTGTAGGATCTAATACATCCTCAAACACCGGTGGGTTCAGTTTTCTAAATATTTCCCCAATTATCTCTACCTGTTCTACTCGGGGTTGTGGTTAAACCATTTCAGCCCCTGGTTGTCCACCCATATCCCTCTGTTGGATAAGTTGCTAAATTTATTCGGATTGTCGTTCAACAAACTCTGTAAGTCGATTAATGATAACATCACGACCATTATTCAGAATAGATGTCTGCTCTCTTGGGGTTCTGGCTCCACTACTACGTTCACTCATTGTTCTCACCATGACTGCAATACCATTTTTATAACAAATGGCCAATATAATTCATGAAATATATAATATATTATAACATAAAATAAATCTTACTGGCATAGTTGTGCTCCACAAGTTCTAAGATCTGTACATGGACAGTCTACAGAATCAAGACCTGGGCTCTAATAGTCACAACCTCTCAACAATATATAAATTATATATAAATAACCTGTGCAACATAATTTGCTCACGTATGTGGGAGTACAACTTTTGTTTTCCTAGTTAGTTTAACAAAATATTAATAAAAGTAAAGTGCTTTCACATCCTGTAATACTGTATATACATAGGTAGTTATTATAACATTAACAAGGTCTATCAAAATCATTACAAACTCAAACTCTCTATCACAAAGGAGTTTTTTGAAAGTAATATGTAGGATAAAGTCACTAATATAATATAATAAACTATAAAATCAAAATCGTAGCCCACAAAATAGCCCAATAGGTTATTATCCAAGTACATTTATCTTTGAAAGCGTGTAGGAGCCCACTGCCAGCCCAGTAAGCCAGATGCCTCAAATCTTACCATGCTCACTTACAATACATAAACTACATGAGCTAACGCTCAATAAGTAAAAATCATGCATGGCAAGAGTATGATATAAAATCTCCTATAACTCATTTCTAAGATATGATGTTATAAATGTGTCAGATTTGAGTACTTATAAATTAAAGAGTTTTTATTAAAAATCACGTCATTTTATTGGGCCATTGGCCCACCTACTATGTGCCAAAAAGAGCTCTGCACAATATTAATATTAAAATAGTCATAAACAAATTGACTCATTCCAGGGGCCATCTTCTAGGATCACCAAAGCTCCACTCCTTGTCTTCCTTTATGATCTTCCAGAAGTCTTCCTACCGGCGGAGTCAATAAAGGTACAGTTAAGTGGTCCACCCTCTCATGACCACTAGAGGCACACCCACTGTCAACCCCTATGATCCTCTAAGAAGTAACACTCACGATGCCCCAAAATATCACATAAGCACGCCTCGCATGCCTCGGTACACTAGTAGTGGCCAATTAAAATATTTTCTTTCTGAAAATTATGTCTCAAATCATATCGTGCATGCAAGAAACTCAACTATACTCATATGTTATGCATGTATATGTAAATGCTCATGAATGGTATATTCAATATGAAATGCAAGTCATCTTGCTCTCAACATGTTTCAAGAATCACAAAACTCTTAAAGTACATAGTATACTTGTCATCCAATCAATTTAAATATCATCAACACAATAGATATAAATGCTTCAAGATGTACTATGTTCATGTATTGTAGTTGCAAATGGGTCTTTACTTACCTTTCACTTGGTTGGTGGCTTAGTCTAGATTTGTTTATTGTTTTCCCTCCAATCTTAGATGTAAAATAGCCTGTAATGTTACCCAACATCAAACACCATTTCCAATTTGGCAAGCTAAAAGTATAAAATATCATACTAAGACCTTAAACACCAAACTACCTAGGTAGCAATCAAGCTTTTACAAACTAAAACTCAATATTGTCCCTCAAATACCTTAATTTTTCATCTTAGATACATGTAAACATCATATAATTGAAGTATTATAACTCTAAGAGCATGTAACTAATTATTAACACTCAATGAAAACATGTCTAGTTTGAAACATGCTAAGTTATAAAATGAAACAAATTCACATTTTTATATTTTCTTGCTGTCCAATTTAGTTGCATGATAATTTTGACATTTCTAAGCATATCCAATCACTCCAAAATTTTTAGCACACTTAGCTAACATGTAGAGCACTGTAATAATATTTTATAATTGCCTAAAATCATTAATTTACCCTAGCAAAACCAGCCTACTTATCACATCACAAAAACTATAAGTTCTATTATAAAAGTTGAGTGTCTCTTTAAATATCAAACCATATTTCAATTTATAACCTCTCCAAACTTACATACATCACCTAAAATCATATATAAACACATATATGGTGAAATATATAGGTTTTAATCAAGTTATTATACATATATAAAGCTTTAAAAATAAAAACTAGAAAGTATACAGTTTCTGTCCCTATTGATTTCTATTGCGATTTTGCAACTAAAAATTCCTCTTTTGTGAATTATAGAACCATAGATAACATCCTAACATGATTATAAACAATAATAGTAGCTTTAAAAATTATAAACCCTCAAACAATTCAAGAACTTAAATAAAAAACATGAGTTAAGCTCACCTATGCACAAATTTAAACTTCTACTTGCTCCTCCTTACTTCCCTTTGCTTTCTTCACTTTTTTCTTTAATTGGAATCACTTGGAGCAACTTCTAAAATTTAATATGGAGGTTTTTTAGGTTAAATAGCTTAGAAAATCATTTTTGGTCATGGTTCAAGGATAGAAATGAAGAAAGATTGAGTTGGCAAAACTTGAGGTGACAAAGCTTGAGGTGTCAAGTGGTGGTTCAAATTTGATATTATTCATACCTTATACAACCCTAATCTAGTGTTTCTAAATATTTATTTATCTATTTACATCCTATTTTAATTTTTGTACTATCGGATAATAAATTATTGCCCTAATTTCTAACCGTTCATTTGATCTATAAACCGATTGGCATCTGATTTTTAAATGATTGTCTAGTTTGCATTTCTAAAATCATATGCACATATGGACCTTGTAATATAAAAATTAAATCAGATTATATCATGTTCAATATCCCAAATATGTTAATTCATGGATGTATACTTTTAAAACACCTCGATCTAATTGAATCAAATTATATAAGCTTACTAGTAACACCTTTAACACTTTCAAAATTATAACATATAACCTATGAATATCTAATATATTGACCAATCTATTATTTTTCTTGTCTAAATATAGAATTACTTAATTAGGTTATAGGATTTCAACCACTAATATTAAGTTATAACATTAGAGGTCTAACGATTAAGAATGATATATAAGATGCCATATAGATGTTAATGCAAATTAACATATAAGTAGCATGTAGTGCATGAATCATATTGGTCAAGTGAGTAGTGTGAGACTTGGGTATTACAACCTTCCCCTCCCGTACAAGTCAAAGAGAGGAATATGGCAAAAAGGCAGAAGGCCTAACCACTTGGACAATGCACAAGAAGAAGAAAGTCATACCTCGGTGCATCATGAACGGACAACATACAATATAGGTCCCCATACCATCTGCTTCTTGATCTCCCTCATCTCCTTATGAAGATCCTCGACCTCCAGGATACTTTTTAATTACCTAGCTAAGAAACCAGCCCAAAATTTGGATGACCTATTAACAAGGGCAGAAAAATATATTAATATGGAAAAAACTTAGAAAATGAAGAATGAAGAAGGGAGAGACAAATGTAAGAAGAAGAAAGAGAAGAGAACCCATACTAAGAAGCCTAAATCAAAAGTAAATAGGGGAATGTCCAATAGATTTTCCTTGTACACACCCTTGACAGTGCGTAGGTCGCAAGTCCTTATTGCAGTGGAGGGACATGAGGAGCTGAGGCCCTATCCACAAGTTCCTATATGGCCCAAGTCGGATAAGTTCTATTGGTTTTACAATGACTATATCACCTGACTGATGATTGCAATCATTTGAAAAATGAGATCGAATGGTTGATTAGGCATGGTATCTCAAGGAGTTTATTTATAGAGATAGAGAGCCCCATCGACGATCAAAAAGGAAAAGCCACAACAAACCTCACTGAGAAGAGATGAGCGAGAGAACTAGGAGAATGAGAAACCTGAACCTAGGGATAATCTAACACAACCCTTGGAGAGAGGTGATAAAAATGATCATGGAAGGGCCTACTGATGGAAACTCCCTAAAGAGCTCATGCTAGGACAATTCAGCATGAGCATGAGCAGAAGTATCAATAAGAAGTAAGTCACAGGGCATGGAGCCCATTATCTAGTTCGAACCACCAGATACAAGAGTTTTCTAGACTTCCCACAATGATGTGTTGGTCATCACGACTACAATTATGAATTATGATATAGCAAGGGTATTTATTGATTCAGAGAGCTCGATTGATATTCTTTTCTTTAAATGATGTAAACAAATAGATATAAGGCTTGAAATGCAGCTAGCTGACACCTTGTTCTTATGTTAGCTAGTGGGCTAGTTCAATCATTGGGACAAGTTGTTCTGCCCCTATCCTTAGGGATCAAGCTCTTGACAAACACTAGGATGGTAAGGTTTTTTGGTAGTGGGTGCCCCTCGGCATACAACATCATCTTGGGTAGACCTATGCTCAATATGTCTAGGCAGTAATCTCCACTTTCAACATGAAGATCAAGTTTTTAGTAGAAGGTGGAATTGGTGAAGCTGAAGGAGATCAGTATGTATCTTGGAAATGTTATGTCGAATCTATTAAGAGAGCAAGTCAAGATGAGCTTATAGAGATAGATCGTCCCAAAAAGGTAAAGATAAGAAGGATAAGCTGGTGAATGAGCCTGCACCTCATATCCAACCCAATGATGGTGGAGTTAATTTCAAGCTGTAAGGAAAAAAACTACCTAAATTAGATCACATGAGCCTAAGATGGTTGAACTGCTGATTCGATTTTTAAGAGAGAATATTAATGTGTTAATTGCATGGTTGATATAGGACCTGGTCGGAATAAAGCCAGAGATTGCTATACACCACCTTAATGCAGATTTGACATACAAACCCATTAAGCGAAGAAAAGGTACCTCGAACCTGAGAAAGACTAGATCATATTGGCAGGGGTGCAAAAGCTATTTGAGGCTTGTCATTTCAAGGAGATCCAATTCCTAGAGTGGATGCCCAATACAGTTTTGATATAAAAAATAATAGAAAAATGGAGGATGTGTGCTTATATTTAAATGTGTATAAACAATCCTACTGCAAGTACACGGTGTCAAGTTTTAATATGGAATGTGATGAAAAGGGATATCATTTTTCAAATAAGTGTGTGAGCAAATACCAAATTTAGACTATCCAACTATATTTGACCAACTAAATTTAAAAAGTATATGAATTAATTAAAAACTAAAAATAAAAATCAAGATAGAAAAAATAAATCGAAGGGTGCAAGGGATAGAATCCAATAATGAGAAGAGTTAAGGCTATGGATTACCATCTATATTATTATGAATTTCACATGTACATGGTTAGGATTAATGTTTAGTTGTGTGACAGTGGAAATTATGAATGTAAATGATACCTAAGATTTATTAAATCTGTCACTAGAAAATAATCGGTTATATCCCGATAACGGATTTAACAAACTAATAATGCATTGAGTTTTGTGCCTTCTTCTAGGTTTCAACAATCATGTCTATAACTACTGCGTGTCCTAAATCCTATATCCCTATAGCGACCTAGTGCGCAACATACACTACACAAGCACTTGTTGCAACACTACATTCAAGTCTCAATCACAACAATAAAGATCATCTTAAATTGGCCAAATCTCAAAAAGTAATAAGAACATAGTTTATGCTCATCACAAATAAAAATATCATCTATACCACAAACATGATCATTTCATGAATTCATAGAAATGGCTTCCAAGACAACAAAAAATGATTTAGCTTATATTGAAATTGAGCAAATACCAATTATTTCCCAACATCATGATTGGAATATTACCAATCACATAGTCGTGCAAGGCATAAAAGCTAGATCGGAATGTATTGAAAGAGGCTGGATGGATAAGCTGAGCACAATGCTATGGTTTTACAGGACAACCCCTGGACTACCACGGGGTAAACCCCTTTTAGCTTAATGTATGGAGCTGAAGTAGTGATCCTAATGAAGATCGAGATGGAAACTCATCGAGTCCATAATTATAAAGAGACTCTGAATGAAAATCTCATGAGAGAGAAGATCTAGATTTGATTGAAGAAAAATGTGACCTGGCCTACTTACGTATGAAAATATAGAAAAGCAGGCTACGACTAAGATACAACTAAAGGGTAAAATAATAAAAATTCGAAGTGGGTGATTTGGTACTACGAAGAGATGATGCCTTGAAAGCCCATAGGAAAGTTATAGCCCAACTGCAAAGAACCTTACAAGGTTGTAAAGGTCTTAAAGGGAGGAGCTTACGAGTTAGAGAGGGTCGGGGAAAAAGAAGTTACCTCAAGCTTGGAATGTTTTTAATTTGAAAAATATATATATAATTAGAGAGATTTCAAATTGATATCCCAGGATAGCTATGTCTAGCTTGGTAGAAATAGAGGGTAGAATATTCATTCAACACTTTATTTTGATTTTATCTTTCATATTATGTTTTATGAAATAAAAAAGGGGCAGCATTCCTACCTGACCCCTAGGTTACTTTGAAATGGTGCATAATAGAAGAGCTCGGGGATCTGACCTCCTTAGAATTTGAAAGACGGATGTCTTTATGTTTGAAGAATTGGGGAATCCAACCTTTAAGGGCGCATGCCTACAGGAGAGGCTCGGGGGAAAAGAAGTTACCTTAAGCTTATGAGTTAGAGAGGCTCGGGGGAAAAAAGCTACCTCAAGCTTGGAATGTTTGCAATTTGAAAGAAGTTTTTTGTCTCATTAGATAGATTTCAAATTGATATCCCATGATATCTATGTCTAGCTCGGTAGAAATCGAGGGTAGAATATTCATTCAACACTTATTTTGATATTATCTTTCATATTATAATTTATGAAATAAAAAAGGGCAGCATTCCTACGTGACCCCCAAGTTGCTTTGAAATGGTGCATAATATGAGAGCTCAAAAATCCGACCTCCTTAAAATTTAAAAGGCGAACGCCTTTGTGTTTGAAGAATTGGGGAATCCAACTTTCAAGGGCGCATGCCTACAAGAGAGCTCAGGGATCCGACTTTCTCAAAATTTAATAGGTGTATGCCTCATGTTTGAAGGATTGAGGATCCAACCTTCAAGGGCGAACACCCACAAGAGAGCTAAGGGATCCTACCTCCTCAAATTTTGATATATGGATGTCTTTGTGTTTGAAGAATTGGGGATCCAACCTTCAAGGGTGGACACTTACAGGAGAGCTTGGGGATCCGACCTTCTCAAAATTTGAAAGGCCAGATGTCTTTATGTTTAAAGAATTAGGGATCCAATCTTCAACAACAGATGCCGATAAGCTAGCTCGAAGATCTTAGCCTTTGAACATAATAAATATGATAAAAAAAGCTAAAATAACAGTTCAGAGACCTGATCTCAGCCAAAATACATGTCCTATATTAGGGGGGCCGGTTAAGCATGACTATCTATATGCAAACATGGAAATTCTTAATGTCAAAACTTTCTAAGGAAATTTTACATGAAAATTCCTAAGGTTGAAATTTTTCAAGAAATATCCCAAATTTAGGTCTCAACAAGTCTGAATTGCACCTACAAGCAAGCTAAAAAATCACTAGCTTGGATTTCTTCCCATTTCATTTGGGGTGATTTGATCCCCCTATTATTGAAATATGCTAAGCTACTACCCTGCTTAGTTGAAGTCAACCTCTAAGGTCCACAGGTGCCTTGAGATTGTTTATACTTTAGAAGAGTGAGTTATTGTAGCTCATCCATGAAATCATAGTAGTTTGACTAGAGTACGTGTAGGTCAATTTTGTAACTACTTAGTGAATTACAATAAGAAATATATAGAGTATACTCAAATAAAAGAACTAAAAAAAAGGGAAACTTTATTCAAGACACACTAAGCTATTAAAGGTAATAATCAGATATATTGAATAGGCTCCTCAATAGTATCCTCATTATTATCCTTGGCAACCAAGTCTTGAACTATGTCCAAAACTGCCATATTATCCACGAGGAGCTCAAGAAGCAGAAGAAGAGCAGCAGGAGCTTCTAATAAGTTTGAATGAAGAGATTCTAAAGGATGAGCCTCCGGCAAAGTTGGGATGACAACCACCTCAAGATCTAAAGTATCTAGAGGTTGAGGTTGCTCGAATCTCTTCAGTTCTAAAGCTGTCTTCACAGGCTCTTCCCAATCTAATACTGGGTCAAGCCTCTAATTTCCAACCTGCTTAGCACAACTGTAGAAGCCATAATAGTAGTTATGTAGGGCAGTTCCTACCACCTGGTCAAGGAACTCTTCAAACTTCAACCACTTCTCATTGTAGGTCTCGAAGTGGGCTTTCAGAAGTGCCCGTTTTTTTTTGGGTACACGGGAACTTGTTGTGCCCCTTTTGTAGCCCTTAGCTCGAGCTTTTTTCACTTAATCGCAATGTGGCTTAAGGTATTCAGAATTGGTCTTCCATTTTCTTCCTTTCAGTCTCCACCAATTTGTTATGAGACTTATAAAAAGCAAATTTTGGAGAGACCAGCTCAGCATCTACATTTAGTTTGGTGACCTCGATAGCCAGCTCCTCTTAGCGAGAACGGAGGTTGACCTTCTCTTTCTTAAGGAGATATATCTCCTTAGTAGCAATAGTGATAAGAGGTCCTGACCACCATTTGGACATCAAATCCCCTAGGAAAATGCTAGCCTATTATAAAGCAGATGTCAGAAAAAATGACCTTGCTCAAATAATGAAAAGTAATAAAAGGAATTCTTGAAAGTACCTTAGCCCTGTAGGAGACAAAACAAGATAGCAGGACCTTATGTTGAAGGCTCTCTGCATAACGACAATCAGCAAAAAAATTAAATCATTGAAGAAATTATGTGTATATGTTGCCATTGCTCATCTCCAAAACTGAGCTACTGGCAAAGAAAGTGCAGTTTGGAGACGATCAGTTAGCAGAAGCTTGGCTCGAGTCATCTTAGATCGCTTAGACTAGGGTAGAGGTATAGGACCCCTAGTTGTGTTCTTTTCCGAGCTAGGCTGGGTTGGCGTTTTGCTTGAGCTAGCCTAGGGAGTACTGAATGGTTGTGATACTGGTGGGCTAGCCTCTCGAGAGGAAGACCCAATTTGCCTGGTAGGAGCTGGATTGTTATTCTTCTATTTGACAGCTTCCTATATAATGATAATCCTCTTAGACATCATGTTTTCAACAAAATCAAATACCAAGTTTTTTCAAAATGCAAAATATTGGAAAAAGTGGTAATTCAGCAAGTTGCCACTAAAATTACCTAAGATATCAGAGAGCTTGGCTTTCTTGGGACTTAGCTTGAAATAGTAAAGAAGACTCTTGGAATCTACTAAGTCCCTAAAGTTATACTCATTTTGGTTGATCCAACCCATGAGGACTTGGTAGTTTTGAGGATGGTGCTTGGCATAAAAAGTTTTCATAGATGGGGAATTTCATTAGCCAGGTACTTACTCATAAACTTAGTGTCGCCTCACAAGGTGAAATAAAATAAACCCTATGCCAGGGGTTTAGGATTGAAGTATGAATGGAACAATTTGGCATTAGGTTTTTCTTTCATGTAAAGAAGAACATGGCAAAACCTGCCGTCAGACAAAAAGAATTCGGAGCTAGTTGACTTAAAGAACCATTTAGAAATATCTATATATAATTTAAGGATAGAAAATCTAAGTCCTTACTCTAATTGGGTTGTATGAAATAGAGGTAGCCTTGGGTTGGGCAGTTAGATTGGTTACTTTTTGCAGGCACTATTATGCCATACTCAGGGAAAACTCTGGTATTCTCCTTGAGCCTCTCAGCACTATACTCCGAAAGGGTAAATGGATACATCTCAAACTCCTCTAAGAGAGTTGAAAGACTATGTTTTGATTTCTCTGGCATGGCAGAGGTGCCGATTTCAAACTCATTAGGAAGAGCTGAAGTGTTGACCATGGTCAGGGAAAAAAAAGTAGTTAGCTCAGAAGAATTAGATATCTTTGGAGTTAGGGTCAGATGAAGAGATTTATTTGGCTTACATAATGAATAAATAACAAGACAACAGAAGAGGAAATGAGTAGATATGGCTTAATCATGAAAATAAGAATGGAAAATACCTAGTGGTGAGAGGTTGGATGGAATCTATCTCACTGGAATAGGAGTAATTAAACACCAAAATATGTAAAAGAGAGAAGTGGTAGAGTGAGGAAGAAAGCCCCTTTTATAGAAGAAAGAGAGAATTTAGAAAGGCTGGGAAATCCATTTGAGTGAATGAGGTTTGTTGATTAGATTATCTCAATGGACACATGGAAGGGCAGATTTACCTTGGCAGTTGAAGTGATAGCTATTAAATTTCTATTGTAAAGAGCCCGAGATTTGAAAATATTATGAAAAGTTTGAAATGATGGGGCGTGCCTTTTTAAGGTGCCAACTTTTGGCAAACCCTATGCGTGTTTTTGACCTAGGAATGGTTTTTTGGTATGGTTTGGTAGCTCGAGCGAGCTATGATTTTACTCTATCTAAGCTAACTACCTTAGTTCAATTAGAGTAGATGGGACTACCTGATGTGGCCTAAATTAGGTCACATTATTAGGCCTGTGTATTTGGCCACATAAGTGTATTTTAGACGGGTATGTGGAAATTAGAGGGACCTAATTTGTATGAATTCTACTCCGATGAGCTCATGGGCTTTGCTTAGGACTGGCCACAATGGTTGACCCAAGCTATATTTTTCTTAGCTGACCTCGACAATTATGATGGGTTGTGAGTATGATATGTGCATTAGCTTGAATGGGCTATTCAAATGAGTCTCAGGGACTGAATGATCTGAATAGTTCAGATTTAATATGATTAGCTCAATTAGATCTCTGGTGGAAACCCTAATCATCCAACTAGAATACCTGACAGATTTTACTAAGTATTGGATTAAGAAAGAGAATTCTATCTTTATTGGATTGCTTAACTATTGGCTACTTAACTTATAATGCTTATCTAAGAAAGATAATTATTTTTTTTTCTTTTTTAATTTCTTATACTTTGTTTAATATATAAATCCTTCATTAATCTTGAGGTATGTCCAACATTCAATTGATTATTATTATTTACTTTCAAAGCATATTTCTAACTTAAGCATCGGATGGGTCGTTGGGTAACCCCCAGCACCCCTAACCTTTGTTTTGTAGGTGTTTTTCAAAGAACATTGGAAAAATTGATCATTGGATTTCTGAATCCTTGGTACGTATTATTTTCATATGTATCAAGTAGCGCCGT
Organism: Paulownia fortunei; assembly: GCA_019321725.1. NCBI lineage: Eukaryota > Viridiplantae > Streptophyta > Magnoliopsida > Lamiales > Paulowniaceae > Paulownia > Paulownia fortunei. The sequence continues at coordinate 8,678,825 of CM033106.1, forward strand.
CAATGAGAATAATTGAGTTGAGATATGAGAATATGGCTGGTAAAGGATTATAGTGTGATCCATTCGAAAAGTTGCAGTAGTTGGGAATGAACTATAAATCTTCTATTTATACTTTTCCCTTGAACTAATTGAAAAAACCTAACTTGTGCATAAAACCCATCAAATGATGCCTAGGCTCAATGAACCAGTGCCAAGGCACCACATATGTTGTTTGGTCTCGAAATTTCCCATCAAATGGCACCTCAGTGCCCTACAACTATGCCTCGATGTGAAGGCTGCAGATTTTGGCGCCTAAAATGTTGCAGTTTTCAGGGCCTAGGCGCCCTGCAACAATACGTGGCGTGAAAGTTACAATTTAGAATGGCGTCGCGGTTCCAACTCCTTATTTTGGAAAATTTTCTTCATTTCACTCATATTCTTGGATAGTCAGAACTTGTCTTATCTACCAATTCCTACAAAACACATAAAACGCCACAGTATTTGCTTGAAAACTAATAAATAATTAAGTTAAAGGTACTCGAATAGTAAGTATAAAACCAACTCAACAGTAAGGAACCGTAATAGAATCAGGAGCAGGATCAGAATCATAATGAACAAATTCTCGGTGAGGAAGATGGTCCCCGTTTGGTACCCCAATCATCCTTCATTGTTGTGCCGCGGTGGTTCCCTGTGTTGAGCCTAGGAGGGAGCCTGTCCTTAAGGGGTTGGGCAGTTCACTTTGGAATAATTGACATGATTAGTTACTATTGTAGTCGAAGCGGCTTTGCAATGCATAAGTTGAAAAGAGCAATATGGCAGAGAAGGCATAAAGTCCTAATCTCATGGACGATGCACGTGGAGAAGAGAGTCACTCCTCGGTGCATAAAGAATAGACAACATGGAAGAGCCAACCTGATTTATCTAGGAGGGTCGAGGATCTTTACAATGAGATAAGGGATATCAAGAAATGGATGACAGAGGACCTATGGTTCAGAAGAGGAATCCCTTTCTCCAAAGAAGTCATGGCCAAATGAGCTGCCAGCCAATTTTAAGACTAGTATGATAGAACTTCTGATCCTGGGATCACTTGTGCGATTTTAAAAATTAAATTAGTTGGGTTAAATTCTAACTAACCTCTAGTTAGACATTTCACCTGGGTTAGTTGATTAATTGAAAAAAAAAAAGAGAAAAAGAAAAAGTTGGCGCACCTTTCTAATTGGTCAAGAAATGAGAAACCTATTTTTAGTATTATCCCTGAGTACGACAAAAAAGCCACCGCAATTTAAAAATCAACTATATTATTCAAATTTGTGCAGACATTACAATTCTCCACCCCCCACCCACCAAAAAAAAATTATATGTTGGCATTTGTAATTTTGATTTATAGTTTCGATTTTTGACTTATATATTATAATTTCTTAAATTGAATTCTAACAAATGAATACAGGATTTGGTTGATGGAGCAACAAAATACTGCCATATGTCAAATTGCATTGTTTAAGACAATTAAGATCATGTCTTAAATCCTAGATGTAAAAGTTAATCAAATTAAATCAGCAGCTCTCTGTATGTAAAAACCAGATTTACTTGCCGGAATTCAATCAAGATCCTCCAGCAAGCAATCATGTTGTAGAGGGATGTGCAACCTCTTTATACTTGCTATGTGTAGGTATAAGTTGTCAAAAGTTATAATAATTTTCTTTTATATTAAATGCAGTATGATGCTATGATTTGTTAGAAATTTATTGCTTATACTTAATTAGTATATGATATAATATGTTAATATGATAAATGATATAATAGATCATTCGTAGTGGCGTGCCCACATGAAAAGAGTTATTGTCCGAAATAGTGGTGTACCCACATAAAAACTGGAGTTGTTTGAAGTTGTGGGTGTGTCCACATGGCTCTTGAGAGGAATGATTCACTTGGTAAACTAATGAAACTTAGTCAGATTTTGACATAAATGGAAATTTATGAGTGCCTGTAATTTTCAAATTTAATTTCATAATTTCTGTTTTCTTTTTCCTTTATGACCAAGTGCCACATGGTACATATTTAATACTCCGTTTATCCTGAATTCGTCATTTATATTATTTTATACTCCAAAAAATAAAATTCTATTTTCTAAATAAAAAAAATCAAAAATATTTTCTCACTTTAAGTGATGATATGACATCATTAACTCTCACCATTATTTTTTAGGACAATAATATAAAAATATACAAAATTTTATTTTTTTAAATCTCATTTAGAATTTGTATCAGGTCAAAATAAATCGTATATAAATATGAGTTCGAAGAAGTATATCATGTGCACTTATTTTCTTGTTTATACTAGATACATCAAGTTGTTATCGATCACTATTTACATTTTTCCTATCATTCAAAATTTTGATTTTAACACAGCTTTCTATTTTTTTCTCTTCCTTATATTTTATCCCATGAATGTGCAGTACACTAGTACTCCATGTTCGGATATTTCCATCCTTCATTATAAAAAAACTTAGTACTAGATGAAGTCCATATAATATTTACTAATTTAATATTACAACAAAACATAAGCATTAATTAGACTAATTATATAAATTCATGTATTAATTTAAAAATAATGACCAAACTCGGAGTATCTAAATGAATTTTAGTCATTGAACTTCTTGATAAATTGTTTAAATGAAAATTATAGTGAATAGGAGGATTAATATGCATTTGGATCACATAAGTTCATCACTAGAACCTTACATCAGAGGGCTTCATTAGAACATTTCTTTTGTAGTTCAAATTTTATAACTAGATTAGGGATACTAATGGTCCGAGTAAAACTCAGACTTGTCACAAACCCAATCCGCTAGGGCGGGTTTGGGGTGGTTAAGTGAATTTTGGAGCCAGTAACGAGTTTGAATTTTTTAAACTTGGTTATTGAATCAAAAACCTTTAAAAAAGGAAAATATTTTTTCAACAAAGTCTTAACAGTATATCTTTATATTAAAAAGGATAATATCTTTATATTATCCTTGTGCAATAAGTGCTCATTTTCACTCTTCCATGTTCCTTTTCTTTTAGTTTTTTTATAGATTAATTTAGATATCATTATATATATTTTCATAATAGAGCATTATTTAGCAACAAATAGGATAAAGTGAGAAAATTTTAACCTACACTCGACATGGTGATTCCAAATAATCATAATTTAGTGTAACTATGTGTATTTGTCTTGTGAATCAATCATATAATAGACAAAATGCACTATATAAATAAGACTTTGCAGATAAAACATTGCACAACAATACAAAAACATATTTCCTAAAGAAAAGCATCAACAAAAGCATTTTCTAATCAATTTTTCTTTTTCTTTTTCTTTTTCTTTTTTTCTTTTTCTTTTTCTTTTTTTTTATTTGCTAAGCAAGCATTTTCTACTCTTTAGTTGAGATAAATTGTCATTATTTCCTTGTCTCGCTTCTTCCTTTTTTTTCATATTATTATTTTTGGTGAATTGACTCCAGAATAGGGAAAACTGTACTACTATGGTCCAAACTAAGAAACTGCATCATTTATATTGCTTATAGTGTAAATTAAATTTACATCTAAAACTGTGTTAAAGGTGAGGGGCCTGCGTGAAATTTTGACTAAAATACCAAGTAATGCCGCTTTGAAAAGAGAAAAGATTAAAGTCTACTAGCCAACTCCACATTAGACCAAACTTCTTTTCTTGTAAGTAATAATGGTTGAAATATATTTTGGTACTTGAGAAATGACACACACACACACACACACACACACACACACATATATATATATATATATATATATATATATATATATATATATATAATTTGATGTGGGTAAATATTTTTTAGCTTGAGGTGGATGAATATCACACGTGCAAAAATGAACTACTCTGTAACACCCCCATTACTATACAACTATATATATATATATATATAGTATAATTTAACATGATAGAGCCTATGTGCATGCATTATTATTATTTTTTTCCTGTAATATATTAATAAATAATAAACATTTTTCCACTCACAGACTAATATATATACCTGCATAGGACCCATAACAATCATAATATTTATATACCTGTGTACAGAAAAGTTATAAAAATAACACATAGTATAAATCCAAAAACCTAATACAATAGACTATAAAATCAAATAAGTTAACAATCAACCCAACAGGTCGTCATCTATGTACACTGATCCTCAAAACCTGTAGGAAACCCAACAGCTTGCCCAGTAAGTCCATGATATCAAGTATCACCAGACTCACCTACAATGCATAAACTATATGAGTTGCATAAACTATATGAGCTAACGCTCAGCAAGTAAAGATTATGCATGTCAAAAAATAATCCACAATATCAAGTCATGCATCTCAAAATGCTATGCCCACAATGCAATTTTATGCATCAAAATATTTCTCTCAAAATTATTTCTTTCTTGGGCCCCTGACCAACGCTACTATCCCATGCACCGGAAAAGAGCTCTGTATACCGCCATAATCCAATGGCCAATAATCATATAAGCATGCAAATCCATGCATACTCATACGCATGCAAATCCATGCACGCGAACCTACAAATCCATACATAAAACCATGCAAATCCATGCATGCTTCGGTGCACTAGTAGTGGTCAGCAAAATATTTTTCTTTCTCAGAATCATGCCGTGCAATGCAAGATTTATCACAATGCTCGTATATGATGCATGCACGTGCCAATGACAATGCCCATGTATGTATGCTCAATGGAGAGCCCTCTACTATCCACATATGATTTATGATATTACATATAATTCACACATCTACTATGTCTATGCATTGTAGTTGCAAATGAATCTTTACTTACCTTTCACTTGGTTGGTAGCTTAGTCTAAATTTGTTTAGTATTCCTCTCCAACCTTAGATGTAAAATAGCCTGTAATATTACCCAACATCAAGCACCATTCCAATTTGGCAAGTTGAAAGCACAAAATCTCATACTAGACCTTAAACACCAAGCTATAAGCTAACAATCAAGCTTTTACAAACTAAAACCCAATATAGCCCCCTCAAATACCTCAATTTCTCATCTTAAATGCATGCAAACATCATGTAATTGAAGTATTATAACTCTAATAGCATGTACCTAATTGTTAACACTCAATAGCAACATATCAAGGTTTAAACATGCTAAGTGATCAAATGTGGCAGATTCACATTTTCATATTTTCTTGCTGTGAAGTTTAGTTGCATGATAATTTTAACATCCCTAAGCATATCCAATCACTCCCAAATTTTTACCACACTTATATAACATGTATATAAATGTAACCATATCATATAATTTCTAAAAATCACGGATATAGCTTCCCAAGTTCAGCTCTCTTCACGACATACTGAAACAGATTGTTTCCTACCGTGACAGTTTTGCACACTTCATGACATTAATGGTTTTGGCACCCTTAAGTATATTCAATCACTCCAACATTTTCACCATACCTAGATAACATATATAAGGAGACAACCAGGTCATATTATTACCAAAAATAATGGATTTAGCTCCCTTAATTCAGTTTCCTTCACAGCACACCAAAATAGATTTTGCTATTTTGGCAGTTTGAGTGTTTCTCCAATATCATTCTCTATTTCAATTTTCAACTGATAAAACTTCATTCCAATACTCTTAACTCATATATGGTCATTTAAATGGTAATAATTATAGGTTTTATTCAACATACCATACACTTTTGAAGCCTAAAACACAAGAAAACAGTAAGATTATAGTTTCTGCCACAAGTATTTCCTATTAAGTGTTTGTGATCAAAAACCCTTTCTTTGTGCACCAAAGTCTAACTAAAAACTTCCTAACACTTTTATAAGAGATATTGAAAGCTTAATAAACCATAAAACCATTCATAATAATCTGAAAACCAAAGGCAAAACCGTAGATAAGTGTTACCTATGCAGATTTTGAGGCCAACTTGATGGTAATCACTTCTTCTTTGCTTTTCTTGCTTTTATTTCAACTTGGAATCAATTTGGATCACTTGGAGACCTTAAGGTGTGTGTTTGGAAGATGAAAATGGCTGAAATGAGGGTCTGGTCGTTGGTTAAGGGTGAAGGGTTTGAGGTGTTAGCTTGAGATGTTAGCTTAAGCATAATAAGAAAGCATGAGGTGGCAAGTAAATGGCAAATCTGATTTTCTCCCTTATCTTGCAGCCATAATCTTGTGTGTCTCATCTATTTTTATTTGGTTGCAACCTATCTTAATCACCATTCATTCCCATAAGTAATTCCTATGTCCGTTCATTCGATCTCCAAACCGATTCGCATCCGATTCTTAAAGAATTATCTAGTTTGTATTTCTAAAATCATATGCACATAAGGGCCTTGTAATATGACACTTAAAATCATATTATATCATGTCCAATATCCCAAGTATGCTAATTTACAAATATATACTTTTGAAATAACTTGATCAAATCAAATTAAACCGTATAAGCTGTTGGGTTTCCTGCAGGTGTCTGAGAGAGTGTGTACATGGATGACGACCTGTTGGGCTATTTTGTTGGCTTGTTATATTTTGAGTCTGTTGTATTATATTTTAGACTGGTACTATATTTCGCTTTTACAACTTTACTGTAAATAAGTATGTAAATATTGGGTTATTGTGGGTGTTGTGTTTTTTTATATAAATATTGATCCTGCTATATACATGATATGTGTTAGAAAGTATTTTAAACAGGGTTGTGCATGTAAAAATTGATATATCTTTTCTTAAAGTGTTACAAAAAAAAAAATATTCCATGCATGCACACAGGTTCTATCTATATATCTAGTTGTGTAGTAATGGGGGTGTTACATACTCTCCTGAGGTGGATCTCCTGAGAGCAACTTCTGCCCGCAAGCAACTCCTCCTTCCCTGCCAACAAGTTGCTCCTCCTTGCATGCCAGCAGGTTAGTCCTCCCTCTGTGCCAGCAGGTTAGTCCTCCATCTTTGCCAATAAGTTAGTCCTTGAGATGGCTCCCCAATCTGCAACATGAACAAATAGTGAGGATGGCCCTGAGATTATCCCAGGAAAACCCCTCTCATACTTAAGTTAAAAGTATTCTAAAGAAGATAATCAAAAACTAAAAGTAAGAGAAATGAATGACATACCTTGTAAATATGTAAGAAGAGAGTATTTACACATATTTAAATATGACATGAGCCTCATGGGCCTTTGAAGTAATTTGGGTCACTTAGACCTATGAGCTTGTCTGGCCTAGATTTAAACATTTATTGGGCTTAAATAAAATATACATATCATACAGCCCCTCAACTACCAGCATACTGATGCAACAGAAGTCGGTTGGGAGTTAATAACTTTATTTGGGAGATAAGGCACTTGAGCAAGCGATGAGGAGATATTTTGCTTTGCTTGAGAGGTTGTAAGTTAACAGCAGGGTTGCGGCAGGACTACCTTAGCAAGGAGAGATGGTGGCTAGGTGAGGTGAAGAAATCTCTCATTCATGCTTTTGGGCTGAGGCGAGGAGACCACGACTGTGTCCAGTGGAAATTGGGCTTTCTCGATGTAGAATTGCACCCACTGTCGAGGTGTAGAAAGCCTCGGTAACCTTCTTCTCCTACCAAGGCATCTGTGCCTCGGTGGGCCCTCTTTATGCCTAGGCAATGGTGTCGCAGCACACCTTCTTCCATGTCTAGGCATTAATGCGTAGGCAAGCCTTTTTCATGCCTAGGTAGGCGTTCCTCTCTGCCTAGGCATTGGTGCCTAGGTAGGCCTTCTGCTGGGGCTAAAACTCCTCGATTAGGAGAAGATTCTTTGCTCCTCGCGATAGAGATGCATCGAGTTATGTGATATTTAGTTGTATCCATTCCACTCATTTTTGTTTGTCACCACTTTCATTAGATAACTTAGGCAGAAATTCATTTTCCATTGAATACCTTAAGGAAGTTTCTTATAGACTAAAGAAAGCACGTCATGATTATTTTATTACTTATATAATTTGTTTGAGTGTAAGGACTTTGAGTCTTAGGGTGGTAGTTTACACAACTATTGCTACTACTTCATGATTCCTGATATATTAAGTAGCCTTTTTAGTCTTTTTTCATGCTAAGTTGTTTCCTCATGGCAGTATATTGTAGCTTATCCATAAATGTATGGCTTGGCCAAAATTATCATCAAGGATTTAGAAGTTAGCCTACCACTGCTTATAAGCCTTAGGTTTTGCCATAGATGGTATGGAGCCACGACTTACAGGACTTTGATGTTCTCCATAAATTGCGCAGAGCAACCTCTTATAGGACTTATGTATTTTCCAGGGATTGGCAGAGCAACCTGTTATAGGACTTATCTAGATATCATGGATTGCGTGGAGCAACTTCTTATAGGACTTGCATAGGTTACATGGATTGCATAGAGCAACCTCTTATAAGTTGTTATGTCATTCTTGCTTTCTTGATTATTTGTTAGTTTTAGAGCTCCGAGAGTGTCAGGCTCTAACATGTGTAAGTAGTAATGATAATTAAAGAATGTAAATGCAAATAGCGATAGACACAGTCAAATAATTTCATAAATATCATAAAATGTAACTCTCCCACAAATAGGGAGGCTCAAAAAAACAGTCACAAGTCATGAGGTAACCAATACATAATGCCTCATGGCAAGGGAGGAGTACATTAGCAAAAGACTTAGCTCTAGATTGGTTTTCTATCATTTCTCATCATTGCTCCCCACTAGGGATAAAATCTCTTGAGATTATCTATATTCCATATGCGGGGAATATCATGCCCATCAAGGCATTGCAATCTATAAGCTCTGAGTCTCAATATCTCGGTGACCTTATAGGGTCTTTCCCATTTGTCATCTAATTTTCTAATGGGACTTGAGAGTTCTACATTTCTCATCACGATGTTCCTTACTTGGAAACTTCAAGGGCGCAACTTAGAGTTATAATCCTTGGCTATCATACTCGCGTGGAGGCATTCTCTCTTACTTTATCAATTAAGTTAAGGTTGGTCCTCGGGTTGTGAACATTCTCCTCAGGAGTGTAGAATGCTACCATCAGGCTTGGCTCCCCAATCTCTGTTGGGATGATTGATTCCATCCCTTATGCAAGGTTGAAATGAGACTCTCCCAGGGCCATGCATGGCGTTATGCAATAAGCTCATAAGATAGATGGAAGTTTGTCTGTTCGGGCTCCCTTTACTGCTCTTACGCGAGTTTTCAAATGTTGAAGAATGGTGCGGTTTGTGACCTCAGCTTGACCAGTAGCTCGAGGATTGCCAACTGAGATGAATAATTGCTTGATTGATAGCTCTTTGTACCATTTTTAGAGTTTTGCCCCAATGGAATTTTATTCCATTGTCTGACACTAATGCACTGGGTAGGCCAAATCTGCAAATGATGTTTCTCTAGAGAAACTTCAAGACTTTCTTCTCAAAAAATTTGGCAAGAGGCTCAACTTCCATCCATTTGGTAAAGTAATCTACTGCCACTATCAGGAACTCCTTTGGATGGGGGCAAGAGGGAACTATGCCCTATTGAGCAAAAGGACAGGAACTTTCTAGAGGTTGTAAGAGCTCTACCGGCAGGGGAGACACATTGGCATGCTCTTGACAAACTTTGCAGCATTACACTAGGGCATTAGCATCCTTCAACAAGGTGGGCCAAAAGTATACATGCCTCAAGGTTTTTGCTTCTAATGTCTTTTTCCATGGTGTTTGCCGCAGCTTTCCCCTTAGATCTCCCTCAAGATATAATATGCTTTTGCTGGAGATAAACATTTGAGGTATGGCTAAGCGAAGCCACATTTGTATAACGTCTTGTCAATTAGAACAAAGCGCATTACTTGAGCTTTCAATTTTTATGCCTCTTGAGGCATCCCAAGCAGCGCCCCCGTGCTGAGGTATCAAATGATCTCATCTTTCCAGGATAGAAGTTCTTCCTCCATGTTAAGGACTTTCGATCCTGGGTTGTCAATCTTCAACTGGCTGGAAATTAGGAAGGTGATCTTCCTGCTGGTGACAACTGCCATAGAGCTGGCTATCTAGGCTAATTGATTCGCCTGTGTTCTCACTTCACGAAATTTATTTTACCACAAACTCCTCAAACTTGGAACTATAAGTCTTTGACTAGGGATAAATACTTTGCCATTTTCTCACCTCTTACTTGATAACATCTCTCTATATGTCTCACCACCAGTTGGGAGTCACTGTGTGCAATGAGTCTTCGCGCTCTGGCCGCAAGGGCTAACTTTTCTCCTGCTAAAAATGCTTCATACGCCACTTCATTATTAGAGGTCATGAACTCGAACTTGATGGCATATTCTACCTAGTCCCTCTGAGGGCTTTCCAATGTAATTCCTACTCTACTTCCTGAAATGGTAGTAGAGCCATCCATATACTCTAAGCAGGGAGCGATTGCTGGGATCATCAACCTTTATTTCCATAAGAAAATCAGCCAGGATTTGTGCTTTGATGGCTAATCTCTTATTCCATGCTCACTTAACTCCACTACCCATTTCACCATCCTCCCGGACATGGCCAGGTTCTCCACGACTTATTTTAATGGGTGATTAGTCAACACCACCACTGGATGCGATTGAAAATATAGACTTAGCTTTTGGGTAATGGAGGCGTGAAGGGTTTGCCCGAACCAGATACCCACCCCACCAAGGCCAACATGGACCCAAGACCCGCCCTGAACCCGACGGATCCAACCCACTAGACTTAACATGAAAATAGAAAATTGAAAAAGGCCTAACATGAAAACAGAAAATAAAAGTGCATGTCCAGCTTATTCAAAAAATAATACAAATACTATGGCCTGCTAAAAAAAACTACTAAGGATATAGGCCAACCTGTTGTCCATTAACTTGAAAATAAAAGTGCTAGAAAATTACTAAGGCCTGCTCAAAAAATAATACAAATAACAAGGATTTCTAAATTCTTTCGTGTAACCAGAATTGGTAAAAAATGACATAAATTATATATAGGCCAACATGTTACCTACTATTATTGTTAATCACAATAACAATTTATAATCTCTAGAATCAAATAAAATTATCTCCTTATATATGCTTCAAATTCAATTCTTCAAATGAAAAGGGAAAAAAAATAAAAGAGTTAATAATACACAAGCTCTCAAATCACACAACCAACAATAAGAGTTGATATTACTAGACTACTAGCTCTTCAATTTGCAAACCTCAATCAAACAAAATCAATATTTATATCAATTCTTGAAAAAATCAACAAAAAGAAATTAACTCAGTGTCTTGGTTAGACATTCTTCATGATTATCTTCTTCTTCATCAAGAATTGTAGGACAAGTTGATAAACCATCGACTATTGAACAAGTACTTACAAAAATAAACAAAGAAATTATAAAAACTTTGTTAAATATATAGTAAAAATAGCAAAAATAAAATTGTAAGATCAGCTTTTTCACCTCATTCTACAACCAATGACGAGCACACATCAATGCTTCCAAATTAGTTGAATGAAGTCTACTGCGATGAGGACTAACCATCATTCCACTATTATTAAAAGCAAATTCAAATGGAACAGTTGAAAATGAAATAGCTAAAATATCTCTTGCCGTCTTCTGTAATAAGGACATTTAACTCCATTTGTCTTCCACCAACTAAAAATATCAAAACTTTGAATTCTTGACAAGACATTTTCCTCCAAATACATATCCAACTCTGATGTGAGGGACATTAAAGTAGTAGGATTTGAACTTGAAGCTACAAATTTATCATATATCTCTAAAGTATCACTCTCAAAAGTATCAATATGACTCGAAACACAAAATGATCTCCCAACAATCCCTAAACTACAAACACCCAAGCTATTTTCCCTTAAAATTACAGCCTTGGATTGGTAATCAACCAATAAATCATAACAATTCTGTCGAACCTCATCTACTTTAAATTGTGATCTTTTGCCATAAATTAGTGAGAAATAAAACTCAACCAATTTCATCTTATAAGCAACCCCCATCCTAATATGGCAATCATCTTAATATTTTTCATATTTTTTCAATATCTTTTCTGACATACATCGGATCATCAAATTTGGACTCTTTACCCACTCATCTAATTTTAATTTGATATCACAAATCTTTAAAAAATAAAAATTAAAAGTAGGGTAGACTGTACCAGAAAACATCTTAGTCACTTGATAAAAAAATTTCAACTTCCCATAAATTTCAATTGTATTCACCCAATCCTCGTTAGTTGGTAGATTTTTGTAGTATCTCTCTATATTTAACTCTTGAAAATACATCTTTATATATTATTACAATTTCTAACATCAAATAAGTCGGATTCGAATGAGTTTCACAAGAGGTAATTTCTTACTACAACTAATATGCAACTAACGAGCATAGCAATTGAAGCATTCCAAAATATAGCATTATCACGTATGCTCTCAATTGCACCACTAATTACTTCCATACCATCTTTCACAATCAAATTTAAAATATGAGCACAATAAGGCATATGAAGTATATCTTCATTCAATAACAAATCTATCTTTGAGAGCTTGTCCATGAGAAGATAAAGCATGGCATAATTGGTGGTGCAATTATCTACCATGATTGTTGATACTTTACGATCGATATTTCAATCCATAAAAGACTTAACAAGTAGGTCAAATAGCGCATTAGTTGTATCTAGAGCTGGAACGTGTATAAACCTATATAGAACAATTAAAAATCATAAATATATTTTTCTAAATGCATTAAATACTTTGAATTTAGAATTGTACATACCTTAATACAACTTTGTACAATCCATGAATCATTGATAAAGCGTCCAATAATCGCCATGAACCTTTCTTAGTATTGTTTGATATCCACAGGTCAGTTGTGACAACTCAGCAATTAAGTTTGTCCAACAACTTATAACCCATAGTCTTCTCAACATAATAAATCTTTAAAATATTATTTCTAAGTGTGTTTCTTGAGATCATATTAAAGCAAGGTTGAGGATAGCCACATATCTTCAAAACCCAACATATTCAACAATACTAAGAGAATAATCATGTAATATGGTAAGCTCATGCCTTGAATATTCTTGGTTGAAAATATGTGTTGTTAACTCTTGACTTCCACTAGTTTTCTTGTTGGCAATAGACTTTGATGAATATCCATTTTTCTTGGTTGCTTTTAACAATTCTTCTTGTAATGCTTTTTCAAATGAGTAGTTCCATGACTAGAAAGAGATTTTAGATGGGTTTTGCAATAGTTACACCCAGCATACTGAGTTTTTTCAACCATCAATCATCTAGAGTTTAATCCTCAACTTCCATGTTATCATCATCTTCATTATTATCCTCAGAGGTCTTTCCTAATATTGTATTACTTTTTTGGAGATTAATAAAAGGCAGAGAATTACCCCCTCTTTAGATTCTATTTATTAATTATTGGTGTGATTCCTCTAGTACCTCAAGAAATAGGTTTAGTATAATACCATATAGTCTACTTGCATTAAGTAAAGTTTATAATTTTTAACCATATTAAACATTCTGAACTAGGACAAACAGTTTTGGAGTGAAAGCTTCATATTGTTAGTAGGGCAAAGCGATGCTAAAAACTAGTGAAAGTAACGATCATTCTTCTACTTAATGGAGATTATGCTTGAATTTATTCTTTTGAGAAATTGTACAATCTTACAATCTTATGTAATCTTTATTCAATACTATATGCCATTGCAATTTACCACAGAGTGCTTAGATTATTCTCTTTTTTGTTCCACTTTACTATCTATCTTCATTAAAATTTCTTGAGCAAAAGGCCTTACAGTACACTGTTATCCTTCCCAATTTTACATGGAATAAGTAGTAAATCCTATTTTCTTTTATCCAGCCTTGCAATCAAAATGAACCAAAAGGAAAACAAGTCAACTGCTTCAAGAGATAAAAAAGTAAAAAATCAGTAGTACTCATTGCTATTTGCTTCAAAATCTTGAAACGGTTCAGAAAATATACCAAAATAGGACTCTCATAGAATAAGAAGAAGGCTGGTTTCATTTCAATTTATTATTTCAAAATGAACCAAAAGTAAAACAAGTCAACTGCTTCAAGAGACAAAAAAGTAAAAAATCAGTAGTACTCATTGCTATTTGCTTCAAAATCTTGAAACGGTTCAGAAAATATACCAAAATAGGACTATCATAGAATAAGAAGAAGGCTGGTTTCATTTCAATTTATTATTTCAAAATGAACCAAAAGTAAAACAAGTCAACTGCTTCAAGAGACAAAAAAGTAAAAAATCAGTAGTACTCATTGCTATTTGCTTCAAAATCTTGAAACGGTTCAGAAAATATACCAAAATAGGACTCTCATAGAATAAGAAGAAGGTTGGTTTCATTTCAATTTATAATTTCACTATTTCAGAAAAATAATTCTAGAAAATATAAAGAAATTCAGTTATTCAGCTAAAAAAATTAAGGCTGAGATTGAATGAGACGTCCGTTTTGGAGAATTGATTTTTGAAGAAAAAATAAGAAAATAATTTTCAGACTAACGAGATGTTGATTTGGATTTGTTTTTTGAATAATTGAATTTTTGAAGAAAAAGTATAATAATAATGATTGATGTAACATGTCTTTTTTGTGAGAATTGATTTGGTTGGATAATAGAGAATATTGTAAAACATGTTTGTTTGGTATTTCTTACAAAAATTATTTGGCATTTGCCATCCAACTATTTATCACAATTATTTATATAAATTTATACTATTTGCATATTCATATAATATACACTCTTCATAGGTTTTTATAGTAAAATCTTTACATACAAATATGCATATATTTAGATATATGTAAATGTATATCCACACATACAAGTGACTTCATATATTATAATATACACATTTTAAAATATTTTTTCCCTAAAACAGTTCAAGCAAATGCATTTTTTCAAAAAATTCTATTAAAACACGTTTCTTTAGTCTAATTATCTGAAACCAAACATGACAAACTCTATCTGAATGAGATTCAGACAAGTTCATCAAGATAAAAGAACTGAAAATACCTTTCCAATATCCCATATTGTTTCATCCATGAAACCAAAACTTCCTATGAAATGAAAAATTGAAGTTACATTATGTTCACCCCTTTTCCCAACCATTCAAAAGGTTTCTGTTATGAATTAAAACTATCAGGAATACATTTGGCCAAATTATGATTTATGACATAATGAAAGGCAATCATTGCTTTCAAAATATCTACTTCAAATTGCAAGAAATTTTCTTACCCAAAAAAATATAGATTCAATCTTTCAGCTAAAAAAATTACAAGAAAAATATTGTGGGCTACAGTGGGAGGCTGTGGGCGGTGGGACTTGGGAAGCCATGGGTGGGGATGGCTGTGATCAAGGCTATGTATATATATGCGGCGGGTTTGATGGGGGTTCTTCAGGACCTGAGACCCGCCCTAAATCTAACTGGGTCTAATTTTTCATACCTAAAACCCACCTTGTTACTTGTTAGGCGACATGAACCTATCTCCTTAGGGTTCATTTTTTTATGAGTCCTAGTAAAACTCAAACTCATTACCATTTCTAGTTTTAGAGCTCCGAGCATGTCAGGCTCCGATGTAGGTGAGATATTTGACATGTATAAGTAGTAACAACAATTGTAGAATATAAAAGCAAGCAGTAATAGACATAGTCAAATAATTTCATAAAGCCATATAATGTAACTCTCCCACAAATAGTGAGTCTCAAAAAAACAATCACAAGTAATGAGGTAACCAATACATAATACCTGATAGCAAGAGAGGAGTACATCAGCAAAAACTTAGCTTTAGATTAGTTTTCTATCATTTCTTCTCATTGTTTCCCACTAGGGATAAAATCTCTTGAGATTATCTAACATTACACCCATCAAGGCGTTGCAATCTGTAAGCTCCAAGCCTCACAATCTCAGTGACCTTATAGGGTCCTCCCCATGGGGTATCTAATTTTTTTATGGGACTTGAGAGTTCTACCTTTCTCATCACGAGATCCCTTGAAGCTTCGAGGGTGAACCTTGGAGTTATAATCCTTGGCTATCCTACCCGTGTGGAGGCCTTATCTCTTACTTCATCAATTAAGTCAAGACTAGTCATTTGTCGTGATCATTCACCTCAAGAGTGTAGAAGTCTACCATTTGGCATAGATGGCGTCTATCTTCTCAAAGGTGGCCTCAATGCCTCCTTTAGATATCAAGTATCCTAGAATTTTCCCTCCATGCACTCCAAGGCGCACTTTGCTGGGTTTAACTTCATTCCACAAGCCTTAAGGATCTCAAAGCACTCCTACATGTCCGATACATGGTGGCATTCTTTGACGCTCTTTACCAGCATGTCATCTAGTGCACTTCCATGTTTTTTTCAAATTTGATGCTTGAACAACTGGTTAACCAGCATTTGATATGTGGCTCCAATATTTTTCAGCCTAAAAGGCTAGACCTCGTTGCAGAAGACTCCTTGCTCCATTACAATGCTTGTTTTTTCTTGGTCTTCAAGGGTTAATTGTATCTGATTATATCCCTAGAAGGCATCCAAGAAGCTCAGCAGCTCATACCTAGATGTGGTGTCCACCAGCAAGTCGATCTTCAACAAGGGCAACAGATCCTTTGGCATGCTTTTGTTTAAATCCATGAAGTCAATGCATAATCTCCATTTTGGTCTATAATTGGACACCAGCACTACATTAGCTAGCCACTCAGGATATATTATACGGATCGAATGTAGTAGACTATAAGAAGCTTGTCCACCTCCTTCTTAGTGGCTTTATTTCTCTCAGCTCCAAATGTCCTCCTTCTCTGCTTGACCGGCCTCATGTTGGGGTCAGTGTTGAGGTGGTGAACAGCTAGCTCATGAGGTATTCTTTGTAAATCACCCATTTTCCAAGTGAACACTTAGACATTATCCTAGAGTAAAGCTATTAATTCTTGCTCAGTGGTCGAGTCTAAGTGAGATCCAATATGAATTGTTTGCTTTTCATCTCCTAGGATCAACGTGACCTCTTTCAATTTATCTGCTGCTTCCAGCCTAATCTCATCTCTCTTTTTCTTCCTGCTTGTTTGCTCTCCTTCCGATGGATCCTCTTCAACATCAAGCATAGTAGGAGGGATTTTATCAATTTTGGCGTCGAGGTTCAATGAGGAATCCAAGTTGGTTGCCTTGATGCTATCCTCTTGAGTGGTTAAACAGCATTCTCTGGCTATTCTCCTATCTCCCAGTGCCTCATCTACTCTGATTGGAGTGGAAAACTTCAACTTCAAGTGGTATGTGGAAGCTATAACTCTAAATAAGTTAAAACTGAGTCTACCTAAGATTACATTGTACCGCATTGGGCCACTAAGAACTTTACCATCCTCGTCGCATAATGGGGATATGATCCCAAGAAGAGGGAGAGAGTGACCTCTCCAGTACTTTAACCTCTCCATGCTCGAGTCCCTTTGAGAGTGGTATTGGTTGGAGTCAGACAAGAGACATATATTCCTAGCTGGAGGAATGCATGGGAGGAGATAATTTCTGCAGAGCTGCCCATGTTGATTAGGACCTTAAGACAAAAGTTTGCTAGAATCGCTGAGATGACTAAGGCCTCATCACGCTCATTTCCTAAGGAATCCAAGTCACGATTATAAAAAATGATCTCCTCTTGCTGCCTGCGGAGATAGTACACTCTGCCAGATGGGGGAAGATATTGGAAATATACTCCTCGCGACACACATAGGAGTGCTTTTCAGGCCTTAGATGAGCCTCCGCATATTGGTCCTCCTGAAATCACACCCACAATTCTATGATCAATCGAGAATTGTAGCCTTTATTCCATGATCTGCTTCCTTAATGTTATGGCAAGGGTTTCTCACAGACAGCACCAAAATGATATAGGTAAATACTCCTTAAACTGAGGTGGATGAATCTTCCACGTACGGAGATAATAGGGATGACAAAGGGGCAGATTTGTCAAAATCTGAGACTTGCCCCGCTCCGATACCTACCAGATCTGGGTTAGACCCATTAGACCCGCTTTATAATTCTAAAATATTAAAAATATATTTTTTTTAAATAACGCCATTAAATTTTTTAAGAAATATATTTTTTAAAATATAATATTACATAAATACATATTTATTAAAATAAAAAATACATAATAAAAAAAACTAAATGGGACGAGTGCGGGGCGGGTTTGAAAATAAAAAATTAAAACCCACCTCAGACCCGTTTATAAATTTAAAAACCCGCCCCAAGGGACGGGTTCGAATTTGGACCCACCTCATGGTCATCCCTAGAAATGAACTACTCTCCTAAGATAGATCTCCTACGAGCAGTTCCTGCCTACAAACAACTCATTCTTCCCTTCCAAGAAGCTGCTCCTCCTTCCTTATCATCAAGTTAGTTCTTAAGATGAGTTTCTGCCTATAATACAAATAAATAGTGATGAGGGCGAATTGTTCCAGAAAAACCCTTTTAATGTTTAAGTCAGCAAGTTATTAACTGAAAATAAGATAAATGAACAGTGTACCATGTAAATTTATACTAGAGGTACTTATACATGTTTAAATGAGACGTGGGCCTTATGAACCTTTAAATTAATTTGGGCCACATGGGTCATTAAATTAATTTGGGCATTTGGGCATTTGGGCCTCTTGATCTGTGAACTTGTCTACACTAGAATTAAATATTTATTAAACTTTAAACATATTATACCCGTCAAATTCCTTATATGTTTTGTTCTCTTCTTGTTTGCTTTAATTGAAAACTATTTATTCTATTTGTATATTTTTTTTCGTTTGATATATTCGAGCGAGTTTATATTTTTATTTTTATTTTTATTTTTTTTAAGGATCAAACTTAAAATTCAAATTGTACAGGCAGCAACAGTTCTTAAAGAACCAAATCCTATCCACCAGGACCACCACTGCTGCTGCCCCATCAACATCACTAAACACCCTGCTAATCTAATCTACTTTTTCTTGTCTTTGACTCTTTATTGATATACGTTTGAGTACTCAAGTTTGCTTTCTCTCTCTATATATATACATATATACATATGTGGATAAAAATTAAGCTATCAAATAATATAACTTTTTTCATGTGATTTATGTTGTGAATTCAAAGTTGTAGCCCTGCTCAAGTTAGAAATCTAATATACGGGGAATATCAAAATATCAAAATAATTCAAGTAATTTTGAGGAAGACTTATATAAATGAGGAAATGGTATTAACCTTGTATAAAAAGTCTTTCTTATCATATAAAACATCTATCTCCCAAAAAAATTGTTTTTTCAATAACTTTATATCAATAAGACTCCATTGATCATATTCTAAAATAACTCATATTTGTATTTAAATTTATTATATTCTATTTGGTTTAACGCATTCACAAATAAGTCAATTCAGTTCAAGACCCAATTACTAGTACTATTTTGTGGCACATCAATATATATATATATATAATATATATATATATATATATATATAAATGTATATGTATATTTTGCATAGATTAAGTTTTCTTCCTTATTATATTATTACTTGTTTGTTTATACCTTATATTGTTAAAAAAAAAATTGTTGATATATATATATATTATATGTATACACTACTGAAAAAAGGAAGGTATGCGGCTTACCTTGACGTTGGTGACACAGTTCTGTTACATAATCAATTTCCGTACCACAATTATAAGAGTAATATAATTCGACAAAATATGTTATGAATAAAAATATAATTTAGGAAAATATGTTGTATTTTATATATTACATTTTTTTTATCTTATCTTGAATCACATTAAAAATATTTTTGTAATGAATACTTAATTTGTCACAAAGAAAATACAATATTTTTATATCTTTCTTGTGGCGGTCTCTTCCTTTCATTAATCTATCCACACAATTTTACATTTAGTAACTCAAAATAGAATTCATCTATCTATCTATTTTTATATTTACAAATACTTAAAAGATTCTAATAATTCGATTGAAATCTCACTAATTTCTTGGTAACTTTAATTGTAATTTTCCTCCCTACAAAGAAAGATGATGTACAAAAATCTTCTTAAATGTGCTCACTTATTTTCTTGTTGATAAAGTACATAAACTAATTAGAATTTCATTTTCCTCTCTTATCAAGTTTTTGAATTTACAAATTGAATACTCATCTTTAATTTTTGACATTGATTTTTCCTTTTGATTTATCTAAGTTTTTTATAAAATCCATGGTAATACAGGTATTGGTATTTATAGTGGTGTGCCCCATATAAAAAGAGTTATTGTGTGCTCACATGAAGAGAGTTGTTGTCTGAAGTAATGGTATGCGGTATGCCCACATGACAAGAATTGTCGGCCGAAGTAGTGATGTGCCCACATGGAAGGAGTTGTTGTCCGCAGTAGTGGTGTGCCCCCATGGCTCTTGCGAGGAAACTAGTAAACTAAACTTGGTCAAATTTGGACAGAACTTGAAAATTTTAACGCCTTATGTGATTTTTCAAATTTAATTCCATAATATTTTTTTGTCCTGCAATGATCAAGTGCTACATGTTACTTATCTAATACTCCTTCTATTTTGAATTTATCACTCTTATTTTTTTTTGAAATATTTTAAAAAATGAGATTTTATTTTTTAAAATAATTTTTTTTTTCAATAATACTTTTTATGTAAGATCGCTAATTCTCACCCACTATATTTTAGAACAACAATATAAAATGTAAACATACACAAAGAAAAAAAACTTAAATCTTATTTAAAATTTGATATCGAATCAACATAAATAGTATATAAATATGGGTCGAGGAATTATATCATAAACCTACTTTAAGAAAGTTCCATTTTTATCTTTATTCCTCATATTTTTATAGTTTGTTGTCTCTTCTTTTCATCAACATATACTGTGTTGATAAAAAAAAAAAGGGAAGATATTATAATGTGTGTTCATCTCAGTAAAAAAGAGAGATATTATCGCTCTGTTTTGTTTAAATTATTTCGAATTAATTAATAAAAATGGATTTAATGACTGCTTTAACCCATCTTGTTGTTTGGTTAAAGTAATGAAAAATTGATTAACTAAAATCTTTTATCTTAAAATTGGGTTATATGAAAATCAAATGGAATTAATAGGGAATTTTTATTTTTCTCTTTTGCCAAAACAAATTTTAGAAAATGAAAATTATGACAGGGTTTTCAATTTTGGTTTATTATTTTTCTAAATATTAAATTTGTAAACCTTGTGTAAGATTCATTTCTCCCTCATCTGTATAAGTTCACAGTTGTCATATAAATCATATATATATATCCATAAAATAATTCAAGGTATGTTTTCAATCATTAAATATACTTTTTTATGTATTAAGAACTTAGACAGTGGAAAAACATGTGGCATGTATATTTATTTTCATCATCAATTTTTATTTTTGTGTGTGTGTTTTTACTAATCTTTTTGGTTGGATAAAGTAAAAGAAAAAAAAAAAGAATTTGTTGCATAATCGATTATATGGTAAAAATTTATTTTTCAAATTGACAACCAAACGGTGAGTTAGGAAAACTGATTATTTTTATATCAATTATTTTATAGTTAATTATTCAAATAATCATAATTAGAAAAATTAATCTACACCAAACAGGCTCTACACTAGTATAAAGTACCAAGCCCAAACTAATTACATTTGGCCCTTTTCGTTTCGGCCAATTAGTAATGGGCCAACATTTTCATAAACCTTAAGCCCAAGTGAGTTAAAACAGCCCAATTATATGAGGTGAAAAATCAAAATTTCACAACACAAGAAAAATAAAATAGTACAGAAAAAAAGAAGAAACCATGAAGTAGGAAGTGAATTCTCACTAACACCCCAAATTGAAATAGTTTAATCCAATAGGTAGAAGTGAAAAACATATTAATTTGTCCCAAGGCCAATAGTTATCCTCTGTTTAATCCTGTAAAAAAATCAAAATGCCATACAAGTTTTGTGTGACATCGAATTTCATTAGGTATGCATTAGCAATATATGGGATCATCTTCTATATTTTAAAATATTCTAAAAACGTAAAAGTCTTCAAGTATGGGTTTTGAAATCTTGAAATAAGGTATGAATGACAAATATTCATTAAAAAAAATTGAGCTTTTATATATACATGCAATAAAACTATTTGATGTTAGGCAAAAATTGGTAAACCATTTAAGTCAGACATTTAATTGTAATGGAGGATGCATTTGAAGCAACACAAATAAGCAAAAAATGTATTAACTATGATATGTTTTTGTAGTAATTGTTAGGGTTATAACTACTTGTGACAAGGGTGTTTAACAATTAATAATCTGACTTTGATTGCATACTCCACAAGAATACAAAGTTTTGTATACTTATCCAAAGTATCCACACTTCACTTTTTTTATTAAAGAAGAAAGTTAAGGTTTCTTTTACACCGTAAAGTCGTACTATGTTGATATTCCACTTTACCAATAATGAGTGGCGTGATTAAAATCTAAAAAAATTTAATCTAAATTAAATTTCATCGAATCAAAACAATCACATATTATGTATAATTACATACTACTTAAAGTGTGAATCAATCATCACATCACAAACATAAATGTATCTTATTCGTTTGGTTTCTACTAAACCTAATTTGAACAAGGATTTTTCCCACGAAGCTACATGTGTTTGTTGGGTGGATTTGGGTGAATGGCAACCTTAATTTATTTTCTTGACATTGACTCTGCAAATGGGCAAATATTCTTATCCAATGGAGAAAGAAATAGAGCCGTGAGGGATGTTTGACAGGAGATAATTAAGTAGTGTTAATCAAAACTAATCATCTAAAAAGTTCTTCAAACTTAGGGGTTAAAACCCACATTTATTTTATTTTATTTTATTTTTTTCCATTAGAAAGCTTAATTTTAGGACTAGATACACTTATGATTGGTGAAAAGTGGCGATGGGTGTTGGTTAAAAAAGGGTTTTTTTTTTTTTTTTTTTGTGTGTGGAAACAATAATTGTGATTGGTGATATATCCCTTTCCCTCTTCAATGCTAAGTAAATTGCTAAGTATATGTGTATTCCACTCACACTATGCAATACATTTTGCAAACGGAGTTGGATTCTTTCTTTCTTTTATTTGATTAATTATTATTGAGAAAATGACTGATTATAATAAAGTGTCGGACATTACTTAGGCACAATGTGACACTCTCAAACACTCCGTAGAAACATGCCGAACAAAAAATTGTCCAAAAATTTAACTAAAACGTATGGCCATCCTTTTGATCTACATGTATTAAGCGTGTCCAGCAAATGTAACATATAAGATAAGTTAAAAAAATTTAAAAGTTTGTTTATTAAGTGTTTACTATTGGTTTATCTTTGATCTTTTTAGGTCATTTTACTTTTGTATGGTAAGTAATGCCTTAATGATGTAATTTAATTTATAGCATGTTAAATAAATGTAAACTATATAAATTTGTATTATTGAAAGATTCCAAGTGTTATATATTCAAATATAAATATTAATTATGCATTACTATAAACGTGTTTTAGCTGTATCATGTCCCACATATGTGTTCTCTTGTTCGTATAATCTCATATCTATATTAGTGTTTGTATCGGTGCAATTATGAAATAATGAAACCAATACTATCATATTTATAAAAAAAAAAATTGCCAAAAAACACTTATTTATTTGAATTTAACTTTGATAATAATGCTGGTGAACAAAAAAATCATGTAAAAGCAAAATAGAGCCGCCCTTAGTTGGATCTTTAAGAATTTTACTTTCAGCGGTAAGTTGTCCAAAACTAACCCAATTATGATTGCATGCCAAAATCATCTTAACATATAATCCAATATTTTACATCTTAGCATGATCTTTAGCTCATTGTAATAATATTTTGGTCTGTTTAGATTTTGGATTTTGGTCAGAAAATAAGAGAGAGAAAAGGAAAATTATCAAAAATAAAACATAAGGAACTATTATCTAAAGGGACAAAATTATTTTCCTCAGTGTTTTCTGACTAAAATTCAAAAACCAAAGATAGCATAAAAGAATTTACTCTATCAACTAAAACGAAAATGAGGTTTAGCAAGCAAATATTCACAATGAGTTAGTGCTTAAATATTAAGCGAGTTGCTATTAGGAATTAAATATGCGAGTAGTGGTATTAAAACTCATAATTGGATCATATACAAATATTATTATGCATATGTCGGTTAAATACAAGACAGAAAAATTCGACATCTAACATGTATGAGTATATTATATTTTTTAAAGTTATGGCATAAAATTTGGTCAAAAATACGAAAATGGATAATATATGAATTTATAAATATTTGGGTAAAATATGAATGTAAAGAATTATTCGGAAGTAATAATACAACTTATTTTGATATTATTTTTATATATATTGTGATTGTACATATTTTTAAATTATGCAAAATTTATTTTATATATATTTTTATATTATTTAATTTATAATTATTACACAATTTAGAGATAACTATTTAATAATAATTTTTTTTATAAATTATTAGGATTTTTTATTTTGATAATATTCAATTAATAATTACAAAAAAAATTAGATTCTAATTAAATTTATGAATATTATTTAAATGGAACATTATTCGTTAAGTGTAATACTTGTACTAAACGTTTCATTTCAAAAGTATGAGTATGATTTGATAAGTTAAGAATGTGTATGAAAAATAATTTTTTTTAATTATTCATATACTATAATAATATGATACGAGTTTTAACTAAAAGAGTGAAAGAAAGCTAATTATCAATAGTATTAATCTTTGTTTTTCTATAATATGGGGTTCTTATCTTGATTACAACATATACTAAGAGCCCTCGACCTCGTGATTAAGTAGGCAAGTTCAATTAAGCAATTATGAGAATGATGATTTGTAGCACTTAGCAAATCATAAATTATAGAAATAACTATTGAAAAATGAATAATGTCTACCCAAGCAAGCATATATATAATTATATTATCACTCTCATCCTAGATAGCTTACTATTTTTGCAAAGTAAGGATAATGAAATCCTTATGAACTACTATTTGTACTCTCATTAATACTTCAACAATTTGCTCTACATATTTGGAAGATATATAATTTTCGATTCCATTCATTTTTCAAATCTAATCCTTCAATTTAAATACTAACTGAGAACGATACTAACAAGTCACAACTAAAATTGATATCTATTAAACAGTTAAAAAATAAAAAAAGTGGGGCCCACTAAGCTTGAATTGAAGAATAATTTAATTTGACATATATATTATTAATTTCATTTTCATGTTAACTGAACTACTATATATTATCATGCTTGCAAAGCCATATATATGAAACGTCTTTCTCACAAGTTTTAAAATGGCAAAGATGTCCTTGTCTTTCTTTTCCTCCATCCCTCACACCACCCCCTTTTTCTCATTGTCATGTTCAATGAAATTGTGTCAAATATATGTATTTTTTGATTGGATGCAAGTTCATCAAAGATTACAATAATGCATGAAATAGCACCAAAAAAGAAAAAAGGAAAAAAAAAAAAAAAGTAATACTCGCTCTATCACTTGTGATATTTACAAATAATATTACATTTCCTAAAATAACAATATTCTTTTTAAAAGTTCCATTTGATATTGAATAATGATAAGTCACATTTGACTCTCATTACTATTCAAAAAAAATATACATTTATTTAAAAAAAATATTTTTTTTTTAAATTATTATTTAAAACTTCATATTTATTTATCGATTCAAACATGAATATTCAAAATGGCGGAGGGAGTAACAACCAATTGATGCCACTAGTGCCATCCACTTGTACTACTAATCATACATTTTGTGAGTCAATTTCATGGATTGGAAGTATCATTAGAAAGCTAAATATGTTTAGTTTTAAACATTTCGTAACATTGTTACTTTATCTCACTTATGTATATGAAAAATTCTTGCCTAAATTAATCAATCATATGATAAGGGCATTGATGCCACTCTTTTTAAATTATACAGACAAATATAATCTATTCACTATATGATTAGTTTGAATTCGAACTAGATCTGAATTTCTCTATCTCCCTAATGTTATAGCAGTACCTTAATCATGAAATTATTGCACTGGAGAGTCGATTTTTGTAAAGCCAAATTGGAATAAAAAAAATGTAATGCAGGTGACTTTTTGTTCATGACACATTAGAGGACTGAGGATGGGGGTGGGGGTGGGGTCCAATCAACATATATGAACTTTTTTTTTTTTTTTTTAGGGTTTATTGAAAAGATTTGTGATGCATGGAAAATATATGAAAACGCAAACTTCACTTTTCATGAAAAGAGAGTTGCATTTTCCTTTAGTTGAATTGCAAATTAATATTTGATAATTCAAAATCATAGATCTAATTATTGGGTTTTATTATTGTATATGGGTAGTGACTAGGTCTCAAAAAGATCCCATTAATTGTAGAAAATTAGAAATATGAATTTCCACTAACTAAGCTTTTTGAAGGAGATGATTTTGGAAAAGATTCAATTATTGGAGGCTTTTTGTAGTCAAAGAAAATTGAGTATAAAGAAGCTAAAGCAAACTCTTGATCAATTGGTACGTTTCTTTCGTAAATGATATAACAAAAATATAAGCATTATGTCACTTTTATTTTTATTTATTTATTATTTATTTGCTTTTTAAATTGGGGAAAAAAGAAACATTCTTGTAAGATATTGGAGCTTTAGTAGGAAGTTTATGAATGGATGAGACTTATATGTTAATTAAGAAAAGAAAAAATAAATTTAAAAGAAAAAGAAAATAAGCGCAGAATCAACTAATTAAAAGACTGATTTTACTTGGATGTTAAATTTTCTGATCATACTTTCTTGAAAATGATTCGTGAAGTTGAGGTTCATACGATTCTTATAAAATTAATTATTTAGTAATTGAGTTTAGAGATACTAATTTATTGGTTGAGATTCTGTATATCCAAACACTTTCACCAAAGATGCTAAAAATATTATTAGTGGCATAAGAAGCTCTTTAAAAGCGTACGATATCCACATATTTTAAGTTATAAAGGTAGAATAATGTGGTAGTTGCTATTTGCTAATTAATCAATGACTTTGTTTCTCTTAATAATCAAGCTCCTGTATTTGAGATATGCAGAATTATTTAGTAATTTAAGAACACTCGACTTGCTGATAAAATAAACATATTTGGCAAATCAAATTTCAGAAAAGAGCTTAAGGAAAGCAACTAAATCATATGAGAAAAAATGATTTTGTAACACTTGGTTACTTATATATAGTAATTGTCGAGTATTTTTTTATTTTTATTTTAACATGTAAGTAGAAAATGTATAATAAAATCCACTAAAAAAGCATTAGTAACAAATAATTAAGTTATAATGAAAATATTATTGTTAATTATTATACTTAATATATTATCGTACCTTATCCTAAAATCTTGATTCTATTTTTATTATTGATGCTTCTTGAGTATTGAACTTCCAAATTTTGATAAAGTGATGTGATCTCTTAGAAGAATGATAACTTAGTAACTTATACTGAAATACAGTGGACAGCCACACACACACATACATACATACATACATACATACATACATACATATATATATATATATATATGCATATATAAAAGAAGAGTCCATTAAAAAAAAAGTTGGTGATATTTTGTTCCTATGTACTTTTTGCTCAACCAGCCAATACGAACGTTTTCATGCATGAAAAGTTTGAAAACGCGACCTTTTCGTTTGTCATGAAAAGGCCTGCATTTTCTTTAAGTTATTTGGCAGTATTTTTCTCAAATTAAAAAAAAAAAAATTGTTTTAGCAATAATTGTTGGGCATAAGTTGACCAAATTAAAGGTTTTGCTAAATTGTGTTTGTTTTATTTGTGTAAGTTTTGTGAATTTGTTACGTATACTTTATTTAGTGTGTGGGTGTGTGGGTTTTAATTAGGTATATTTCCCATACAATGCATATTTATAAACCAAATTATAGCTCTAAAATGGGGTTGTTTCAATATCTTCGGGTAGCTTGGTAGTTAAGGGACCAAAATGCTTCTTCACCACCAAGATTTAATTTTTTTTTATGTTACGTTTGGCTTTAAAATTTGGGAGTTAAAGATTTTAAATTTTAATAATAATTGATCAAAGCTTATTTTGAGTTATTATAGATTTTAAATTCTTTACTATGTAACTTTTTTAATCATTATTGTAAATTCAAATTCATATAATATTAAAATTATAAAAGATTTTAGTCTCAATTTCAAATCATTCAATCTAAAGGCAATCTTAAGGGACAGTCCAAATACAAATTTTGGTATATTTACTTGGTGGGCATGATTTGTAAAGTATTACACATATTCGACAAGTATATTATTGCATTCTCGAAATATAATGTAATTGTAATTCTCACACATAAAATACATACATATATACATATATATATATATATATTAGAGAAAAGAAAAAGGAAACAAAATTGGGGTTGTTTCAAATGGCAGTACCTCTGTCTCAAAAGGACCCTTTTAAGTGAAAATAAATAAATAAATCATCCACTAAACTTTATGAAGCAAAGGAGATGATTCTAAAAAGACTCAATCATGCAAACCCTTTTCTAGTCAAAGGAAATTAATGACTAAAAAGAAGCTAAAGCAATGTCTTGGTAAATGACTTGTTTGATTAAATAATAACCCATTATCTGAGCTTTGCTTTTCAATGTGGGAGAGGGAAAGGGAAAAGAAAAAAATAAAAAAAAAGAAGAAGAAGAAGAAGAAGCAGCAGCTTAGCAGCCTTCTAATCAGATTTTGGAGTTTTAATAGGCAAGTTTTTATTTTATATATGCATGGGATATGGGCATCTACATGTTAAGTGTCACTTGTGACAACAGAGCCTTCAATTCTCCCCTTCAAATACACTACCTCACTTCCATCCCCACTCACCCACACTCCCCCGCCCCCCACCCCCCACCCAAAAAGAAAATAGAAAATTAAGTAATACAAGAAAAATAAGGGAAATGAAGAAAAGAAAATGAAAAATGAATGAGATAAAAAACTTAGATAAATTGAGTACAACATATCCAATTCATTCATTGTCATTAAATGAAGGAGCGAACAATAAAAAACACCACCTTTTATGATTTTATGATTTTATGACCAACAGTGACTCGATAAAATGGCCCATTGATGAGTACTAAGAGCAAGAGTCCCAACTTGAAAGTATCCATTAATGGTTGTGGTAATGGACTCAATAATGATTACCAAATTGGTTTTAGTATTTTGGATATTGTCTTTTTTTTTTTTTTTGTAGTAAAATTCTTGAATATTACTACTGCAATATACTTGGTCCATTCATCACTATTTAATAATAGAGGTGGTTGGTGAGCAAATCCAACTTCAGTTTATTTTATTCTTATTGACAATTTAGTGAACAAAACAATTTTTTTTCCCCTTTTTATAAGGGAAACTATGGGAATCACGACTTTCCAGTAACTGATTCCTACAGATTCTTGATCAACCAAACATAAGATGATAATCTCGTGGGATTTGGATTATATATTTCATGTTAAGTGTTTGGTTGGGCCGTTGAAAGCGTTTGAGAATAAGTGGGATTGGAAGGAATTTGGAATTTAACAATAAACTTATATAGATACTTTCAACTTTTAATTTTTTTATTATATCTACTAGTGAAGCATTGAATTAGTATACAATGGTATTAGTATTTCACTTTATATATGTAAACATGTATAAAAAAAATATTATTATCCAAATGAATTTATAAATCATTCAATATACACGGTGATGTCATAAATTCAACTAAAATAGTACCCAAGTCGATAGTATCTCATATACATTACTGAAAATAAAGATGATAATCATTGCAAATCCTTTATAATCCCTCCTCATTTTCCCTAACTTTATACAAATTGGAATATACTTAGGTGATGCAGGCATGGTTCAATTGAATCATACCAGGATACTGCCTTCTTTTTGTACTCAATCCAAATTAGGAAGATTGCATTTATCCATTTAGCTAGTAGCTATAGAGTATTTGGTTAAGGACAATCTGCAAACTGTTCTCCAATTTGTCCAAACAAAAAACAAAAAAGAGGAAAAGATGCTGCTGTAAATGGCCTGCAAGGATCCCATGATGTAGTAAAGCTTCACTCAGCAATACTCGACTCGACAACGAACAAGATAGATACAACACTTTCGTGTTTGTGGAAGTGACTGTGTATACAAGGTGACCATCAGCTGTATGTGAGAATTGGAGATGATTAGACGTCCATTTTAGTATTTGGTGCTCCACTTTGTTTATCACCCTTTGTTTCTTTCAACTGTACTTAACCCTTTTAGTTTTCTTGAGGCCAAGGCTCGTGGATTCGATTCTGATTTTGAATTAGAATTTATTTTATTTAGGAGGCGAAAATAGATTTTTTAACACGAAAGAAAAAAGGATATCATATGAATAATACGAGGTCCAAGGCTTGTGAATTTAGGTGGTAACTTGATGTATTGTTTAAGGACGAAAGAAGACTTTGACTTAAAAAATATTTATTATATATAACTCACTGTCAATAAATAAATTTCTTTTATTAAATTATCTATAAAGAGCTAAATTATGTCCACCTTCTTTTAGTATTATACTTTGGATCTTGCTTGTCATGACTGCAATTATTAAAGAGCACAATTGGGATTTCCCCAAGGTATAATTATTTGATCATGTCATATAAAATCTTTCTTGGCTTCAGTTCATGTTAACCTCTTAATTATGTTACTTCTTAAATTAGTCTTAAATGAAGTCCTAATGAACTTTTTTTTACTGTGCATTTGTTCTTATTACCATTGTTTACATGACATACCATGGAAAAGTTAAGGATCACAAAGGTTCTAAGTTGGAATAATTGAGTTGTTAGGATAAAAAAGCCATATAACCTGAAGTGAAATTCTTAAACTTAATAATAATTGTAATTGTTGCTCTTGTACCCAAAATCAATTACATATCTTTCTTGCAACACCAATAAATTAAGTAAAAATTAACTTATCCAGTCAGAACCCTCATCAACAGGATTAAACAATAAGACAAGACTTCAAATAAACCCTAAGTATCCAAAGCGCTGAGAAACTTGATTCGAATCTTGATTTCTTTTTTTTTTTTGTTTTTTTTTTGGCACAAGAATCTTGATGATACACTAAAGTTGAGTACAAGAGTAAATCTGCTCTCAAAGTGGCTTGCTACCCAGTCACTAGAAATTGATACATCATTATTAAAAAAAAAATGGATCGATGGATTAATCTTTAGAGGTTTTTTGATTAATTAATGAAACGTATACATGTAATCTTTGTAAAGAAGAGTTTAATGGATCCAATAACCAGTAGGGTTGCCTCATTTCATGACTTCTTAAGGTGCATGCAATAAGATTGGTGGGTTAAGCACAATATGGTATGTGTGTATATACAGAGACAGTAGAGTCGGTGAAAGGCTGATACAACAGTCTTCACTCACTTTATTTATAATTTCAAATTTTATATATATATAACATAAAATTTCGGTTCATATTTTAAAAATTATCCTCACATGTAAATCAGAGTATCCATTTGTCCCCCTAAAATTAATATTTCTAGCTCCATCACTATATATACGTATATTATTTATTTTGATACGTAGAATAATTATTATTCTTATAATGTGATAGCTTACGCCATGCAATTTCTCATTTGTTTCCTGACTCAGATGCCTTGTTCTGTTCTGGGACGTGTACTCCATCTTCTTCTTTTTCTCGTCAGCTTCCAAAAACTAGCAAAAAAATAGATATTTTATGTGAAATTGGATAACACAACTTGCTTTTGGTTATTCCATCAGATTCCACATGAATGAATTGATTAGGGGCCTAAACAGTAACCCTTTACACAACAACCCCCTCCCACCCCCACCCCACCTCACCCCAGATTCTTAATTTTGGGAGGTAAGATAGGTATTTTGCCTTATATGGGAGAGTAATAAAATTCTAGACAAGCTGAGGGGGCGACTGTGGGATCCCCCTAGTAGCTCGATGTCTGCCAGCTCTCCCTTGTTGCGATTCTCTTACGTTTTATTGGATAAGTGCCTATTGCTTCCATGCCACTATAAATAAGATCACAGCTTCACACTCAACTTCTTAAGAAGAACCAACTCTTTCTCTTTAATACATTGCCCTCAACTTTCTTGCTATCAGTAGAACCTGATACAAACATAGTTTCTTCTTAGAGAAAATGAAGAGTGAAACATGTCGTTCAAGTTTTCTCAACAACTGCAAACCGTATATCGGTATGATATCATTGCAGTTTGGTTATGCAGGCATGAACATTATAACTAAGATATCACTCAATGGAGGAATGAGCCACTATGTGTTGGTAGTTTATCGACACGCCTTTGCCACTGCTGTCATAGCTCCCTTTGCTTTCTTCTTTGAGAGGTAGCAATACATGTTTTTGTAAATCGTATAACACTCCATTTGATAACTATACAAAGCTAGTTAAGCTTATATTTTTTGAAATTCATGTGCATGAATGGTTATTTTTCGCTCTAACAGTAGACTACCTATCTATTCCTATTGCAGGAAAGCACAGCCAAAGATAACATTCCCAGTGTTCATGCAAATTTTCGTTCTCGGTCTTCTTGGGTTAGTCCCTTATTTTTATTTCGTTGAATAAGTCTACTACTATTATTTGAGTATACATGAATAACATTTTTTTCCCCTGCTTAGGCCTGTGATTGATCAGAACTTCTACTATGCTGGACTGAAACTGACTTCACCAACATTTTCATGTGCAATGAGCAACATGCTACCTGCCTTAACATTTGTCATGGCTATTATATTCAGGTAAATATATACAATATATATATATATATATATATGCTCCTTTAGTTTATGCAGTAACAAATTAAGCTTATGTATGGTTCTAACTATTTTAATATGTTGAAAGGATGGAGAAAGTGGACATAAAGAAGGTGATATACCAAGCAAAAGTCGTAGGAACGATCATAACGGTGGCAGGAGCTATGCTGATGACCTTGTACAAAGGACCACTTGTGGAGATGGTGTGGTCTAAGCACCGGCAATCCCATGCCACCGGAGGCACCACCACGGAGACAAGCGACCGGGACTGGTTCATTGGGTGCATTCTCCTCATCATTGCCACCTTTGCATGGGCATCTCTCTTCATCTTACAGAAAGCTGCCCTGAAAACATATTCGAACCATCAGCTGTCTCTGACATCATTGGTGTGCTTCATGGGAACCCTACAAGCTATTGCTGTCACTTTTGTCATGGAACACAATACCTCTGTTTGGAGAATTGGTTGGGACATGAATCTCCTTGCTGCAGCATATGCTGTGAGCACTCCCTCTCTCTCTCTCTCTCTCTCTCACACACACACACACACCAACACTCAAAAAGATCGTAAGATGAGTTGGATCATGCAAATTTTAACCATAGATTTTGTGTCTATATCCCTCTTATTTACTGAATATTAAGTCATACTTGCAAATTCTTACTATGTTATCAACCTGAACAGGGAATTGTGA
This sequence comes from Paulownia fortunei, assembly GCA_019321725.1. Classification (NCBI taxonomy): domain Eukaryota; kingdom Viridiplantae; phylum Streptophyta; class Magnoliopsida; order Lamiales; family Paulowniaceae; genus Paulownia; species Paulownia fortunei. The sequence goes on from CM033106.1 coordinate 8,712,361, forward strand.
CCTCTAGCATTTCATACTATGTCCAAGGACTTGTCATGAAGACAAAAGGGCCAGTCTTTGCCACTGCTTTTAGCCCTTTGATGATGATCATTGTCGCAGTCATGGGCTCCTTTATCCTAGCAGAAAAAATCTATCTGGGAGGGTAATTTTCCATCATTCTAATCACATAGCTACCGAAAAAATAAATCCATAATAGATCTAACACAGTTTTATTCAGGAAAAGCCCTTCAACATGTGCTGCTTACTTTCTTGAGTCTAACTGTTGTATCACTTTGTGACTTTGGTGTAAACAGGGTGATTGGCGCGGCAATAATTGTTCTTGGTCTCTACTCAGTTCTGTGGGGTAAGTACAAGGAAGAAAAAGAAGAAAAGCAGAAGAGGAAACTTCAAGAAATACCAGAAGCCATAAAGGATAATAGCAATACACAAGTAAATGGCAACATACAACTAATGACAGGAAATACTGAAGCAAAGGCAGAGGCTGATAAGTGCCCCTCAGTTGTCATTGACTTACCCCTATCTAACCCCCCAACCAAAGCAACTCAACAAGTCTGACATGAAGAGCAACTGACTCTTCTTTAATTATTTTTTGGAATTTTTGTACTTTATTTTTCTTAATTTTGGGCATAAGACGGATCTATTTTGTTTGGATTATGTAAGCCAAGTATGTAGGTACTACTTAATTATGCAACTAAGAGAATTCAGGAATCTCTTTTGCTCCTTGAACTGGAAAATTAATTCCTTGGGAATAATTTTTCGATCTTTTTTGCACACAGCAAGAATCACACACAACATGCAGAGATGCTACTCTGGATTGTCCATGTCTGTAAGATTTTTTTGCTATCTCAAGCTAAAACACAAGATACTGCATGATTTGATTACCACAGGCATTTTTTACATGGTATAGATTTATGGTTAGCACTTTAATTTTTCGTGATACTCAGTTGCATTCAAAAGTGCTATCAGTATTTGTTCTCTTTTTGGAGGGCAGTGGAGACAATAAAAATCGTCCTCCTTTTCCCTTACTCATGAAAACTATTGTTCAACAGATGTCATTATCTTTTATATGTTTGAGCAGATGGAATAGAATATATGGTTGATGTACACAATATCTTCAATTTGATAAACAAATAACTAACGATTCTTATTCTTCTATTCTTAGAACTTTTATTCCTTTTAACTTTAGTATCTCTTCCCCCAAAAGGAATTCTAGGTATAGAACCTAATGGTGGATGGAATCAATTTCACAAAATTTAACCTTCATCATGCATGGCATAATTGTCCTTCAGCCGATGAGATCTTGTTCAATTGGTGAAGACTCAGGCCCCAAAACTCTACAAATATATAAGGTGTTCGATCAAATCCCACCATAGATATTTGTCTCACCGGATTGATGTGATTGTTATTTCATTATCTTGATTTTCTTGCTGTAATTCTATAATTAAACAATTTTCATAAGCTTAATTAGAGTATGTATCTTCTGAGGAAGGTTTAAGCTTCATTTTTTCTTTTTCTCATCGAAGTTTGTCCAACGTCAGTCCTTTCAAGTTGATAGTTTGAAGAAAAAAGAATAATTCAGAATGATAACAAACTATTCTCACATTGCACAAATAGAATACTTCCTACCAAGTTGCAATGCATCAGCCACAAAACGGTGGATCCAATTGCTGATACCTAAGATGCATTTGTAATTCAACATTCCCTTATTATGTAATGCTTTTTGTTCAAACTCCTTATCTTTTGACTTAAACTGCAGCAAGGCAAAAAAAATCTTTCCAAACCCATCACTTGCCTTGATAATATACTATTTCATAGCACTAAATATGCACAAGTTAACCAGCAGTTTCTGCTCTTAACTAGTCAAATGTTTATAGATATATTAAGGTTAAACTTCATAAAATGAAAAGTACTTTCAGGAAACTATAACTATTTGACTCACTAATTTTATCTATCTGATATTCGCTGTAATCCTTCTTGATAAGAAGCACATATAATATTTTTTGGAACTGCAAGATACCATTCTCTAACATTTGAAAATTAGGAAACTTTTCTAAAGTAATATCTTTCACCATTGTAGTAACTCATTCATCAACTTGTTGTCTCTGTTGAATTCTATCAATCAAAGTTGGTTAGAGTGTCAAACCTGCAAATTTGGCCTCCATTGATCCCTATTGTACAATCTCTACATCCATTTTTTGTAGTTTCTTTAACTCTGACTTTTGAGTCAAAACTAAAGTTGCAGTTATTTGTGTTAATTTCCTGCTCAATGCATCAGCCACAAATAACAAATAAGAACACAGTTAATGCAAAATTCCATTTCATTTTTCAGATATTTATCAACATTGTAAAACGCAATCGAGACAATATATACAATAGAGAAATCCATCAAATTTGGATTGATAATCTCAAAAAGAAAAAACATTGTCTCTGAAACTACAGGATACTACATCATTAGGCTATCAGAGGGTAAGAGTTCAGACACATTGTGCTTCAGCACTTATTTGATTGGATATGCATGATTATCTCATCTAGAGTCAAAACATTCAATTAAAATGAAATCCATGAAGGTGAATCTCTCGACGACTGACTTGCCATATACTCCGGCAATAAGGTTCATGTAAAAGAAAATTAATTTGTGTTGGTCCAACCAATCAGCAGAAATGGACCTCTCAAAAAGCTATATACCAAGCAGTAGCAGTCAAGCAAAATTGAAGGATCGCACTTCCTGGTCTAACAACCTCTATCGTCCTTTTGGAGAGCGACATAGTTTATGGGAATGACACTACCCACCTTACCACTGTCTCTCCTGTCCTTCCCGCCAGAGATTCCCAGACGAGCAGGAGTACCCACACGGCGAGTATTTGGCGTTGCAACCATTGTGTTAGCATATGTGCTCTGACCCAAAGGTTTTTTGACATTTGGTTTTGAACCAAACAGTGCTTCTTGTTCTGTAGCTAATTGATCTTGTAGCTTCTTTTGTTCCTAAAGAATATGTATCCGAGTATTAAGAGTAAGAGCACCCAAATTTTATATGGATAATCTCAAAAAAATGTGGCACCAAAGAAGTTGATAGCTAATGTTGTCATTAGACAACAAAATCATGTGGTTCCATTACAAGGTAATGAAAACAAGGAAAGATACCCGAGATCTGCGTTTCTCCTCTTCTTTTTCTTGTCGGAAAATGGTAAATTCCCCCAATGTCCGCAATAAAGGAGCCTGGAATTCACGAGTAAGAAAGAAATGGGAACCAAAATTTAGCAGATATAGCATGCTAAATAATTAAACACATAAAGTCGCATTACCGTATTGTATAGAAACGGCATTCCTTTCTCTAGTTCCCAGGCCTTTACTTTTGCAGTTAAACTCTCAACAAGAGCTGCAATGGAGTTTCGAAAAGATTCAACCTTCTCCCCAAATCTTAACATTCAAATCAGTTTAAAAGATAAACAAGCTAGAAATGCATATCAGCTTAAGTAAAAAAACTTAAAGGAACTCTCCACCTGTAGACTCCTGAAGGATTATATGATAAACATGTATAGCACACATATTTGTCTAGTGGTTCTCTAAGAATTAATGGCATATGATCAGAATGCTCCTAGAATCTCTTCTCTATTCCTTCCTTTTGTTTCTATGTGTCGTCGATTCAATCACAATATATTGAAGGTATTCATCTATGCTGAAAGAGACTAGTTTATTACAACTCTTAGTAGAAGTCAAAAGTGACAAACAAGACCAAAAGACAAATTCAATAAGTCATTGCTTGAGAAGAAACCACATTAATACACAGTTTTCAACGCAAATCTAGCCCTGACTCCTGACTGATGATACCAGAAAGGGCAAAGGTTCATCAAGTTTTCAAAATAGGCTATGATAAACAAAAAAAATACAAACCCGAAAAGCTGAAAATTACTACTGAAATCTGTTACAATATGCAAACTTTCCAATCTAGTACTGTTTTTTTTTTTTTTTTCTTACCCAAAAAAAGACAATTGCATGTTTTTTTTTCACCACATTGCTGGATGCCGAACACAAACATCACTAACAATGAAAAAGCAAAATATCCCTAACAAAAAAATGACGAGGATAACTTCTTATCCTGCCACACCTATGCCAAGCAACGAAAAAGCAAAATAATGATGAGAAGAAAATTTTCATATCCTGCCAAGGAATGGCATATGGAGATCAACGTTTGGTTGCTGACTTGTAATGCATGAAATAGATACCCTAAAATCAATAATGCAGTTGTGACTTTCTCAGGCATTACTCAGTTGCTGAAAAAAACACAATAACAAACAAACAAAATGACACAAATCAGAAGCTCACATGGTATTTTGCTAACTAAAATTCTAGCTCTCTCAGCACGTTTCAAATTTTTGTGCACTCCTCTTCCAGCACTATATCGATTTTCATCCTGGCAGAAAGAGAAAAAGTCAATACTTATGAAACATAACCAAATAAATTCATTAGATACATACTCCTACAGTAACAGCCTTATAAAAGTAACTTCATCCATCAAAATTATATGTTTCAACTACTATGAATCACAGAGAGTATAAGAATAAAACTTAAACCAGGGAAATGACATCTCCAGAAGAACAGAAAGGGAAGCTTCAGTAACAGGCCAACTTCATTCCCAAGTGGTAAACCCCATGCACTAGAAATTTGGCACATGGAGAAAATACCAGTGGCAGTGAAACTAGCTTCCAACTGAAACTCTTTAAATTAAAACAGAAGATGCCATGCAATGATAACTAGCAGAAACTTAAAATCAAATTGCAGCACATTTCATACACAGGACTCAAAAGAAGTTCTTCAATGCAGAAACTATAAATCTCGACCTTTGCACCATTCAAGGTTTTAAATTACGCTCTTTTGTCTCTCTGTTATGAGGAAAAGTCCAACCTAAAAATCAATTTCAGGTCAAGACAGCAAATACCAGCTGAGATGCTTGAGATTGATAGATATTTGACCTGATATGAAATTATGTGAATGTGTACCAGATTTTTCTTTATAAAAGATGATCTAGCTAGGACTAGCCTGTATGGTAAGGAACACACATTTTGCATTTATTTACAAAAATTGAAAAGCTTGCATGCATGGTCAAGAACAAGAACTAGCTTCAGAATAACACATCTCAAGCGTGGGCCCAAAATTATTTGAGTAACTGCAAGGCAGCAGCAAATTGTGTATGCAGCAGTCCGCAATTCATGCTACAATGAGCAAATTTTGCAATTATAGTTCCACAAGCTAGGGGAGTTTGCAAAAATTATTCCTCTTGGTTATGAATTAACATACATGATCCCATGACTTGCAAATTGAGGCAAAATTTGGACCTCCATTGGTTTATACATGGAAAATTAGCATAGGCATGGCACATGACTGCTAACCCATGGGTTAATTTAGTGCCCAAGTGTAGCAAAGTCCTAAATCGGCCACCATGTGTTAGTTACGGCACCAAATGTGCTAATTAGTAACCAATGGAACTAATTTTGTAAACCTCCCCAACTCATGGGACCAAAAATACAATTTTGAGGCTTAGTAAAGTTACTTGATAAGCACCTGGCTAAGAACAATGTGATGCTTAAAGCCACTATTATTCATCAGAAACTAAGATATGCAGATCTCACAATCCACCATCACCACCCCAAAACTTATAGAAAGAATAAAAATAAAGAAATTCAGTAAAGGTACTTGTATGTAATTATGGTAAAGGATTTTTACATTCTTTCCACACCAACCAAGTCTACTTTTATATATAGCTCAGCTCTGTTATTAGACTAAGTAAATGTTTTGTTCTCTGCAACCATGATCCTGCCTAAAAATTTACAGTATTAAAGGGAAAAAAATTTGACAATGAGGCAAATTGTGAGTCTACTACACTTCTAGGCACAACAAAAAAAAGATTTAAGACTTCTCAGCTAAGAGAAGGAAAAAGATAATCCATTATTGAACTGGCTGCTACTGTTGAACTTTCAATTATTCAAGCAGTTTCACATAATTCTTGTCGTGAGTCAAATTGTAGACGAGGGAGCATGCCCTTCAATTAGATCTGTTAAGTGATAGAGTTGAATTGTATCGAGCAAATAAGTAGGTGACTGATCATAATTGAAGGTGAGCATGTTAGCACTTGGCCCAATGAGCAGTGACTTCAGCTTTCAGAATGATGTCCACAGCAGACTTTTAAAATGTTCCACGCTACTAATATAAATATGCCAGCAATAATATGTATATTATAGTTGCATTAATCTAACAGAACTAACTTAAATAGGACTAGTTCACAGCTTCCAAGAAAATAGGTCAAATATGATTAACTACAAAGAACTTTTTGAAAAATGGGACTTTCTGAAGCAAGCAATACTAAAGGACTTAATAGCATGGTGACGATGAATTAAGGTATTAGACAAAAAGTATTACTCTTTCATACTCATCAAGCCAGCTTTCCTCTTCAGATGCATGTCTCCATTTCTCCACCTTATCCAAAATATCCTTTCTGCTTTGAGCCTGTTCTTTGGCTTTTGCAATCTGATCATCCATACTTGATAAAAGGTCAGAAAGATCAATACTACCTGCAGTTGCACATTGAAGTGATTAAATTATCACGAAAACATATCTAAAAAAATCACGACTGCAAGCATGCACATAATGTAAGGTTTATTTTCATTTTCATTTTTTTGAGAGGTTATCATGCCCTTTTCATCCTAATCACAACAACACAAAAAAGACCATGTAGATTCCAAGATCAAGATCTGGAGAAACGCCAACCACGCTGGCGAACATGCACATGTCAATTGCTAAAACGGGGAAAAGGCAGGGAAAAGAAAAGGCCCAATTAAGTAACGAGACTGGTGTCCCTGATGAAACATAGTATTGCTGAGGGCATGAGGTAGTTATTCTTTTTCTTGCAGTTAATAAGCAGGAAAGTCAAGGGAATAATTTCCTAGACGAAAATATTTTGTGAGACCCTGCATCTTATGCACTGCATAAGAATACAAGATTCCCTCACAAATCTTCAGTTAACTACTTACATAATTAAGTTACTGAGAAAATTATTTGATCAAAAGAAACACATTTTGAAACACATTGGAGGAAATTACTTTTCCTGTTCATCCCTTTCACTCATTGTAGAGCACTAACTTCCTCTGCAATTTTCTCATCATACAAATGAGGCCACCATTTCATGAAACCAGCACATTGAGCATAATCAATTTCACAAGGCATTTAAGCTGTAAGGCATTCTATTAAATGGCACTAAACTCACTGAACAATGTGAAATGTCCAAAGTTGTAAGTGCAAAATAATAATGCACAAACACATACATAGGTTGGCCTTTTCAGCCAGGGAGCAATTTATTGCCTCAGTTGTCAGTTATCACAGTTCTTTTTGTCTAACCACTATTCCTTTCCAGCTTCCTACCTTACTTGAAATACATATTTTCCACACCCATAGCTTCATCTATGGATATGCAATTGCAGAGGGTTACTGAAAATTTTATGCAGTAAATAGACTAGTACCAATCTGTTTCCCTAGTTTGTAAGTAGAGTGGTTATATTACAAAAGAGATTAAGCAGGAAGGCAGACAGACATAAAAGAGGAAAACAAAGGAGCAGGAAATTTATTCGTCGGGGGTGAAGTGGGGTGGTTTTTAGATCAGAGAGATGGGTAAAACAAGAAAAGAGAATATATAGCATGAGTTGCCCCTCACTAAAACATCAAGCATCAAATTTCCTATATGTTGTGTTTCTACAATAAAATTATAACGACACCACTTAGGTTAATTCCTCTCACATCATCAATAAACCTTCCCAACAGATTTTTACCGACTTACCAAAAACAAGACAAGGGAAAACACCTGTCACCGTCTGGTTCTGGTAAGAATAGATTCGTCAAGCATTAACTTGAACACAGAACATACTCAAGAGTAAGCCGGAAATCAAAAGGTTACACTTAGGCCTAACCAAATATGGTATTTTGTCAAATATAAACTTCAGTTTAGCTGCAGAATGCATTGCAACATCAGATCTGGTCCAACCTTGAAGTCATATGATTAAATTTGTTTTTTATCATTAAGCATGTCATCTTCTTTTGTTCTCTCTTCAACCAGAAGAAACATCTTTTGCCGTGAAAAGAGGTTATGAATATGAAACATTAACTGATTTAAAACTGTCACTCAAGTAGAGCAGAAACATTATTCTCTCCTTAGAGCATGAGAGGGGGAAAAAATGGAGATGCCCAAACAATACACCAATATTTAAAACTCAAATGACAAAAGGTAACAAAGAGCATCAAAGAATGAGAAACATTAAATCATGCTCTCAGAAGGGAAAATATCATAACAGCAGGCTGCACCAAACACATATGTATAAACATGTAAATTCCTTTTGCATAGAGGATGAGAGAAAACTAGTAAAGTATGACGAAGATGCAATTATCAATCTTATTAACAAAAAGTAATTGAACAATACCAGATTCCATAAGAGTGATGAGAATCTGCCGTGCTTTATCACTATCAACGTCCATATGAACCCCTTCGTATATCTCTTCAAGCTCAGATTGTCTCTTAAATATAAGCTCCTTCATCTTACTGGCTTTCAAAACATTCAAACGTTCAACTTCAACTTCAGTCTACAATGTGTCAAAAGTGCAGCAGTAAGAAATTGTAAGATGGTATTTATTCATAAGTTCACAATCTCCTGCAAATTAACTAAAAGAAAAGAATGGACCTGCTCGATGACATCAACAGATAGAGATCCAGGACTCAAAACCTCATCAGCAGTGGAAGTGATTAAGCGAGTGACATGATCAAATCTTGTTTGCTCCTCAATAAGCATATCCATGAGGCTCCACAGTTCTACAAGAGTTCTGCCAAGATCTTGTACCTGCATGGAAACAAAGCAGTATGCAGGTCAAAAGTAACAACTCACTGAACATAACAGTCTCCAATTGTCAAAGGCTAATCTGATGTGTTTAACCTCCCTTTAGTGACAAGGTCAATGTAATTGATGATCAGTTTTTCATCCAATGATATGAAGGAAAGAGGAAATTCAAGCCATCAAGAAAGAAGCAAATAATACTAAGGGTCAAAAAGTTGCAAGGAAACATTTCAGCCACCTGATCTGGTCTATCCTGACTAACACCTAATACTGAAACCAATTGCGGCGAATTGACAAGTAAATTGCATCTAAAAACTGTAAGATTGGTACGTATACAAGAAAATTACATTATACATGGATTGATGAAATTAAACAGCATGACATGAATAATCTAGTACAGATTCATTTCATCTCAATGATCAGTGGAAATCTCACCTAAAAAAGGTAAGTTTGTCGCAATCATTAAAGTCAATCAACAGAACCTTCACCATCAACAAATACAAAATTAATCACATTTGCAGAAGACAGAACATTGGCACCTTGACAAGAAGGCAATTATGACTATGCACATAGAGCATTCATTGTTCATCAAAAGTGTAGTTTAAAATTCTTCAAAATCAAGAAACGGGCTATGCCAACATAAAATCAGATCTACTTTCTAGACAAAGTTCCTTCAAGAAGTATGACGGTTTCCTTCCATTTACACTCCAAAAAGGAATTGGGTGGGGAACCAAAAGCTATCTCATCTTCAGCCTTGGTATATAACAACTAAATCCGACCTATTATGTCTTGGAATGGATGTCAACGCCAAAATATTTTAAGTCCCCCAATTTCTCCAAGCCATCATAAATTAACATTCAGATCTATTTTGTAGACAAGAGAATGAACCCATCACCTCAGCAACAATAATTTCAATAGAAAAATGTTATGAGATTCTAATGTGACTTGGGCAACTCAAAATCCAAGACCATCCAGATCAAGATGTAGCATGATTAGGAAGACCTCAGCCGTTGACAGCTGAAACTTGAAAATGCAAGGAAATTAAAAACTAATAACATGGATGACGGTATAAAAATCATAGTGGAATCAAATACATGTGTATATATTAATGACATGGATGACGGTATAAAAATCATACTGGAATCAAATACATGTGTATATATTAATGACATGGATGACGGTATAAAAATCAGAGTGGAATCAAATACATGTGTACATATGTATACACAGTACTATATTTCTCGGGAATGAAACGAATAATTAGAGATATAAAGTCCACAATGATAATTAACTTCTTCCAGAAATTCTCATTTTTTGTAATAAACTTAACCTCTTCCAGCAATTCTGTATTATTTATAATTTTAAAACACCTCCTCAGCCCTATAAAGTGAATGACAGCATAAAAATCATAGAGGAATCAAATACATGCGTATAGTTGCGTATATTTCTAGGAAATAAATAGCTCGAGATTAAAGAAAGTTCTAAACAAATAATTAACTTCTTCCAGAAGTTTCTATTCTTTATAATTAGAAAGAAAATTTCTTGATAAAATAACAGTTCAGTTAATGATGATACAACATAATATAAAGTCTTTGTCATGCAAAATAGACGACAAAAGAAGTTATTAAAGGGTTACCTTTAGTAACCGCTGTTGTTTCTCTTGCTTCAGAAAATTCATTTCACTGGTTAATCTAGCTAGTGTTTCATTGCTTATGCTCTTCGATTGACCAGCAACAGCATCAACAAAACTTGGATGAATTTCAGCCATTATCTTATTAAAATCTAGCGACATGACAACTGAAAGCCCGTGGATTGCACTCATATGGCTACTAACTTTTTGCAAACGCAGATTCTGCAAAAGGAAAAAAACACAACCCCTTTGTTAGTAAAAGAAACTCCCTAAACCTTAGTCAATTTTGAAAACAATGACTGCAAAACATGCTTATGATCAACCCTTTCAAACTGAAGCTCCTGAAGTTGAGACTTCAGATCTCCCAACTTCTTGGTTGTCAGGTCCAGTTCATCCACTCGAATTCCATTAGGATCCAAAATCTGATCACTGCCTGCTATTTCTGCACAGATCCGCACAATCTGGAATTCTATTTCTGAAATCTCTTTAACTCTCTCTAGTCTCTTTAGCCTCAAATTCTCCACTGTGGGGCTTATAACAGATATTTGCTGCTTAAGATTGCCTTTCATCTTCTCATACTAAGACACAAAAAGGATTAAACACATAAGTATAGAGTATATGAAGAGGCAGCTATAAAACGGCATAGGTATAGAGAATGAAAAGACAACTATGAATTGGCAAAACTCATATTATCTCCTTGAAAATAACTAAGAAAGGGCTGGAGATACTTACAGTGGATTCACTCTATATAAGAAGAAAAAATAAACAACAAAAACAACAACTTAAAAATCAGAAATCGAGCATAAAGGAAGTTATGCTGATGTCTTAGATTTTTAGAAGCCAATGTAGACTGATACGGACCAAACATTATTTTGGAAGGCCGGCAATAGAAAAGTCATAATGACTATGAAAAAATTCAATAACAACAAAGAAGTAATAGGGAGCAAACCTGAGGCACAGAAACCCGTTCTCCAAGAGCAGAAGCAAGTTGAGCAATTTCAGCTTCAGACTCAGCCAAAGACTGGTGTAACTCAGCTTTGTACTTTCTGCTTCTTTCTACCTTCCTACGATATATATCAAGGCATTCCTGCTCCAACTGAAGAAGCATCTTATCCCTCTCACTGTCGCTTTCTCCAATTTCATCCCATATTTCCTATTTTACCAAATTAATTAATGACGGTACGTATATTCTCCAAGAAAAGAAATTGCAAAATCTAAAGAGCAATGTACTAGTCAAGGTATACAATTTGATTCAATATTAAACATTTGAACATTTCTTATCGTCAATAAGTCAGGTAACTGGGGAATGGTGCGGTACAACATCCACATATTGTAGTCTCCACTGTCCTTGACTGTGTTCATTCGATTGCTTACAATCAGATTTGCCGAAATAGAAAGGTATAGCTCCAGAAAGAATCAATTAATAAGATTAAAAAAAAAAATCACTTTTTAATAGTGAATGTATCCATCACCAGATTTCTAAGCAAACAGCAAAAAAAAAAAAAAGGGGGCAGCACCACTAAAAATTTCACTGATATTATTTAGTTAGCAAAAACATCAATCCCGGAATGCAATGTCCAAACGGCAATTCTTAACTCAAGCCCGTCTTATCACTAACGCATCAGAATGAACACAATTACAAGTGCGTATACTGGCACACCAAAATTTACTTCAGAAACTCCATAATAAGCCAGCGCCAATACCATCACCCAAAAATTAATATCCCAACAACTATTCCACCGCAGATGCGATCACTGTAACACATGAAAAAAAATTCGAGGAAAAACCAATAAGAAGTTTATTGTATCAAAATGGAAGAGTGTGAGCTTTCCCAATTTACCTGGAGTTCACGGAGGAGAGATGCGCAAGTTGTAGTGGCAGATTTCGACAGAGAAAATGGCGAAGAATTGTTCGCACCAAAATCACTACTACCAATTGACATGGCGGTGAAATTGAGAGAGCAAGAGGAGCAAAAAAATTGAAACCCTAGAAATCAGTGCGATACTGAAACAGAGGATATTTGTATTTTGATCTTCATTCCCATTTAGGCATTTGAATTTTCAGTTTTCAAATTATAGGTGCAATTATTACCTGTAGATTCTATTTTTGAGAGAGAAATGGCAAAGGGCTTTATGGGAAAGACGGTGGAATTTTTGGGTTCTCGTTTGGCGGGAAATATTCCATATGATTCTTTTTTTTATTTAAATTTTGTGTGTATTTTGTTTACGTAAATATTGGTAGAGCAACGCTCTTCTTGAAAATGGATGGCTGCGGTAACGACATGGATGATTCAGCTTTCCTACATGAATTAAGATTTGGGTATTATTCATATTTATATCAAATTTGAATGAGAATTTAGGTCTTTCATTCTTGTAATTGGATCGTTACGATTATAGATTGAATAATTAAATTTTTCTTATATGAATCTAAATTCAAATATGATTAAATTATTCATATATATATAGAGAGAGATAGATAGATAGATAATTTCACTTTATCCCCTCTACTTTTGATGAGTTTTAGTTTACTTTTATATTATGGATTATCTCATTTTACTTTTTTATACTCTTATTTTATTTTATTTGACCTATTTATATTCTCATTGTCTCACTTTACCCCATATATTCTAAAGAAAATAATCAAATTATCCTTACTTATTATTTATAATAAAATAAAAGTATAATAAAATTTAAAATAAATTTAATATTAAGTGTTAATTAATTAAATTAATAAATTATTAAAACATAAATATAAGTCTATTGATTTTAAAATATTTTAAAATATTCTTATTATAAATAACATGTAAAGATAATTTAGTAAATTTTTTTATAGGATAGAGGGTAAAATAAGACAATAAGAGTATAAGGGGGTAAAGTGAGATAAAATGAAAGTATAAGGGGATAAAATGAGATAATTAAAAATACAAGAGGGTAAAGTGATAAGAGTTGGGGTAAAATAGAATTAACCTATATATATATCAAATTTGAATGAGAATTTGGAGACTGATTAGATTAAGTAAGATTTGATATTAATTCACATGATATTTTTAAAATTGTAATCAAATTTAAATTCAAATTTGAATGAGAATTTGGAGACTGATTACATTAAGTAAGATTTGATATTAATTCACTTGATATTTTTAAAATTGTAATCAAATTTAAATTCAAATTTGAATGAGAATTTGGAGACTGATTACATTAAGTAAGATTTGATATTAATTCACTTGATATTTTTAAAATTGTAATCAAATTTAAATTCGAATGCAAATCATTTAATTTGATGCAGAAATATATCATAATGGGACAATTAATTTTGGATGAAGATACAACCTTTAATAGCCCTATTTGATTTCAAATATATGACTAATGATCTTTCCTAAACAGAACATAACCTTATTTTGAGTTATGGGATAAAATGGCATGACCGAAACTTATCAAAAAACAAAATGAAGTGGAATTTTATAAATCAATTAGACTCACCAAAATTCATGGGGATATATTAGGTTAACTATTATTTCCGTTTTATGTCGACATTATTATTCATCATAAGTAGCATCAAAACAATTGAATAGTAATAAAAAATAGCATAAAAAAAACACCTAAAATTGTGGATAGTCGAATGAAAAAATAAAATTGAAAATAATTTTCCTTTATTTATTCCTATTTGACCTTCAATTTTCTTAAACTTGAAACAGCCAAAAAGTTTCAAGTTTGTTGAATAATTTCAAATTCTCCACCTATTCAAATTTTGTACAAAGGTGCTTATACAACAATATTTTGAGCAAGAATACAATCTGGCAAAATACTCAACATAGTGCCCTCGCGGGCACGGCGCAATGGTGAGCACTTAAGAAAAAATATAGTAGGTCGTGAGTTTGATTCCTTCTCGAAGGCAGGAGCATCGCGTGTCTGTTGGCTCATTCGGGGGGCCCATCCACATTTAAGGTGGGTCTAGATTGACAGAATAAACGATACGAACGTCTAACCCAGGTGCGAACCACTCGTCCATCAAACCAGAAGAGAAGGCCGATTTTCTCTCAAAATTAGTTTGGGGCCAAAGAGCTCTAGAAACCTAGGTATCCAAAAAAAAAATAAAAATACTGAATATAGTGATAGAAATAAAATAAAATTACAAAAGAGAGTGAGCCAAGGATTGAAATGTAGGTTCGCACAATTTTTTCAAAATTACTAATTACTATTAGATAGATACTAATATGGAACAACAAAAATGGTAACTCAAGCAAGGAAATAGTGGTGACATGTATAAACACAAGCATCTACAGTGGTGTGAACCTTTGGAACTTAAAAAATAGGATAAGTTCAAAGTTTTGGTTGAACCGATTTGGGCTATCCAAATTTGATACTCTATGCATACAATCCAAATAAATTTACCAATAATTATTATTCCAATCAGTGTATGTTCAATCCAATTCAAATTTGCGAGCGAACCTAGAGCTCCAGATTCAAATTCCACAAGTATTATGCTAAAAAAATATATTACAAATGTATTTTGAATTAAAAAGGAAATTATATCGTGTAGTTCATGAAATTTATTATTTCGAAAGTTATATAAATATATATATATATATATATATATATATATTTTGCATTGAAGCTTAAATGAAAAAAAAATAATTCGATACATATACTAGAAGTCATTATCTACATATTACTAAAAAATAGATTTATTTAATTTGACTTTCTATCTCACTAGAATCACATCAAGCAAGACTTAATTTGAATCAATTTATTTTAGGATATTTACAATTGAATTTATATTCATATTTCAAATCTATAATCAATATAAGAAATCAGATTCTTTAAAATTTCAAATCAAAATCCAACTCGTTGACAACCCTAAAGATTATCGGCCAAGATTTCCATAAGAAGAATAAGAGAAATGAAGCAAAGCAAAGAATAAGCACTTAGAGCTGTCAACAGGTCGATGACAGTTGAAAGTTGGGTATGATGGGGCCGATTTGGGTGGGGGCTCATGTTCGGTAGCAAATCATGAGCTGAGTCCCAACCCACCTGCTGATACAATCATACAAACAGGTCACAGATCTACATAAGCTGATTCATGTTTCAGGAAATCAGGCCTAACCCACCACACCATAAATACAAAATCTTATCTTCCCTAGTTTTAGACACAGAAAAACAAAGCTCCTGGCTGCAGTTCAAGAATCTGCAGAGGCTGCACAACGGGTAGTTTGCATATCATTGCAGTGACACATTCCAGCACCAACAAAAACTATGATCATTGATAATGAATGTAGGGTGAAAATCAAACCACAATTAGGAAAATTTAGACTAAATGGACACATGTTCTTCTCAGAAGTCACTTGACGACGGATGAAATTAGTGGACAAGTTTAGCTTTCATCAACTGTACCAAAGAGCATTGCATAGTGATCTACAAAAGAAACTAGTACTAGTAAGTGGCAGGGAAGGGTAAAAAGAATGTATACTATTTCCTATACTTCCTGTCCAACTAAGTCTACAAATCTTTGCCCGGGTGTTGCCTCGTGTACTGTCCAAAAATAGGTACACCCTCCTTGTACTCTTCTCATATACACATGACTACAAAAGAACAGTTCCTGGAAGACGAAAAGCATTTTAATCCATACCGGAACCCAAACAATAATGCCAATTTCAGCACCCACAATTAAAAGCATGAAAATTTGGAGAAGGAACTTTCTTAGATGTTAACTGCAATTCCATACCCATATATCCTTACTCCAGGTGATGGATCTTCATCTGTTTCTTCAAAGCTTCAATCTCTTTGCCTTGTTCCTGTAAACCAATTAGAAATATTGATATTCTTGAACTTCAGAAACAGCAGATATAATCACGACAATAATAATGCTAACAAAAATAACAATGTTACTAAAGCGATCCTTAATATGAAATCCATGATATTCTATAATTACCTCATGCAAGGCTGTCCACCACAGATCTGTTTTTTCTTGAAGTGCACGCCATTGTATCGCCATTTCATACTCAATCGTATTAGACTGAGAGAAGTGTGATGTTGCCACTGCATTTCTCTTCACAAGGGACCAATTAAGTAACTTTTCTGAAAATCAGCTCAAGCCCAACACAATTATATGAGTCAAAAGAATGGAGAAGTAGCAGGAATTACTGTCTCTTCGCGTTGCCTCTTAGGTCTGGTTCTATCAATGCTAAGATGGCCAACAAATCCGCCTGAAAGACCAAACTTTCTAAGGAGTTTTCTTCGACCAACAATAGGCCTGTGGAGAAGAAAGCAGCCACAAACTATTATCAAAAAGTCTATTCAACAAACAAAGGAAAGAGATGAACAGAAAGTCTGAAACTGAAAACTCACTAGACATTCTCCAAGTATAATAGGTCCACTATATATAGGTTATGAATATCCTAGTCAAAAGATTTATAGAGAGGCGGTTAATACTTTTAGCACAGATGCCTGAGTATCATTGCTGAAGACTTAAATGTAAAACCTTTCGGCATTGGTTGTCCTCATTTACAAATTTACTAAACGGGTAAAGAAGTGCCATTACTATAGTAATTCGTTTTTAGGAAATCTTTCGTTAACTAACTGACAAGCAAGGGAACCCACAGGGCACAGATAGTCTCCACCACGAGATATGTCTAGTCTGAAAATTAGCTAAATTTGCTGTTAGAGGTGATGGCCCAGCATTTTCTTTCCAAAATGTGCTCTTCTCTTCTATCGAGTTTGAAAGAGCAACCAATAGTCAGCAGGGACATATGCCCTCATAATCTTATCTTTTTCTGTTTTTTTTTTTTTTTTGACAGCATATTGAAGGATCAGGAGAGGTGCTTTTTGGATTGAATATACTCCTTTTTTTTTTAACATTTAAAAGAATTTAGGTATAAATATCTCGCCATTACCAAAAAACAGGCAAACAAACACGAACTACTCAAACCGTCTATGTATGCTTTTCTATTTTCTAAAATCATTCGTGTTATTTACTTGATGCTAAGTTATTTAGATTAAGCCAAACCAAATGCTCCACAGGTTCTAAATTACCAGTACAGGAAAAAGAAGAAAAGGAAGAATAGAAACTATCACCAGAAAGAATGGGGGGAGAGGGGGTGCTCAACCACAACTATGAGGGGAACTTACCTTCCATCTCCAAGCATAAGACATCCATAGGTCAACTTTGAGATGACATAATCTGCTGCTTCTTTTGTTTTGAAAATTGCAAATGCTTGTCCTATCAGCACATTATTTAGTAAAAGAAAATGCAGCCAACAAAGGGTGTATAATTGCAGAAAATGAAGTGCAACCACAACTCCTATACCAGAGTGTGGACTGGCAAATGTGGTGCGCTGTACCATCTTTGCCTTAACCTTTTGTTCAAATACATGCCAAACAATATCCTGATAGACAGACAAGTAGTCAATAAAGTCTCACTGAGCTAGATTCTAACCTGATGCTGCATATCATAAGTAGTAGATAGATATGATTACTCAGAAGACAAACTATTCAATCAACTAAACAGCTGCAATCAAAATATCAGCAGCAGCAAAAATTCATTTAGTGGTGCAACTCGTTACTCCAGATATCTACATAAGCATTATACTATTCCTAATTATTGAAATTCAAATGCTTGAACTCTAACCAATACAATGGCTTTCACATAAATGAGTCCCATCCAAACCACCTCACAAAGGTTAAGAAGGGGAAATAAATTTTTATCATGTAGACCTCGTTGTTATAAGGGAAGAAACAATATTCAGGAAAAGGAGCTAATTTTATTGTCATACATCGATGTATAATATGCTATTCTACATTATATCACCTCCGTATAACCATTAAACTTCAAGGGATGGAAAGTTATATCATATGTGAGCATGCTTACTTGCGCTACATCTCTATAACATACATAATACCCAATATATATATATATGTATATATTATACTCAACATCTCACATAAACGACAAAATCAAAAAAAATTTAAACTCAATACTTATGAATGAAATACCTCTACTTCTGCAGATGTGAATGAAGGGTCAAGGTTTTCTAATAAGACTAGGGTCCCTTTTTCATTCATTTCACGTAACCTTTCCTCCTCCCAAACCTGGAAAAAAGGAGAAAATGGGGATATAAGTTCATATCAAAGTTAATAGATAAGCATGCCAATGAAAGCTGTCCCCTTCTTCAAATAGTCTTGGCTTACGAATTCTAATGCTTTAGTACAAGAAAATTTTCACTTCCAAATTGGTTCCATCAGCGCAAAAATAATTTAGTGAAGCTACCCCTTCCTGCTTTTGCTGAAAACTAAAAAGCCAAATTACTAAGAATAAAAGGATGTGCCTGACACGGACAACAGATAGATTCTACGTTTATCCAATACATCACCACACCATCTCTGGTGAAAATAAATCCAGCAACTGCTCAACTTCCTAAACACTCAAATCTCTTTGAATTTTGAAATCTCACCTCAACTCACAGTGCGGAAGCAAAGAAATATGTGGCATCTTGTTCCTATGTTTTAACCAACTTGAAAGAACAATTTAGAGTAGTTCTTGCAGTTGTGCATGCCCCCATCAGTAAGCCAATTTATCTCTTGCCATTCTGATCTTAAATAGAAATGTCTTTCTCAAACTCTATTAACTCTGCCTATTGTCTCTCTATAAAATAGACAATAAGCATTCTCACAATTTTGTCTAAGGACACTTGAGGGTGTTTGAGACCAAGTGGGAGTCAGATTTGGGTAACCATGCATATCTCCAGATGTGGTCCATGGGAAAATGTCCCCATGCTGCTGTTGTGGTTTGTTAAAAACATGTGGTTGGTAACATGGAATTAGAACTATGGGTTAGATCAGATCCAGTATGGAAACCCCCATGTTGAATCCCAACTCACAGAAAGTAAAAACAGACTAGTTAAAATTTGAATATTAATATGCAAACAACTACCAAAATTCAAATTAATACCCAACACAAAACTTAATCATCTAGCTAAATCTGAGCTCATGCACAACAGTATATTTCATTGTCCTATCTTTCTCAATTTCGAGTAGAGACAGCCCACACACCAATAAAATTCAGCAAAAAAAAGCTCTCAGTAGTGGATGGGACTCCGCGGTTCAGTTTGGTCAATCTAGATAGCATCACACTAATGGCACCAGCTTCTGCCGTGATAACTTTCCTGACTGGTTGGTCATTCTAGAGAGCAACCCACTAATGGCACCAGCCTCCTCAGTTGGATAATTTTCCTAATCCAACATCAGTTTCATCGGGGTTATTATATTAATGTCATAAAACTTAACATATATAAGGGCTAAGTACTCCTGTTCATTTTCCTTCATTCTAATTTCTCTCCCTTTGGCAATTTAGCAGACAGTTACAGCAATTTTTGTCGTTGTACAGTCTCTAAGTCAAAATTTTGGTAACTAGCTAAACACCTAGCATATAAAGGAGAAACTCAAATAGAGGCATCAGGAAAAGTTTAATCTACATTAAAGTGTACTATCAGATTGGGAAATGAGGGTCAACAATGTGATAGGAAAATTAAGTTCTTCAGAAAGCTGAGTTCACACGTGTAACTAAAATTACTTCCATTTGGCTTATGCACAGAATCTTTGTTAAAAGAATCCCTAGTAACTTGTTTCACAAATAAATTAACTAAAACCTACCTCCAATAATATTGTACCACTAATAACAATTCCAATTAGTGCACCATGTATTGCCCCGAACCAATAGGTAATACTGAACATCTAATCAGTTATTTAATAATCTACCAATTCAATTCCTATTAATTTTATCATAGAAACTAGAGCTGACACCTAAAACAACAGATATTTCTTCATTAGAATTAGACTCTCAGTATCTATTCCCTAGGCAAACTTTAAAAGTTATTTGTTCCACTTTTAAAGAAACGATAGTCTGACAAGGCGAAAAGCTCACCTCTAGCTTGAACCATTTGCTTGAATCCTGCAAGCAAGGAATACAAATATGAAAAACAAAATCCAAGTTGAAGATTTGCAGTCAAGTATTGCAATTTATCTTTAAGTGCTCATGGAAACAGGTACAAAAATTTTAGGCCATAGATATCCCGAGGCTTCATTTCTGACTAAAGATAAGCTAAATATTGATATAACAGAAGTTTTTCCCATCTAAACATATTATCCATTATACACAAAAGAAAATCCTTCAATGAATAACTCATGATTGATTTCGTTAGGAAAAAGTACAAAAAAGAAAATGAACAGTGGGGCATTACTTCTTTATATATGAAATTAATATCGAAATAATAATAAACAAAGGAAAGATGAATACTTAACAACTAGATCTTTTAACCAGGAAAACAAAGTTTCCAAGAAAAATGTAAATAATATGCCTGCTACTTAACATAGAATAACTTACCATACCAGGCCTTCTTGTGACTTCCATGTACTTGTAACTGATTTCCGGGCTTACATGCTGTTTATTACCAGCTCCTTTCCCAGCAAACTTTCTTGCTTTCTCGTCCAAACTCACTCCGGTAGACAGATCTTTCTTCTCCCTGCAAGAATCCTTGGCACTCGTACGTTTCTCATGTCCAGACACTCTGGATGGTGGACAAGGCCATGCAACATCTCTAGGACCTTCAGCTAGAGCCAGCACGATTTTGGCATCAAATAATCCAAGACCGACCATCAGTTCAAAGGGACAAATTAAAAGATACCTAAAGGGACTAGAAGCTTTCTTTTCTTCAGTGGACCAACATCAGATGGACTTGCAGACAGGAAATGTTCAGAATGTTTCACTTTAGCTCCAGCGCAAGTCCCAACTTTCGTAGAATTGTTCATCTGTCTACCAGTGGGAGTAGCTGGGACATTGTATCCTGCATGCACAACAATTAATTTGAGATCCCTACATCTCCAGTAGTTAAATTATCATGGGAAAAATGAATTTTAATATAAGCAAACTAGCAGTATATTTGCCACACTGGCAGACGATTTGGATAAACCAAGGCCAGCCAGTTTAACCTCAGAACAGGTGACAGAGCCTTGAAATGGCCAGCTGAGAAATATACCAGGCAGATAACCATAAACCTGCCAATTTTTCATTTTAAAAGGTGCTCTGCCCTTTTTTTTCTAATGTAATAAAGAAAAAAAAAAACACTTATACTTAGGCTTCTAACTTTGTCATAGAATCAGGATCAGATACTCTTCATTTATGAAGCCACCTATTTCTGAGTAAACCATATAAAGCGATCTTTCTTCTCTTTTTTCGTTTTCAATATGAGTTTCAAGATACATGTAACAAGACCTCATTAAAAATGCCTTCCAAGTTCAACCAGGAAAAATGCATAAGATGTTGCAAATTGAAGAATAAAATATCAATTTAATGTATGCATATCAAACATTAACCTATATCAATGAATATTTATAATAAATATACAAATTTAATTTGCAAAGGATATTTTACCATTATCTGACTTAAATTCAAGAACATTCGTCCGTTCAAACAAATTAATAAAATGTACCATCTAATGTAAACAAATGTTATAAGATTTTATGTTTGTTTATTCAAGGAAAATTCCTGCCCAAACAAAATAATCTATGTTGACATCTTCTTATCTGCACTTTCACAAAATTTATATGTAGGTTACACCATACGTGATGGCAGATCTAAAAGTTTAGTCTTTTCCAAATTTGGGATACACTGATCAAGATATTTAGATATCTATATGAATTTACTAAAATTATACTTTTATGAACCACCATATTTACCAGTGACCCACTCAAGCAGTGCCTCAACAAATTTAACGACCGACGCAGTTTTAATACCCATATTGTTGTCAGCCCCATCCTTGATAAGAAGCTCATACTTTTCTCCCAAAAATATCATTGCATCTTCCATTGAAAAATTGCACACAGAATTTAAATCAATGCCATTTAGCACCATAGCAGAAAAGGAACTATTGCTTACTGTATGCACCTTTTTCTACTCTGGCAGACTGGTCATTTTTCGTTGCTCTAACAGGTGTTTCTTCACTCCTGACTTTTGAATGCACTTTAGGTTCAGCACAAACACTACGTTGTGCATCTTTCCTCCTATTAAAGAAACAATCCACTGCATAGCAATTAATTAATAGGATAATTAGAACATCTGAAAACATTAAGTGAAATCGGAAGATATTGAAACATGATATAGGCAGTGATAAATGACGAGGGATCATTTTCCTCTATAGATATCAGATAATTAAGACATATTGTGCTAGGGCTAGAAGAATTACTCAGGTAGGTTATACTAGAATATTATCATTGCATTTGAATTTTGAAGTCAACTTTGATGAGCCAAAATACAATTTAGTTGTCAGCATCTAAAGTCCATGTCCAACATACACTACAATCATCAAAGAACATTCAGCCCACTCAACTATGTTTTATCTCAAAGTTTAGTTGTCAGAGATAAAAAAATGCAAGAAGAGCATGAGCTGATAATTAAGATTGACATATGTGGCTTCCACAAAATTGATGACTGGCAACAAATTGCACATATTGCCACCATGCACCACTAGCATTATTATTAGAAGTCTTAAGTAAATGACCGATAAACTTCTTGCAAAAGTACAAATTTAAACATGAAAATGGCATAACAGTTAAAATTTTCAATTATCAGCACTTCTTCAGTAAACTGCAGCATCAGCACATTGACTTCCATAAAGATGTAGGAACGAAGTCATATCCTACAGCAAAATATCCATAACATTAAGGAATAATGACATTGTAAATAAAGCACCATCTACCCACATTTGCTTTCAAATCCATAAACTTCAAAGATTAAACAAAATGCAAGGAAAAGAAAAAACAATCACAAAAAGATAAAAAAAATTAAATCACTGTCCGCCATGATATGATATCTATTACATCGGTTTTACACCGATAATTTGAGTTTTAGGGAATTTTCACGTGTTCCGTTGGTGTTTTGTAGGGAATAGAAAGATGAGATAATTGTTGACAAATTGAAGAAAATAATTGGAGAAAATGAGCAAATGGAGCCTAGGCGCCATTCCACGGAGCTCAGGCGCCAAAAGTAAAGGAAAGGCATCCCATTGGAGCTCAAGTGCCAAAAGTACAGCGAATGGCGATCAGGGGCCAAAAACAACATACTTGGTGCCTAGGCGCTTAATGACACGAAATTCCGAAAGTGCAATTTTTTTGGACTTGGATTTTTACCTCACTTTGGAAAAAGTATAAAAGCTAACTTTGAAAAAGACTTTGGGCATCTTGGGACTTAAGAAGACTTGGAGAAACAAGAAGAGAAGAAGGAAGAAGGCTTGAGGATCAAGTTGGGAACTTCATCTTTCAAGATTTCCAGATTTTCTTCTTCCTTTATTCTTGTGATTTTGCTTTTGTCATGAATTCGAATTTGTCTAAGAATTTGATAGACATGATTATGGGCTAATTCTCTTTTCTAGGGTTTTGATGTAACCTAATTAGAATGATTTGAATTTCTCTTTCAATTCAATTGAATGTTTATTTGATCTAGTTGAGTTTTCTACATAGTTCTTAATGCTTTCAATTACTTGGCCACTAATTGAATGATTTACCAATCATATTGATCTAGGAGGTAGTATATGTGTCTAATTCTATGTGTAGAAAATCATAAATTGTATATAAGATAAAAATATATTGGCATGATTTGTATAGTTTTAATTGAGATCTATAGAACTCAATGATTTATTCATTGTTTAATTCACATAGGAATATAGTGGATTAGCACTTGGTAAAATTTTCATTAGACCTTGGGAAAGGCTATTGAATAATTAAGAGATTCTCGACTATCAACTAGGAAAATAAACTGAGATTGATGCGATTGAGTATTCAAATCTGAATAATTATGGTGAAATCATAAACCCTAAGTTTTTAAGTCGTGGAAGTTAATCTTAATTTGCTTTTGCCCATCAGTTTAGTATTTTCTTAGTTTGCATTAATCACCACTCTGTTACGATTGTTCGAAAAGAATTAGAGTCAACCCATTTCGGTACTTAGTAAATCAACAGTCCTCGTGGGAACGATATACTACTTATCCATTTTATTACTTGTCTACTATAGCGCGCACTTGCATTCACAAAATCTGCAATAATATCCTCACAATTTCCCAAAAGAATTTATTTTTCACAAGATCTTTTGTTGTTTCCGTAAGTGACACACTCTATTTTAGACAAAAGGAGAACCACTACTTAGAAAGGTTTTTGCTCTAGAGCAAGTTCATGCTCCTTTTTCAGAGTACGGACAAAGATTCCAAGCTGTCTATATAGCAAAATGATGTTCTCAAATCAAGTTTGGGTCATCATTACAATAAAAGCAAATTTCTGACAAAAGAAATCTTCAACTTTCAATGGAGGTTGTAGAATGAGAAAAGAGTGACAAGTGATATCATTGAAGGATCCCAATTACATATATAGTGATAAAATTAGGGTTGGAATACATAAACGGTATGGATATGTGTGATCTATATACCTAAAATAAACTAAAGAAAAACAATACTAGATACATTCAAAATCATCTAACAGAGTTTATTCTAGAAACAAGGTTATTAGCTATAGGAGACTTTCCTACCGGACACTAAATTTTGCTAAGTTAAAGATGAAATAATATGCAGAATTCAAATTTCAGTAAATATTCAGTGACAATATTCTTATCCTACCGAACAGAAAAGGATTCCAGGAACTTCCATTAATGCCCACAAAAAAAAGGAAAAAAAAAATTGAAGCACAGAACAGAAAAGTACATAGGCTAACCTTCAATTCCACCAATCGAACTAGGAAACTTCTCTGATATTATGTACTTTCCAACATCAAAAGTGCGATAAAATACATAATCAGCCATTCTCAATTCTTCTTCGGTTGGTTGAGGATTTCTTTTGTGCTTTGATGAGCACACAACATTGCATTTTCCAGAAATTGCTTCCTAGATGACCATTGGGAAAAAACATGCAACATCAGGAATGACACAGCCAATATAATTGTTTTCTCAGTCCAAAACAATATCCTTAGTACTTAAACAACATTTGATGCTTGCAAATGAATGGGCATCTAAATAGTGGGAGACCATATGAAGCTAATGTAACTTTGACATCAAAGAGAAACAAATATGAGACAATGTTCCTATTGAAAAGCAGAAACTGCAGCAACATCTAATAACAAGGGTAATAACAAGGGTGAATAACAAGGGTGGGTTATCATTCAGATCCTCAAAGAGAGAAGGTGTGAACAGAAAGCAAATGAGGGAAAACAGCACAAACATATCTATACATTGATGCATGTGTGAGTTTCAACCCATCTTATATGCAAATCATGGAAAACCATGTAAACAACAGTGATGTAAAAAAGAAAAATCAGCGTATAATCTTGATGACTATCAACATAGCTTCTCCCTGATGAATCAAAAGTCTCAAATACACAAGCCCAAGATTATATCATGTATGGATAGAAAAACTATTAGTATGCAAGAAGATGATTGCATAAGATAGTGGATTCAGCGTAAATAGTTCCCGATCTTCTGCAAAGTATGCCTATTAGATATAGGGTTTTAAGATTAATATTTAACACAAAATACCACTTGTTGAAGATTAAGACTTAAGATCACTCAATCACTTAACAATAATAATCAAAAGTTCATCTACTTAAGCTTGCAAAAGATGCCATCCAAAACCACATTTCTATAAATGTTGTTTAAGCAAAATTAAAAGTCTTAAGACGAGAAAGTGTTTTGACTTTATTAAGTGAACACAGACCTTCTTATTGAACTTTATTGTGAGAAATGAATTCATGGATGTGATGCATCTTGACAACACAAGATAGACATACTAGCTTAGGCTCCCCTAAATTCTTTGCTGGTTGTCCTTCCCAGAGGTCAGCACCTCTTTAATAATCTAAGTATACACGTGTAAGCAGATATTCCTGCCTCTAATGGATGAAGAGACATTACCCATGGCATTTACTTCATATACAGGTTAAATGGAAATTCTGAAAGTGGGGAGTAAAGTTTATAGATACAATGGAAAAAATGATGCATTTTTAACGAGTCATTGCTATGAATGTGCAAAAGTATTGACTGATATATTAGCTTAATAGTTATTACTTTATAAACCAAATATAAAAATACACAAAGCATTCAATATATAATGATGTCAGATGGCTAAAAGGAGAAAATATAATTGTGCAACCAATTTACCAATGGGTCAACATTGGAAAGGCCTTTGCCATGACCACAAGCTAGGAAAATCTCTCTTTGAAGTGGCTTGATATCTCCTAACCAATGAGCTACCTCAACGGGATGAAAAAACCACACGACTTCTACTTTTTTCTCATGGCTTTCCGTCTCCCATATTCTTACAAGCTTACCAATGTCAGGATCAGCTTGACCACTACGCCACATATACACACAGTCATATAGGGAGTATTCGATACCATCAAGAGAGAATGATTCATACAACTTCATAGCTCCCTTTCTGATGCCCCAACAAAATTGAAGATCCTCATCTCCTTTTGATTCTTGTAGTGATTTTACTTTTTGATCCTGAGGTTGAAACATAGCATATTTTTATATCCTTATAACACTTAAAGCTTGGCCTCAAATCTTCGAAAACCTGAACCAACAAAAATGCATTTGAAAGAATAATAAAACATCATGAACATGACCTTTATTCACAAAAAATCCAAAACAAAACCATAGCTGCAAAATACATATCGTAATGGAAATCATGCTTAAAAATGATCATGAAAAAAACAACTATGCAAAAAATCTCCCACAAGTTTCAGTCAAAACAACATCAGTTGCAAGGTGTCTAAGACCCATATATAATCAACAGAAACAAAATCAATATGCTTACCATATCTACCCACCATGTTAGCACGAAATATCAGAGGAAACACAAGCAGATTCACATCTGAACTCAATTGCCAAGCAGTAGACGAATAAATCTATATACAAAATAATTGAATTTCAAGGAACTCAAGTATTGTCTCACAAGCAAAAATTGAATTACTTATTCTTAGTATGTTCCCAAGTATTCTCATATTATAGAACTATTGAAGTGCTTACTTTTTCTGTGTAGAAAGACATCAGAATTGTAACCTTTTCATCACACCCTGGCACAAATACCACTGTACTTCTACTTCGGTAAATAATAATGTGTTTCCACTTGCATCTTCAATGCAATCATCAAACTATTTTGTACATGGACAATTATTCCATATACAGACTTTCTCAATTGATTACCAAAAATTGAACAAATTACTGAAAAGTAACACTATATAAGAAGACCATTTAAACACCATAGCCTCATCAGTATGTAGAAAATGGTAACCAAAATCGAGGGGATACGCAAGAAACAGGAAACTCCAGTTTTCATACATATTTGAATCTACATCTCATCCAGTTTAATTTCAAACCCATTTTTATATGTATAATAAAAATGTTTATCACAGTAAATTACTACTATATTATAGGGAAACCTAACAAGATAAAAAATGAAGAAAGCATACAGAGGTTAAGAAAAACTAAGAGCATTTAAAAGCGTAGAAAATATCACAATATTATGTACCATCACCGCCAAGGCTCCCCTAAACCTTGAAAAAGAAATCAAAATATTTCAACAAATAAAATTAAAAAATTAAGTTATACCTTTTTCACTAGAACAAATACAAAAAGCGCCAAGCAGAGGGGAACAAAGTCCAGTGTAGGACTCTACGATTTACAAGTTGTGCCTTGGCGTACAAAATCACATTCTATGGCTTTGCAGTAAAAAGGGATATTAATCTTTGCATGTCCTACACACACTGACTATGTGATTATTGGAACTAAAAAAGAATAGAATGATCAAAGAGTGGTATATCAAGAACAAGTAGTGCTGAGTAAACCGTACAAAACCGCGTGTGTAGTACTCTCTGCTTCTTGGATAGCACCTTCATCTTTGATCTTCCTCCCCAAAAAACACACCACACTACAAACAGTTTACAATACAAATGACCCCTCAAGGAACAAAAAAGAAACACGCACGCAAGGGCATAAAAACCATTTTAACACATATAAATGCACAGAAAATTCACAGAGTCCACACTTTGTGTGGGTGTCGAAAAAAAAAACTAGAGAGAGAAGAAAATTCTTGCCTTCAACTTCTGCTCCTCCTTTTGAGAGAGAGAGAGAGAGAGAGAGGCAAAGAGTTTGTGGGTTTTGAGTTTTGATGGACAAAAATGCGGGTTTTTCATAGCAGCAAATGTGTGCTATTAACGGAAAAAGGATCTATTTTTTTTTTTACTCAAACTACGTAGAAACGAGTGTGAATTTATCTACTAATGGCAACCGCGGCTACGCTGCGCGGAGGATGCGTACAGCAACGGTGGGGTTGGGGTGGTACTAACATGCGCTGGTGGCGCAATCTGGAGGGCTGGACTGTACGGCCACGCCCGGATTTGAAGAGACGCCATGCAGTAGAGGAAGAGTGGCACGGGAAACATGACTGTATGCAGAACTTTTGACGCGCTTAGAATGCGCGTGGGAAGCACCTTTGGGAATTCTTTATTTTGATAGGGATTTTGACACAATTTGTGTGCGCGCAATTTTAAAATTATGTATTTGAAAATATTTATTTATTTATTTATTCAGTTAATAGACCAATTTTTCATTATTTGATGTGTTTTAATTAGAATTATAATAAGTAAAAAAATAAAAATATTATAAGAGTAAGAAAACTATAGAAGATAATATGATTGGTAAAAAAAAAGAAAGGAAAATGGAAGATGGAGAGCCAAAAAGGCAGAAATGTAATAAATAAATAAAGAGAGCTGTCATTTGATTTTTGAGGAAGATTTATATTTTAAATAGTCAAATTTTAATGGGATTTTTAAGATTGGTATATCAAAGAGGCCAATATGATTTTCTTAAGGAACTTAACAAAAAATTCTTTGGTATGAATGAATTTATCAAAATGGTTTGGACTTTGGCAAAAGCAAGGTGGCCATAGAAAGTTATGTTTACTCAATATATGGAACAATTTTCAATTGAGTAAACTTTTACCTGAAATATTGAAGCTGTGGAGAAAAACATGAAGTAAGACAATGAGAAACAACATCAAGAAATTGTAAATGGTAAAAAATGAAAACAAACTAAAAAAAAAAGAAAAAGAAAGCAATGGGGATTGGCTTTAAGTGTTGGAATACTATGGCTTGTTAAGTTGGCATTTATGCTAAATTTAGATGAAAAATTCATATGCACTTATGTTGCTAATATGGAAACTGCCGAACTGGCAATTTTGTAATAATGAATACTTACTGATTTTGATTGATAAATTGGTTAATAGTTTATACTTAATTTGTGCAGATTTGATGAGTTTTGGAAAAGAGATCATTTCAGTATATTATTATGTGAGATTTTGGAAATGAAATATTTTGAGAAATTGACAAGATCAAGCCTGATATCTTAAAAATAAGGAATATATTTTATGGATAAGGAAATAAAATTATGGAGATATTGCAAGAAATCAGAAAAATATCTTAAAAATATATGCAACATATCTAGAAGATTTGAATATTCGAATTTGGAAATTTCAATGTTGCTACATAAAAGGAGTTTTAAGTCAAATAATGTGATTGAGCTTTAGCTTCATAAGCTTGACTTCATTGTACTTTACGATATCCATAGTTGAGATGTTAAAATCGTTGCACTCTTCAAGAGAAAAGCAATAATTCTTTGGGAGAAAATCTGTCGAAGGAACTTCAGCGTTAAAAAGAGTTCAACATTACATACTTTAAGTCTAGAGGTTCTTGCCAAACAACTTCAACTAATTGGTTTATATAAGAACACCGTTAAATAAAAGAGGGAGTCTTTTAGAAGTTAGATCCTAATGTTGTAATTGTAATTTATATTAGTTAATTATTCATCATCTCGGTGTAGCCTTTGTGATATCTCACATTGATTGTGAAGGAATGTTATGAGAACGTTGCATGTCAAATGAGGGATAATTATGATATATCACATTGATTGTGGGAGTAAAATTAGATAGACTTATAAGTTTATAAATGAATTCATATAGCAACTTGAGTTAACAATTTTTGAATGCGAGGTAGGGGCCTGGTGCATGACAGCCTCATGCATGTAGGGTTATTTGATATTCGAAATATGTAAAAAATCTTTATATCAATTTTTACTTTCTGCCTTATTTTATCATTTAATGTTACAACATAACAACTGAGTTAATTAAATTAAAGTGGGTAAAAATATTAAAAACAAATCTTGATATGGCCCATATATATTATTTTATTTGATAATATAACTTATCGGATAATATTTAAGCGTTTTGGCTAGAAAAGAATTATGACTAAACTGATGTTTTGATAGAAGACACCAATTAGTATTTATATTGAATAGGAATATGAGGCTTTTTAACATATTATTATTATTATTTTAAATATTAGTTATTAATACACCGTGGATTTGGGGTTGTTTAGTTATATACACAAAGACGCACATGCAAGAGGTGACTAATAATAAAGTCACAACTCGAGTTTACAATTGAGCTATAATCGTAACTAGAATTTGCAACTACTGCTTTAATCCAGTCAGAGTTGTAAAAAAAGTTGACTGATTAAGCAATAATCGCAACTAAGGTTTGCAATCAGCTGACTGCACATAAAGTTAAAAAAGCAAACAATAGTTGCAAACCTTAATTGCAACTATTGCATTTATTTTGTCAGTATCTGCGCTGGCTGCACAGAAAAGTGAAAAAGTTGACTGGCTCAGCAATAGTCACCTCTGTAATTTGTGACCATTGCATTAATTCGGACGGTTGGGGATTTAAGTGTCTGCTATATAAACCATCATCACCCCTTTATACTCTATGTCTATTCTCTCTTCTTTCTTTCTCTAATTCCCTCTTCTCTCTATTTTTTCTTTTATAGTACACTCTCACCTCTCTTTTCTCTTTCTTTACAGCACATCCTCACCTCTCTTGCACAATCTGCCCCTCTTCTCCTAATTAATTAAAATTTCCTTTTGACTACAAAGGTGCAATTATATTATTGCTTACTTTTTTTTTTTTTCCTTTTTAGTAGATATAGAAATTCAATATTGCTTTCTCATTAACTTGTCAATACATTAATTTGCTTTATAGGTTGTTGATTTTGAGGTCGAGAAATCTTTAAGTAGCTTGATATCAAAGTTATTTGAAGTAGAAAACTCCCTACGAGTGTAACACTTTAACTACATCTAAATTTTTAGTTTTTCCGTTTTTCTGCTTGTGCTAGAAGGTAATTCTCTTCTATTGCTACATGAAATTTGTTTGTTAAGAAGAATATGTTTGTTGGCTTAAATTATGCTGCATGAACTTTATGAGGGGAAGGGGGCATGTTGAGGGTGGAGGGATTTTTTTGTATTGTTTATTTTATTTTGGCATGAGAAGGGCTGAAAAATTTGAATTAGTTGAGTTGGAAAGAATAATTACTTGAATTGGTATGTTGATAAGTTGATTTGAGATGTGAAAATAAAAAATTGTATTTTTATGATTATAATTACACTTAGATATTGATGTAATTTTGTATGTATTGATGCATGTTTGTTTTTTCAAAATTTTGATGCATGTTAGCTTAAGAAGGAATATTGATCATCTTTAATAGAAAAAAATTATTAATTTGTAGTTAGGTTTTATATAATTAAATTAGAACTAATTATTATATGCATGTTAAATAATTATATGAAAATACATTTGTTGAAAATGATTCATTGAAACCCTAAAATAATAATAAAACCATAAAATAAATAAATATTTGAAAATCATAAAATTAATAATAAAGAAATATTAAAATAATATTAACAAATGCTAATTTTAATTAATTAAAAATAATAATTAGTTGAAAATTCTTAATGATTTCAAAATAATATTTAAATAACTAATTCAAAGAGTAATTATTTGATAATACATTTGTTGAAAATAAATATTTTGAAGATCATAAAATTAATAGTAAAGAAATATTAAAATAATATTAATAAATACTAATTTAAATTAATTGAGAATGATAATTAATAGAAAATTCTTAAGGATTTCAAAATAATAATTAAATAACTAATTCAAAGAATAACTATTTGATAAACATTAGTTGAAAATAAATATTTCAAAACATAAAATTAATAATAAAGAAATATTAAAATAAAATTAACAATTACTAATTTTAATTAATAGAAAATTATAATTAGTTTAAAATTCTTAATGATTTCAAATTAATAATTAAATAAATAACTCAAAGAATAATTATTTGATAATATATTTATTGAAAATAAATATTTCAAAACCATAAAATTAATAATAAATAAATATTAACGTAATATTAACAAATTCTAATTTTAATTAATTGAGAATGATAATTAATAGAAAATGTTTGATGATTTCAAAATAATAATTCAAAAACTAATTCAAAGAATAATTATTGGACAATACATTAGTTGAAAATAAATATTTCAAAATCATAAAATTAATAATAAATAAATAATAAAAAATTAATAAACAAATTTTTTAATTTATTGAAAATAATAATTAATAGAAAATTCTGAACAATTTCATTATAATAATTAAATAACTAATTCAAAGAATAATTATTTGATAATACATTAGATGAAAATAAATATTTCAAACCCCTTTAATAATAATAAAAAATTTAAAATAATAATAATAAATAATATTTTTAATTAATTGAAAATGATAATTAATAGAAAATTCTTAATAAATTCAAAATAATAATTAAATAACTAATTCAAAGAATAATTATTTGATACATTAGTTGAAAATAAATATTTCAAAACCCTTTCAAAATAAATTTTTTAAAATAATAATAAGAATAATAATATTTTTAATTATTTGAAAATGAAAATTAATAGAAATTCTTTTATGATTCCAAAATAATAATTAAATAAATAAATCAAAGAATAATTATTCGATAATACATTTAGTTGAAAATAAATATTTCAAAACCTATTAATAATAATAAAATTGATTAAAATAATATAAATAATATTTTTAATTTATTAAAAATAGTAATCAATAGAAAATTGTTAATGATTTCAAAATAATAATTAATTTATAATTCAAGATATAATTATTTGATAATATATTAGTTGAAAATAAATATTTCAAAACCCTTCAATAATAATAAAAATTATAAAAATAATGATAATAACTAATAAATTTTATTAATTGAAAATGATAATTAATAGAAAATTCTTGATGATTTCAAAATAATAATTACATAAATAATTCAAAGAATAGGTTTTTGATAATACATTAGTTGAAAATAAATATTTCAAAACCCTTTTATAATAACAAAATATATTAAATAATATTAATAAATACTATATTTAATTAATTGAAAATGATAATTAATAGAAAATTCATAATGATTTCAAAATAATAATTAATTTACTAAATCAAAGAATATTTATTTGATAATATATTTGCTGAAAATAAATATTTCAAAACCGTAAAATTAATTAAAATAATATTATCAAATACAAGTTTTTTATCAACTGAAAATGATAATTATTTGAAAATAATTATTTGAAAATCCTAAATTAATTGAAAATAATTAGCTAAAAATAATTAATTGAAAATACTAAAATAATAATAGAATATATATAAATAAACCCTAAATTAGTTGACCAACATGTGATTAATATATTCATATTTTTTAAATTATATCAAATCCAAACAACATCAGTGTTGTGGTGCATTTTGGAGGTCAAATTATAAGAGTGGTTATTCTGTAAAATATGATCATCCTATAATTACAGCTAGGAGGATATCTCGTAGAACAAATTTTTTGGGCCTGATATTGATGTTATATCAGATGACGGATATTAACAATAATCAGTACTTGTTGCTATATTCGATAAATATTATGAAAACAATATGTCACATATAATATTAATTAACAATGATGAAGATTTGTGATTTTTCTTTGATTTGGAGGCTAAAAATCGATATGTATACTTTTATGTTGAGGCTGAACAATTATAGCCTAATATTGTGCTTGATGTCCCGATAAGCAATGAGTATTATCAATAAGTGCATTGTATCCAAGAGATAATAGTATCATTGATTTGCCTATAGTTACGCAAGGGATGGCGAGTGTTGAGGTTCACGATTTCTGTGTAGTTACTTCAAGCTCTAGTCAACAGGATTTTGGAGTTTTACATTAGAATGTTCAATATGAAAGTAACATATGCAGAATTGGAGAATGCATCAGTCGACGATTTGCCTGACTAAGTAGTCAATAGTTTTGGTGCTCAGGAACATGTTGATTCTAAACTCGATGAAAGTGACTCTAATTATGAACTGATGGTGATGATAAGGTGGATGTTGTTGACATGCAAGAGTTTATGACCAACAAGACGAGGGCACCTCATCCATCAGCAAGTGCCAATGTATACCTCAATACCCTCCACGACTGTTGGTTATGGCATGTATTCGATCTTTCCACTCTTCAACAAAACATATCTAAAAATACTTGTTGACTCTATTGATATTCCAAAAAAATGGAAGTTTTACAACTCCAACAAATGAAAACTTGAAAAGGGGATGGTTTTCAAAGATAAGAAAAATTTAGGCTATATTTGGTTGTGATTTAAATGTTTTGGGGGGTGTGTTCTAGGGGAATGATGTTTTGGAAGAATGAAATTATTGTGGAAGTAATGTTTGTTTGTATTTTGGTAGGGGACAATTTTTACTATAGCATACATGCCATGACAAGTTTTGTTGGATGATGTAATGATTGGTTGATGTATGTAATGATTATAATATATATATATATATTGATGTAATGATTGGTTGATGTATGTAATGATTATAATATATATATATATATATATTGATGTAATGATTGGATCATGTATATGTATGTAATTTTATAATGAATGATATATATATATATATATTTGTATGTTTTATAAGGAGTAAGAGAATATTAATTAGTAATAAATATTTAATTATATTTTATGTGTGGCTTATAAATTATTTAAATAAAACTGTTGCCTAAATTTTTATTTTATATTAAAAATATATATAATGGCATTATATTTTAATAGTAAATATGTTTGGTCCAATTTAAATAAAACATTAAAATTTGAACTAAATAAGAAAACACGTGATTATTAAACATGATTATCATAATATTTTAGACTTAAATGATTAATTACTTCATTGCATTTATTCGCCAATTTTTTTTATAAAAAAAAATTATGTATATATTGCACACCAAAAAAAGTAACGACACTCGTACATAATACAAAAACTCCACCAGCATAGATTTAATAAGATAATATTTTTTGCAAAGTATTTCAGCCAAGTTTCAATGAACCATAAATTTAAGAAAATAATATCTTAACAATTACAGCCAACATAAGTACTAATACAAGTACTAGAAAGATGTAACATCTACATACACCCAACATGATTGCCTGCACATGGTGGACGGGATCTGGGTGAGCAACTGAAGTGCCAACTGCTAATAAAGTAGCAACATCAGTGGAGGCTGGTGCTGTGGTGTGGTGTGCAGTGGAGTGGTCACCTGAACTACCCATTTCTGATCAGGGTAGGAAGGTGGAGTGGTAAATGTAGAGGCTCTCTTAATAAGTTAGTTCTGTATGTAGCCCACGAATCAACCCATATGAAGTGACCATCATGATCAATCCCCAAAGGACATGCATAGAAAAATCTCCTATAGTTAGCTTTTGTCCTCACCATATATGGATGATCATAGTGCCAACGCCACATGAACAATCAAGGTGTTCCAGAAAAACCATCCTGCTACTAAACCATTAAAGATTGTTGCACATATATGAAAATATAATACTATACATGCATGCAAAGTTTTGCAATAATTCACATTGTATATAGGAAAAAATAAGTCATACAATTATCATAACAAAACAGTAGAAATACAATGTGCGCAACAACAATATTACAAGTTATAAACTCATCAAGTGCTACAGTCCAACATTATAGAACAAATTATAAATTCGTCAACATGTAACCCATCTTACTGTCCATTATTTTCCCACAACGCATTAGCAATACCTTCTCTAAAAACAGCTCGTGCCTGGACCTTAGCCTGACTTGGATGTCCTCGACGATAGAATGCTTCATAATCGGTTTTAATTTCTTCAGGCGCCGTGTCAAAAATTATATCATCCCGACTATATTTACGTATGAAGTTGTACAACACACAACAAGCAATGACCAACTATACCCGTCTATGAACCTTGTAGCAAGATGATATGGAAAATCATTTTTTTAAGTTCACAAAATAATGCTCAATTACATTTCTCAATCGAGAATGACAGTAATTAAACAACTCTTTAGGGCCTGTAGGGACTCTATTACCATTGTTGAACTAGTCTAAGTGATATCTGCATTGTCAATATGGTGCTAGGAAGCAAATGTAGTTTGTAAATACAACATCAACCAAATAATACTTCCCTATAATGATTAATCATGTTTGATTACCAAATATTGTAATCTTTTATATAATATGATACTAGAATAATTTAACATAAATGTAACCTGGTAGTGGAAAAGGAAAAATGGGGTCAGAAGAAATTGCGTTGAAGAGGACACGGGCGTCGTTTGTGCCACCCTCCTATCCAACATACACATAAGTGAACATCATATCAAAATCACATATTGCAAGGACATTTTGTGAGATACGGGGTTTTCTTGATCTAAAAGCATTTTGATGGTGCGCATGTAACCATGATGGAATTAAAGTTCTATCAATCATGCCGACAGCACCCTATGGTTAAGACAACTATTATCTTAGTATATATTATATGAAAAAAAACTTTACAAAAATAGTCACTAATTTGATTCAAAAACTTACCTCGAAGTAAGGATAGAAATCAAGTTTTTCTAAAATTTGTGGAGGCAATTCATTAAAATTTGGAGCACAAATCAATTCATGTGTCAAATGGTTTAACGCCTTTACAACTCATCTAACATGGTAGTTAATTGTCTCAAGAGAGTGTTGAAATCATTCCATGCTATCTCTTTAACAATGGTGCATGCCTACTGTTCGCATAAAGAGTGCAACCTCCTCTATAACTGACACCCTTGAGTATTGTGATTGAGTAAAGAGGCCTCTAGTTGTCAGTAGGTCAACTAGTGCCATGAACGTAGGCTTATTCATTTGAAAATTATCATAAAAATGACCCAGATGCCCTTTTATTATTTTCTCGACACAATCAGGACCTTGTAAACAAGAAGTGTTATGAGGTTATTTCTCTTGGAAGAAATTTGGTATGATTACCAGGGTTAGGAATTAGAAGTCCTATGTGTTCTCATCAAATATGTCACTTCTAGGACTCTTGACACTACCATCACTGAAATGCTCATTTTCACTATTTGGTGTTTCATTTTCTGGCCCACTTGATATTTCCTTCAATTGCAATTCACATATACAAAACAAATCCATCAAATACCAAAAAAATGAAATAGCAAAAAACATATGATATAATAAAAAGATGCAAAAATCATTACTTCATAATAGTACTCAAACCCTAAAAGCACAGTGGCAATGATACAAATAATAGTACTTAAACTATAAAATATATGCATGATACAATAGTTTAACTAGAATGTATGTAAATAATCCAACATACAACACTAAATACTCAAGCAATAAATTGAACATAGAATGCATGAAGCAGAGATCAACAAGTAACTAGCAGATACCAAGCATCACACATATGACTCAATCATTACCTAAAGTCTATCCAACCCCTTTTGACATTATCATCCAATGTTAGAAACCACGTACGCATAGTAGCACTCTTCAAATGCTTAATGGCCTTGAACATTAGATGTTGATGTAGACCATCCATTGCAAATAAATAAGCATAGCAATCGGTGATTATTTGTTTTGAATTATTTTGCTACTATGTGGTCTTCACCTCCAACAAATTCCACTACTTCTCCATTGTTGCTATTAATGTGATTTCTTTCTCACCCCTGTGTGATGTCTTCTTCCTACGACTAGATTCCCTCGCATTCATATCAGCGTGACGTGTAAAGGTGCTAGATGTGAAAGTATGTGGAGTCTGAACTTCATCCTCACTACTATCACGCATAGTATCACGGCCTAAATTTTGTGTACCTTGCATCTCCTCATATGTGTTAATTGGTCCCTGCATAGAGGACCTAGCCATAGACCCTGTTGCTACATTCCTAGCAAACAACTATGTGCAATAGTTATAGTGTGGTAGCTCAAGTTCAATAGTTGCACCATTAACTAGGTGCTTCTACATTTCAATAAATAATATGTATTTGGTTGGTAATTGAATTTCAATAAATACTATATATAATTATAATTAAATAAAATTACATTAACCCATAATGAAATTTATTTACCCCAATCACTTTTGCTATACGCTTTGGGGTTCCTATAATTGTATTCTATTCTAGATCCCAACCGTATCCAGTTTCAACTACCAGTGAGCAATGAAACAATCACCAATCTCGCCTTATTCTACAAAACTTGGTCCTGTATTGTTGCTTGGTTTAAACGAACTTATCATATACCATTTTATTTAACCTATCGAAAATGACACCCCATATATAACTAGAGAAAATGGTCGATGATAATTATCCTTGTAGGAACTCTTCGTAGCATAGTTCAATTAGAAGCTTTTCATTCAAAAATGGTCATTTCATATTATCAGATCTCCTCCTAGATTCATTCGGGATTCCCCTAAGCATCTAAAATCATATATATACTATTAGTTGGAAATAGTGAATTTTGTATTCCACTTTCGAAATAAAATTAATAAACTAGGACTTCCACATGTAATAACTAATAAAGGGGTGCCACCAATCTGATTCTATTAATTGGTAAAATCAAGATATGAATTAAAAACACAAAAATAATTAAAATATTTTGCCCATTAGTTATTTGTACTACACATTTTTCAACAATGCTTACCTTGAGTAATGTTTTACAAGTGTTAACATAAAAGTAAAAATTATAGTAGTACCGAAAATGAACAATACAATGGTTTAGCTAATACATCTGCTCACTGTACAAAGCAATAATCCTCAAAACTGACGAACAAGTCTGGAATATTATCTCTATTGTCATCCACCCACATCGTTCTCAAAAAATCCTAATTGAGATTGCAAAACATTAGATTGTTGGTTGAATACATGATAATTATATTTGTCACGTATCTTATGGAACCATCTATTACTAATTGTTATCATTCTGATAATGCCCCTTAATGTAACTACACTTAGGACATGCACATGCAGTAGACAAATTAATACACTATATAATATTGTGGACAATCTAATGCAACCAAAATTGAGTTTATGTTGAATGCAAAACATGTCAAAAAGAACCATACATAGGAATGCAGGTTTACAATGAATCATTTCCACCAATGTAAAACAGTTTGGTGAATTAAGCATGGTTGTACACTATAAAACTTGTGAAATTATAATGAGATATTTGGCATGGATGTATGATATATGTAATAGCATTGTTTAAAGAGTGATAACATTTTATAGTGTTGACTTAATTCTCTTGCCATTCTTGCACAGTAAATATATACTTACAAATCAAATATGAAACTTCACCATTTAAAATAATGAAATCTGAAGGAAATACACAACAATGACCAACTATAACCTATAAACATACCCCTCATGTGCACTTGAATCACTCTCATCCATAAAGCCAGTACACATTTTTCAACAACTTCATAGCACAATTTCACCCACAAATTATAACACAAATATGCAATACATAGACATAAATTGTAGAAAAAAATAGCACTACTTATAATCATGCAGAAAAACAACCTAACAAACATTAAAGGGGCATTATTTAATTTTCCACTCATGGCGGAAAAACCCCAATCTTGTGTCTGATTGAACTAGAATAAAAATAATGCAATCAACTTGCTTCAATGAACTATGGAAATAGAAAACATGAATATACATATATGTATTGGACCGAAAAAATGAAAATACCTAAGCCATAGTAAAATCTAGACCCAACTGTACCTTTCTCTTCCTTTTCCGACTATAAAAAAAGCACTTTCGTTACTTCCAACTGACAAACTAAACCTAGCCATAGTGCTCGTGTGCGATATGTAGGGATGACATTTAAAGGGGGTGGGAGCAGTAAAAAGTGTGCATTTGTAGGGGATTTTTACAAGGCAAAATTATACATTATTCACCACAATAATGGAGAGGGAGAGAGAGAGAGAGAGAGAGAGAGAGAGAGAGAGAGAGAGAAGTTCATAGATTAGATAAGAAATGTGAATCAGTAAAATGTAAATCAACATGATGCATGCAGCCTTTTTCAGAAAATGCTCAGATCAAATGCAATAAGATAAGTCTTAAGAGGGAGAATGAAAAAAGAGAAGAGAGAGAAAATGGTAGATGATAGCTCTCAAGTCCACCGATAGAGAGAAAAATGAAGAGAAAGAGGAAACAAAAGAAATAAGAATAGAAAATGGGAGCCTGTCTTTTCTGGCAGAATACCCCATTTTTTTGGCCAAAACTTGTTTGCTAAACATTATTTCATTCCCCCCAAAATGCTTTTTTTGAGGGGGATTACTCCCAAACATTGCCTTATAGTTTGTAGTGAAAGATTTTTCCATATAAATCACAAGACGTGAATATCATGTGGTTGAGAGTATACCAAAACTATATAAGGGAATGCAAGCATAACATCTTGGAGACATGGTGTAGCTGGGGGCTTCAAGAAAGTTTCAAAGATAAGCCCAGTTTATGACAAATCACCAAGTATGGAGGCCCCCATACTTTCCAGATGAATGCAGTGTCTGTAGATCATCGCAACCTATGCAAAATTATGATCGCTACATTACTTGTGGGCATTTGGGCATGGTTCAATGTGATCCAATATTTAAAATTATATCCAACATACCATTAAGGATAAATATAGGTATGAAATTTCACATTATAAGCCATGGCACAACTTGAAATGCATGAGGGAAAATATTTATGGAACTTAGGAAAGCATTGTAAGATAGTAACCTAAGTATATGAGAGCCCTGCATAAATGAAATCCAGGCACAATTATGGAGTAGCATCACATTGACACTGAGATACCAGAAATAAAGATGTTGAAGTATGTATTTTGGGTATTTAAGCCATGTATGGATGGATTCTAGAATTGTTGTAAAGTTATAAGTATGGGTGGAACCCATCTTCAAACAAAATACAAATAGAAGATGTTGGTTTTCCAAATGGATGGATGCAAATCAACATGTTCTCCCACTTGCTTACACAATTGTTGATGAAGAAGCCTTTGTGTCTTGGTTATGGTTTTTTTAAATGTTGTCTAAATGTATTGTTCGAGGTGTTGAAGGTATGTGTCTTATTTTCGATTGGCATAATGGCCTTCTTGCAGTGGTTGAATACATAATTGATTTTCAGCCCCCTCATGGAGTGCTTTATTTCTATTTAAGACGTGTGCTCAAACTTCAACAAGTGGTTTAGAAATATCAAGCTGAAGGACTCGTGTTGGCATGCTAGTTCAGAGTTGAGAATTACTCAATTTGATAAGATCATAGAATAGATCAAGAGTCTCAATAAGGATGCATAAGCACATT
Organism: Paulownia fortunei; assembly: GCA_019321725.1. Taxonomy (NCBI): domain Eukaryota; kingdom Viridiplantae; phylum Streptophyta; class Magnoliopsida; order Lamiales; family Paulowniaceae; genus Paulownia; species Paulownia fortunei. Next base: position 8,754,483 of record CM033106.1, read on the forward strand.
TGGAGAATATTGATTAGTCTCAATGGACTCTTGCTCACAATGAAAGATGGCATTGTGGCATAATAACAACAAATATATCAAAGTGCTAAAAGTGCTAGACGACTGCCAATAACTACTATTGTTGGAAAGGGTCATCAAATGATTGAGAAGAACCAATTGTGATACAATGAAGTATTAAGATAGTGTGATGCTTGGCAGAAGCACTCCATAGAGCATAATGTCCATTTATTTGATTGCACTGAGCAATCTGCTTCTGTAATAATACGACGAGCAGGATAATCCAACATTCATACACATGTTGTGAAGCTAAAGTTAATATAATACTCATTCAGCAAGTAGAGGCACAATAGAGTTCCTTGCTTGTGGACAATGCAAGTTTGCCAATATTTTAAGGTTAACCCTACAGGCTACATGAAAATGTACCATAACATTGTTTCTTATGTGGACATATGTAGTGGCAGGTTTGAGCTGTTATCGGATGAAGATTGTTGGGACATCTATCATTCGTGTTGTGCCATAATCTATCTTTACAAGTTCAGAAACATCATGGATGAGATACTATTACTCGAATCTCAAACGAGATGGATTGACCTTAGGCACATGCTAGATAGTAATATCGTGTGAGCCAATAGGGTGATACATCATAACTTAGAACATCTTCTCGATATAGATGATGTTGTTAGGGACTAGTATAAATAATTATTAGTTTATATTATCTTTGTAAGAGAGTACTACTCCTTGTTTATCTTTGATGTTCAGTTAATTTCACCAACTGTGTTATGATTTGACTTGTTATATGAGTCTATCGCGTATGATCTTTGCAATCTTTGTACACCTTATATTTGGATTTATGGTCATATAATTTCACCATATGTTTAATCTTTGTACATCATAATGAATGATATTTTTCAATCTCATAGTAAAATAGTTTATTTCACTACTTGCATTATTAATCAGGATCATTATTGTAGGATGGATATTGTTCAGATTTATGGTCCCCGATGAAGGACAGTTCTATCTAGACAGATGCATCACCGATTCGAGAATGTGTTTATGGATAATGTAGATAGGATGTAATCATCAGTTATAGAGTTGTACCATTTTGGAGACTCGATGATGGTGATGATGATGGTGATCGCAGGCTCATTATCATGTAGTTCACATGTTATTTGACATGAGTTTCAATGGCATTTATAGGTATGAACACTTTGACATTAATCATTACTTGATCACTGCACTCGTAAAGAGATGGCGGCTCGAGGCCCCAAATTTATTTTTGAGTTAGGAAAGTGGTTGTATATTACAGAATGTAACAATTATTAGGGGCCTCCCAATAGAGGGCGAGCCCATTGCTGAAGTGGATACGAGGAGGACGACTAGAGAATGGAGCAGTATTGTCTCTATTATCTGGGATTCCTACCTAAGGTTGGGACTTGAAGAATTAGTGCATTTTATTGAGTACAGTCAAATATTACCTGATGGCCCATTTAGTGACTGATGACACCCCAAATCATGATGTGGAGAGATATGCCCGATGATGTGCATTGATTATGTTAGGTAGTTTTATGTGCCCGGATACATCGAGCAACATGGTATCATTATTGTATATACATCCAATGGAGCATATTATGGAGTGTGGTATATTTAGTTGGGGTACTGTAGTCCTCAATTTTCTATACCATGAGTTGTGCAATACGACCTGTAGAGAGAAACATGTTATAGATAGATGGATGTATCTTCTACAAGTAAATTTAATTTTAGTCTGTCATAGCTACTTATAATTTTATTATGTCATAAGGGGATAGGAAAAGTTATTAGAGATCAAAGGATAGAGAGAGAGTGTTATTCTACTACCTTGCAAAGAAGATCTTAGAGGTTGAAATGCCAAAAAATTGATACCCCAACACCAAATAAAGACAAGGAGAAAGTGGTATATTTCATGGAGAAAGATGAAGCTGCAAGCATGATACTATTAGATTCTTGAAAAAAAAAATTAGAAGATGCTAGACTAGAAGTGGTAGAAGAACTTAAAGTTGTGGAAATAGTGTAAGGGGACCCCAACAAAGCAATAAAAATTGGTTCCAATCTTGAACCATCTAAAGAAGAAAGATTGATTGATTTTCTCTAAGCAAATTTGGAAGTCTTCACTTGGGGAATTGATGATCTAGAAGGAATTCTGATGGAATTAGCAGTTCATCACCTTAATATTGACCCAAGTATGAAGTTGGTAAAATAAAAGAAGAGGGCATTTGAACTTGACAGGAGCAAGCTTATAAAGGAAGAAGTAGATAAATTGTTGGCAGCAAAATACTTCCGGCTTGTGCACTATCCTGAATGGCTGGCGAATGTGGTTTTAGTACTAAAGTCTAGAGGAAAGTGGCACTTATACATCAACTTTAAAGATTTAAACAAAGCATGCCCCAAGGACCCATTCTCGCTTCCCCGAATCGATCTATTAGTGGATTTAACATCAAGTTGTGAACTATTAAGTTTCTTCGATGTATATCAAGGATACAACTAAATAAAGCTAGCACCTGAAGATGTTTGTTATGAAGTAATGCCTTTTAGCTTAAAAAATGCTGGAGCAACTTACCATAGATTGGTCAAAAAGATGTTTGAGAATCAATTCAGTCACAACATGGAAGTCTACATTGATAACATGCTGGTTAAAAGTAATCAGGCCCGTGACCACATAAGGGGATTTAGAAGAATGCTTTAGCATATTGAAAGCTTTCAAGATGAAGCTTAACCTAACCAAATATACTTTTGGAGTACAGGAGGGAAGTTCTTAGGGTATATGATTTCAAAAGCATTTGAAAACTCAATTAGGAACTGCTATGGGGACATGGGTTGATGAGCTTCCAGGAATATTATGGGCATACCAAACAACTCCACGGACTTTGATAAGAGAATCTCCATTCAATCTTTCTTTTAGTTCAGAAGCAGAAGCTTCAATAGAAATAGGGAAACCGAGTTGGAGAGTGAAAAGTTACCCCTGTGAGAGTCAACTTGAACTTAATAGGGGAAGTAAGAGACAATGTATCTTCGCACGTAGAGATGTACAAAGCCAGAATGGCGAAAGCGTATAGCAGCAGGATGCATTGGTATTGAGGAAAGCGGAGGTTAGCCATCCCTTTGACAAGCTGGATCTGAAATGGGAATGTCCTTATAAGGTTGTGGAAATAGTCAATGCAGGGGCATATAGATTGCAACACCTAGATAGAAGAAATATACCACGGATATGGAACATTGCCAATCTCAAGAAATTCTACCAATAAGGATACAATTAAAGAATTATCTACAAAGCACCCCTAGAGACTGTTAGTTTTGAGAATATATGTTTTTGCCTTAAGAGGGCTATTCTACTACTTCATTAGTAGAAATAAAATAGTTATTTGTTCTTTCATCTACTTGGTTTATATATTTTTATTTAATTTAAAGCATGCCCTAACCCTAGAAATGTGACGAGATTCCCTCGAGATCAACAATAGATTTGATCCCAAAATCCCAAAGTTCAATTTCCTTTGGGGCCAAAGGAAATTTGAGTCCCAGAATCCATAAACGTTCGATTAGGTTAACACAAGCTTTACCCCAGATTTTTAGGATTCTCTTGAGAAAAATATATGAGAAATCATATATATTGAACAAATAAAATAATAAAACAAAGTGCAAGAATATACTAAAACTTCAATCCTTAAATAAATGGAAACCATCTACAATTTATTTTGTTTCAAAATGGAAATAAGCCTAACGATAATTATGAAAAACTATGAAAGGAAAACGAATGTGACAATCAAAAAATAATAATAATCATAACTATTATATCAAGAATTTGGGGGCAACTTTTCCTTTCGGATGAGCAATATCATTAGCAATATTCTCATCATCCAATTTGGGTACTGAAGGATCAAGCAACATAATGTCTTCCTTTGAGAAACATCCAGAGTCCTTTAGAACATGGTAATAGTCCCAAATAGTAAAATCATAAATGTTCACCAATTTCGCCAATACCGCCTGTTCAAATACTGCAGAATCTTATACTTCTCGACTACTTTCTCTTCAGCTTGGTCCATGAATAATTTTCTAGCTTTTGACTTGAGCAATGTCTTCCCGAATACGAGCAATGCTCTTGAGTCAGCTGCTCAAATTCACTCTGAATACGAGCAATCTTACACGAGCAGCCTCTCCAATAATCAAGTTATTTACACTTTCTTCTAAAAGATCATAGACACGCTTGATATCATCTTCGTTAACAACACTCTAGGTTTGGCCCCATGGCACACCAGACTCTACAGTGTCCCAATATGAGCGGATACCCTCAAGTAGATTTATTCCAAAGTCGAATACAATCTTTCCGTAAGCTTAGATAGGGGGCTGGAGCATGTGTTTCTTTCTTAGGACTTTTACTCTTTGAGGGTGCAGCAGACACTTCTGAACAAATTCCACCTTTATCACCACTATTCTGGAACCGAGCCCTAGACAATGACCTATGATCATCGCTCCCGAGGGAAGGGGGAGAATAACCTCCTTTCTTTGAAGAGGAGCACGTGGAATCCTTTCTGGAAGCGTTTGCATTTTTGAAACCATGGATTGAGCTCAAATTAAAAGCCTTCCTTGTAAATAAAAAAAAAGCAAAGTAAAGAGAATAAGGAAAAGTGTTACTAAGTAAAGCACCAGTAAACAAGTTTATATAAGCAAAAATATATCTTCAAAGCATAAAAATAATCATACTAGTAGGAAATGAATAGCTCACATCAAATAAAGTATCAAATAAACCAACATTAGAGAAAGTTCTCTAAGTTCGTGATGAGAATCACAAATGGGAATTACCGAGGGCAAGCTACTCTACTCCGAGGAAAATCCCAAACCATCATCTCTAACATAAAAAAAAATTCCTTCCAAGTTCCTTGGGAAGAATTGAACCACTCAAAAACTTACAACCCACTCGTGGAAAAAAAAATATGGTTTCCTGGCCACTCTTTTGAGAAAGAATAAAGTAGAAAAACTCTCCATTCATACGGAAAAGCTTCAACTCCTCCAAATGAATACAAAATCCCTCAAGAAACATGAAATAATTAGGCATAAATTGACTAATAGCAATTCCATAAACACGTATTATCTCAATCAAAAGAGGATCCAGAGGAATAGAAAACCCACTTGCAAAGAAAAATGTGTAAATAGTGAAATAACCTTTAGAAGAACTCATAATCCTTTGCCCTGATTGAGGAAGAACAAATTCATGAGAAGAAGATAAATTTATTTTCTTGTAGAGTACTCTCAATTATTCTTTAGTTACCTATATCTATTCCTCGGGACCTTACACGCCCAGTTTTCTTAGTATGAGAAGAATTTTCTAAATCCCTAGAATTTCCAATAACCCTCGAGGACTCACCAAGAATCTTGGAAGAAGAACCCAAATTTTCCTTACTCAACTTAACAATTATCTAGAATTAGATAAAAAATTTAACTCACTAGGGACAAACGAATCAGAAGGATAATCAGGCAAACCTAAGATTACTTCAATGACTTTGGGGGATTCTCCCTCAAGGAAAGACAAAGGACTAGAGGGCCTATCTAAATCAATAAGATGAAAAGGAAGAATAACTTCGAAAGGAAGAATTAATCCCCAACTCGACGAACCAACAGAATGCCTGGATAGAGTCGGATGACTCCGCCTAGAAGAGAAAGGAATAGGAAAGGCCTATTAGCCTCACCCAGAGAGGATTAGGAGGTGATGGGCAAGGCCAAAGATGACAAGCGATGTCATTTGGCCTCATCTGGCATTGCTCGAGAGAGAAAAGCCTTTGCCTAGAAGTTCCTTGGCAACCGGGCAAATGACCTCTCTCTATGACAAGTGGACGGATGCGAGGAACCGCTCTCACCCTACAAATTTTACAATCAGAATCACTCAACTCACTCATTGACATATTCTATTGAAACTTCAAGACTGACGGAAATAAGACCAAAGATATGATGAGAAATTGCTAATAAGTGGGGAATAATAAAAACACAAGAAGAAAAACCTCAAGTAGAAGAAAAAGAATTTCAGAATGACAGTATAAGAGAAAATAGAATATTAAGTTACCTTTAGAAACTATGATTCTTACAAATTGTGCCTCCACAAGGAAAGCCCTATGATTCAATTACTTGGGTCTTCTCAAATAAAGTCTTTATATATGGAAATTGGATAAGATGGGCCCAACCAAGTATATAAACTACTCCCTATTAAACTTTAAACTACCGAATCTTTCCTAAAAGTGGGGGGCTATATGATGGGCATAAAAATTATTGGGCCCAACAATTTATGAGAAGGCGCACTTATAAAATAAGCTTGATGTAAAAATGCAGCCCAATCTAATGGGCCTCAAGACATATGTGTGCATACAATTTATCACACCAGATTACTCATCTTTTTGGACACCTATAAATACTGCAAAGATGATCATTAACATGTATGCCAATTATTTTAGAGTAATTATACTATTTTTGTTATCTTGATTTTCTCAATCTTGAACTGGTTCTGACTTGACTCTTGGAGGATTTTCGTTAGGATAATTCCTGGCACCCTAACTTATTGTGATGTAGGGAGAAGCCCATTTGAAAGTTGATCCATTGCGAGATATTTAAAGACTTGGAGCATTTCACATCAATATTGAAACGTCATAAATATATATATATATATACATGTCTATTTACACACACACATATATATATATACACATGTATATTTACACACACTGTAGCACTATCAATATATATATATATATATGTATATAATTATGGCTTTATTTGCACTATTAATATATATATATATATGAGCTCCTAAATATTTCGCATATAAGTAAATTTAATTAATTATATGAAATCATAATTCGTAAAAACGAATCACGAATCTTAGAACTTCATGATTTTCTAGTAATTGTAGTAGGTATAAAGACATACCTCTCTCTATATATATATGATTCATTGTGACTTCTTTTATGTTGATGTTGAAGAATGATAATGTATTATATGTGAATCTCTTGAAGAAGAATGGTTATGTCAACTTTATATATAATTGGGGTAGACGGAGGATCAGATTCTGGCTTTTTTAAAAGATTATTACTATTTTATATATTAGTTAGCAATACACCATGGATTTGGGGTTGATTAATTACATATACAAAGATGCACATCCGAGAGGCGACTAATGACAAAGTCGCATACTCTGTGAGCGTCTAATAAAAATATTTTTTTTTATTTAAAAAGTACTAAAGATGCATACTGTTAGAGTAGGATGTCCAATGCCCCAATTTGATTGGGTGTATTGTACTATTTTTCTTTTATAAAGACAATCTTATTGAGAATCATATTAATAAAAAGGTATTTTCTTTATCTTATGATCTGCATTTTTTTATTTCTACATATTAGATAAAGTCTTTAGACCAAATTTAGCTAAGAAACATGATTGCACATAGGATGGCGATCATGGAACATGCCTATAAGGTTTTAGTCTTAAATAAGTTTCGAGTCAAGAGCTTTTTGAGATGTAATATCAAATAGTTCAGTAAGACTCGTACATATGATGTATGCTCATGAGACGAGGATGTTGCATTCCATTGGTATCATTGTAGAGCGCAAGTACATGTATGTGGGTGCTTGTTAGGGAACAAGTACACCGAACATGGCCTGCAAGAAATTTTTAGTTGGAGGCTTTGCCTGTTGAAATAGGTATTTTTGTATTGCGATAGTACACTACTAGTCCAAGGACTTGAGGCATGATGGTAGCCTTGTGTGCATCCTGCAGCACTTTGATATATCTTCTGATTACTTGACAATTACAAATAAGGTATGTTGAGTGTTGTATTGGTGTGCATGGAGGTTTGTCAGTAGCCAACATAGAATTCGACACTTGTTTTTTTAAACAAGAGAATCTCCTGTATTTTTGTAGTTTGTGATTCAAAAATCTTGGACAAACAGGATGAATCATGACTCATCAGGAATCATTGAAACTTGAAATGGGATCATAATTATTAAATCATTTGAGGTTTCAACTTATATTCATTCCCTAGATTCAATTGGGAGATTAGCTGTCAAAAGGACCGTATGTGTATGGTACTCATAACCGAAATAGGTTTATTCACTATTTCACCTAAGATTAGTTTGTCATGATTACTTGCTATGTGTTTTCATGGATAGTGACGTTTTTGGAATTAAGGAGTTAATTCCAAAGCGGATTAATTAATTGGATTAATAAATTTGAATAATTATTATTCATAAGTTGAAAATATTGCAAACTCAATATTAGCTTAGTTGTGAACCTAAAAAGGTCACACATCTTTATGAAAAGTAACATTTCTAATTTTGGATTTATTCAATGGTTGGAAATTAATTAATTAATTAATATTTATTAATTATTAATTAAGGTTTCTATTTAATTTAATGGTTAAATAAAATTATTCAATTACTTAATTGAATTATTTAATTAGACCTAATTTGGTTAAAAAGCCCAAATGGAGTAAATTAAATTAATCAATTAGATTGATTAATTTAGGATTAAATCAATTAGATTGATTTGTGGATTTTTAAGTCAAAGCACAAAAATTAATGTGGATCACTTAAGACGCCCACTAAAATATGAAAAAAATAAATTAAATAAATATTATTTTTTTGAATAACATATTTATAAATAAATGTAGTAATCGATTTTTATGGGATAAAAATCGGCTACTAGGATTTATTTAATATATAAATATATTTATGGTATATATGTTTGATATATATCTATTTTGATAAATATTTGAAGAGTTCAAATTAATATCAAGAATGTATGTAGACAATTTCGATAATTAATGATGTCTCAAATAAGTCCACATACATAGGAGAGAGAAAAATAGAAGAGTTGTAGGAAGATTTGGAATCCATCCAAGATAAAACTTTAAAGTAGTTCAAAATTAAAAAACTCTCTAAGAGTTGGAGTAGGAGCAAAATTTCAGCCCCTATTAATAGGGATGGCCGAAAATTAGCAAGGGATAATAAGCAAAAATTATTTTGTTAAATTTTCTATTTTTCTCTGCAAGAAAAGAAAGAAAAGAAAGAAAAAAAAAAAGTGATTTCTTGAAATCTTGATTTTCTTGTTCTTTAGAAGAATACTAGTTTCTTGATATTCTTTTTATATTCAAGTTTCAAGCACTTTAAAAATCAATCTTTATTGTTCTTGAAAGTTTATTCTTGATCCATCAATGGATCAAAAGATAAGATTTACTCCAGATCTAAATTAATAAATAATTAAAAGGATACTAGCAAATCTTTTTAATTAGTGTTGTTTTTTCATATTGTGGACCTAATAGATGGAAAATACTTGAATCCCTACGAGTTTTGAAAGTCCAGGATAAATAATTGATTGCTTCATTTCCTACTACAATCGGAGTGCAAGAAATTTATAATCTGAATTTAATATTTATTTATATTTTCACTTGAATAAGTGCGATCATTTGAACCACTTCCGAATCGAGGGGTTATATATATATTTATGTTTGATAAAAATCTGTTAATTTTTCATTGCGTATGCCCCTGCGATTATAGCGAACCAAACAGTGGTATTAGAGCCACAATTTTGCTTATTCAGTGAATTTTGGATTTATTTATGCATGATTTTAAATTATTTGAATTCATGTAAAGTATGTAAAATTTGATTTTTCATATTTTCAACAATTTTTAATTGGAATTATTTTAATTGCTTATTTAAATTATTTAAATATTAAAATTATTGGCTTTGAGAGGCTCGATGGTTTGAGTGGTGCATTCTTCGAGAAAAGAAACGACGTGCATATGTGGGGAATCATGAAGTGGGCCATCTCCGTTGTCATGTTCCTTACCTTTGGGTGAGATCTTACTTGGCTGCAAATTATCAAGCTCGCAATATTTTCTTCAAAGTGAATTCCATGAACTTTGGTCCACCACTTCTTATAGTCTTCTGATAAGAACTTCTTTGCATGTGGGGGCATATAAGGAAGATGCGCCTTAAATATAGATTTGGACAAGGTGCACAAATGCCAATAGTGAACTCCTTTTTCTAAAGAAGCTTTGCGGGATGTGAAGGAACGGGCTGCGCGCACGTCGGGTGTGGGACACCCAACGGTTGCGTGCAGCGTTGTGCACGCTTCATTTTTTTTGGGTCTGATTTTTTATTTTCTAGAATATTAAAATTAAATGTTAATTTTAATTATTTTTGAATTTTTTTTCAAAGAGATATTTTTTTTCAAGCAATTAAAATTTATACCAAATAAAAAAAATTGTGTTTAACAACTTGGTAAATTTACGTGTTTTGATAATTGCATATGATGTTAATTATGAGCATGTATGGGATGATCATGAGCCATTGGACCAATGTGATTGGTTTTGTTTAATATTTTTGGGTTTCAAAAATGAGTCTGCGAGCCTTTATTCTATCTATGTAAGTTATTTAATTTTCTGCAAAGAGAGTAGAATAGATAGTGAGATTTTTCTTTTTCTTTGGAAGATGAAGGTGAATCAAGAAGGAGGTTCCAAAGAAGTCCCATGTTTGTATGAGATACAATTATGTAATAGAATATGTTTTATTCCATTTTATTACCCTTAGACTGACCTAGGTCCATTTTTGGCTCAAATGGACTGCATAGGACTGGTTTATGATCATCTATTTATTTAAGTATGTACTAGATGCATGCTTGGGATTTTATTTAATGCTTTTATAGTTGCGTAATGATATTATGATGTCATGCATTAAATAACCAACCTAATTCATATTATGATGAGGTTTTGGATAAAATTTAAATCCCACTTAATTTACTAAAATTAAGTAAAAGAATTTTTTGAAAATTTGATTTTAAACAAAAATGGACAAGTTAGGTAGGACCTATCGTTCCATGCCTACCATAAATGATAGAGACATGACGACTGCTACCGCACTTGATCACTGGCCATGAGTCATGGGGTGGTCTTGTGTTGGAAAGCTGTGATTTCTACCGAGCATTGAGATGCTCGTAGGATGGAATCGTCATTATGTTGGTCATGAGTTATGAGACATCTTGATGCTCTATCTACACGAATATTTAATGGGTATTATTTGACACTTAATATCATATGGACTCATAAAATTAGGGTATATGGGAAGAGGTGAGGCAAAACAAACTTGAGGGTTATATGGTGATACAATCTTCAAAAAGTTGACTTCCAATAGAAATATTTTATGGGCTCATAAAATTGGGGCGTGAAATATTTCTGTTGGACCTCAAGCTCACTAAAAAATTCAATTTTTCGAAATTCCATTAGAGGTGATGGAATTCGAAGAAAATAGTGGGAGACATTTAGTATTAAAGACCTTATATTAAATGAAAATATTTTTCCCATAGTTTACTCATTTTCTATTTTATGCATGTTTTGTAGATTATTCTACTAAAATGTCAAAGAATCTACTTGTAACAATCCTTGAACAAAATAAATTAACTGGATCTAACTTTATCGATTGGCTAAAAAACCTGAAGATAGTTCTTCAATCTAGAAAGAGGGCATATGTCCTCGACGCCGTGCCTTCTTCGGTTCCTCCAAAGGATATTGCTTCAGAGGTTTATACAAATTACCTACATCATGTTGATGACAATCTGCTGGCATCAATGTCAAATGAACTACAGAGGCAGAATAAGGATCATGATACTGCTTATGGGATCCTCATTAACCTACAAGAGTTGTATGGTGAATGAACTCAACAGATGAGATATCAGATCTGAAAAGAGCTTTTCAAATGTCGTATGACTGAGGGCTCTTCAGTCCATGACCATGGAATGAAGATGATAGCCCTCATTGAAAGATTGGCATCCCTTGGAGTCGTTATGGAGAACGAACTCTATACGAACCTTCTACTGTAGTCTCTGCCTCCATCATTTGACACATTTGTTGTTAACTTTAACATGCACAACATGGAGACCAGTCTCGTTGAGCTTATGAACATGTTAAAGATGACTGAGTCAACCATGAAAAAGGACAAGCTGATTTTGCTTGTTGGATCTTCCTCCGGATCAAAGGTTAAAAAGCCCAAGAAAAGAAAGGAGAAAGGAAATGGTCCATCTATACCCAACAAGCTAAAGGCTAATGGTAGTGTCAAGAAGGTTTCTTAAGCTAATGACAAGTGCTATTACTGCAGCAAGCCAGGGCCTTGGAAGAGGAATTGCAAGGGTTAACTTACATGTCTGAAAAATTCAAGTATATATTTTGTTGAAGTTAACTTATCTGTTAACAATATTTCTTGGTATTAGATATCGGTTGTGGATCACATATCTGCAATGATTCATAGATGATGACAAGAAGTAAGAAGCTGGATGGAGGAGAGACGGTCTTTAGGATGGGGAATAGAGCAAGAGTTGATGCATTAACTGTAGGGACCATTAATCTAGCTTTAACGAATGGTTTTGTAATAATTTTAAACAATTACCTTTTTGTTCTGGATATTATTAAGAACATTATCTCTATTCTATTTTTGGATAGAGAAGATTTTATATTTATCATTGAGAATGGAAATTGTTCCATTTTCAAACATTCTGATTTTATTTATGCAGGTCCTTTAACAATTTGTTTATATACTGTTACTCCCCATAACTCTATTTTCATAATTCAACAAAATAAAAGAAAATTAGATAATCATAGTTCCATGAGCCTATGACACACAAGATTAGGGCATATTTCTAAAAAAAGGATTAACAAGTTGGCATAGTTGCTTAATCTAAAGAACGAGCAAGAACTGTCAATATGTGAATCCTGCTTCAAGAAAAGATGACCAAATCTCCATTTGTTGGACAAGTTGAGTGAGTCAAGCATATATTGGATTTGATCCATATAGATATATGTAGACCACTAAGTGTTAGTGCCCACAAGAACTATAACTACTTCTTAACCTTTATCGATGACTTTTCTAGGTTTGGTTATGTGTACCTTTTAAGGTACAAGTGTGAAGTATTTGAAAATTTCAAAGAATTCAGAATTAAAATAGATAAACAAACTGACTTAAGTATAAAGAATCTTTGATTTGATCGATGAGGTGAATACTTTAGCATAGAGTTTTAGGATTATCTAAAAGAGAATGGATTCTCTCACAGTGGACTCTTCTTGCTACTCCACAACTCAATGGAGTTGTGGAACGTAGAAATTAAACCTTGTTGGACATGGTTCGATCTATGATGAACTTCACTACATTGCCTCTTTCATTCTGGAGCTATGCCTTAGAAACAACGCCATACCTATTAAATAGGGTATCATCTAAAGCCGTGCCCAAAACACCATATGAGATGTGGTATGAAAAGACATATTCCTACAAATACCTTAGGGTATTGGAGATAAGTTGGATATGAGATCCAACTTATGCAAGTTCGTAGGGTATCCAAAGGAGTCTATTGGATACTATTTCTACGACACCTCAGAACATAGGGTATTTGTTTTGAGGAATGCCATATTCCTTAAAGAAGAATCTCTTTTAGAGAAAAGTGGCAAAGTTATGGAACTTGAAAAAATTCAAGAACCACAGAATGCCTTAATTGTCGTAGTAGATAACACACCAGCTAATGCTGGGCCCTCTGAGGCATAACCTTTTTGAAAATCCAAAAGGGTCTCAAGTGTACCTAAGAGGTACGATTTGTTAGAGAACAAAGAAGAGGGACTCTCCTTGGATAATGATCCAAGAAGCCATAGAGAGGCGATGTCTGACATTGACTCGGAGAAGTAGCAAGAAGCTATGCAATCCAAGATGGACTTCATGTACTCCAACGAGGTATAAACCTTGGTGGACCCACCACATGAATTGTTCCCATTGGCTGCAAATGGGTCTACAAGTGGAAACTTGGAGTAGATGGGGAGGTAGCGATCTATAAGGCACTACTGGTAACAAAATGTTATACGTAGAAACATGGAATTGATTATGAGGAAACTTTTTTGCCTGTAGCGATGCTTAAATCCATTTACTGCTGATCATATCTGCATATTATGACTATGAGATATGACAAATGGATATGAAGACCACATTCCTTAATGGAAACCTTAAGGAAGAGATCTATATGAAGCAACCAGAAGGCTTCATATCCAGTGCAAATGAGCAAAAAGTTTGCAAGTTCCAAAGATCCATTTATGGACTCAAACAAATTTCAAGGAATTGGAACATCTGGTTTGATGAAATAATCAAAATGTTTGATTTTCATAAGAACCTGGATGAACCATGTGTCTACAAGAAGTTTAGTAGGAGTGCAGTTACATTTGTTGTACTATACATTGATGACATCCTACTTATTAAAAATGATGTAGGGATATTACAGTCAATGATGACTTGATTAACTAATCAGTTTTCCAAGAAGGACTTGGGAGATGCATCTTTTATCCTAGGGATAAAGATCTATAGAGATAGATCAAGAAGGATGATCGAACTATCCCAGTCCATGTACATAGATAAAGTGCTTAAAAAGGTTTAACATGGAGAAATATAAGAGAGGATGCCTGCCTATGAGTGATCGGATTTCACTTTCTAAAATTATGTCTCCAAGACACCTAAAGAGAGAGGAAGAATAGCTCGTATACCTTATAATTCCGCAATAGAGAGCATAAAAATCGGCCACTAGGATTTATTTAATATATAAATATATTTATGGTATCTATATTTGATATATATCTGTCATGATAATTATTTAAAAAGTTTAAATTAATATCAAAAATGTATGTAGATAATTTTGATGATTAATGTAGTCTCAAATAAGTCCACTTACATAGGAAAGAGAAAAATAGATGAGTTGTAGAAAGATTTGGAATCCTTCTAAAATAAAATTTTAAAATAGTTCCAAATTGAAAAACTCTCAAAGAGTTGGAGTATGAGCAAAATTTCAGCCCCTATTAACAGGGATGGCCAAAAATTAGCAAGGGATAATAAGCACAAATTGTTTTGTTAAATCTTCTATTTTTCTCTCCAAGAAAAGAAAGAAAAGAAAGAAAAAGAAAAAGTGTTTTTTTTGAAATTTTGATTTTCTTGTTCTTTAGAATAAAACTAGTTTCTTGATATTCTTTTTATATTCAAGTTTTAAGAACTTAAAGAATCAATATTTATTGTTCTTGAAAGTTTGTTCTTGATCCATCAATTGGATCAAAAGACAAGATTTACTCTCGATCTAGATTAGTAAACAATTAAAAGAATACTAGTAAATCTTTTTAATTGGTGTTGTTCTTTCATTTTGTGAACCTAATAAATGAAAAATACTTGGATCCCTGCGAGTTCTAAAAGTTCAGGATAAGCAATTGATTGCTTCATTCTCTACTAAAATCGGAGTGCGAGAAATGTATAGTCCAAATTTAATATTTATTTATATTTTCACTTGAATAAGTGCGATCATTTGAACCGCTTTCAAATCGAAAGGTTATATATATTTATGTTTGATAAAAATATTTTAATTTTTTATTACGTATACCCTACGATTATAACGAATCCAACATATACTACAAGAACATCTTTGGCAAAAAAGTTAAAAGACACAACTACG
Source organism: Paulownia fortunei (assembly GCA_019321725.1). Classification (NCBI taxonomy): domain Eukaryota; kingdom Viridiplantae; phylum Streptophyta; class Magnoliopsida; order Lamiales; family Paulowniaceae; genus Paulownia; species Paulownia fortunei. The sequence continues at coordinate 8,770,007 of CM033106.1, forward strand.
AAGTGCGACTTCAATGTTTTAAAAATTTGGCCATCGTTGGCCAAAGCAATATAATGATTAGAATGCATTAATGAGATCCAATAATTAGGATTTTATGACAAATCAATTATGATATAATAATTAAGAATAATTGTGATAATCATTTAGCATTTTATATATTTTTTATATAAGTTTATAGATAGAGATATATATCTTTATATAAATTAATATATATGTATTAGTTGATAATTTTATATATTTATAAATAGATATTTATTTATATATTATTATAAATTTAAATATTATATATAATCTTTAATTTTAAATAATTTATTAATAAAGTATCATTTATTACTAATTTTTTAGTAATGTAATCATATTTAGATACATTTATTATTTTTTATGTAATATGTATAATAATTTAGTTTAATTTATCAAATAAAATATTATCAAATGAATTATTATTTCAAATTTGAAGGGTAAAACAACTAAATTATTTCAAATACTTTAAAGTTTTGATTTGTAAGTATTTAAACTAAATGAATATATAATACAAATTTATTGAAGTTTTAACACAAAGAAAAAGTCCTCAAAATGTCCAATACAATTTTTGAAACTTTAACACAAAAAAAGATTTTAAAAATGTCTTCTGGTGCCACAATGAGACTGATGACCATATCGCATACCTCTGCATTCACCTTCACCAGCAGGAATATCATGTGTTTGTAGTTGTTTGGCATCATTGTCATTTATAATATGTTTTAAATTAAAAGATGGATGATCTTGATAAATTTATGTAGCTCGACTCTCCACGACCATGATACCCACTGTATGTAGGTGGATATAAAATATGCAGGACATCAAACTTTGAATGATGAGTACGATATCTTAGTTGTTGTTGTCCAAATGGATACCCCATGCCAAGATCAGAACTAAGTAGTGTCGAGAATAACTGTGTGTATGACAGCATATCCTAATAAAAAGTGATCGACTTCTTTTATTGTGCCTCCTTAGGTAAATAGTAATCACCAGTGTTGTCCATATCATGAAATACAGAAAGTGTCGAAGTAGATGGACCTACCACATCTACTATTGTAGACATAACTGGAGAAGGGATGTCATAGGACATAAAAGCATGACTAGCAATTGTTGTTGGACCCTAGTAAGTAGGCTCAGCCTTTGCTGCAGTACTATGTCTTCTTCTCCTCGTGACTCTGTTAACATGTTGGTTTTTTGATATTAGTTGTTGTTGAGGCATACGAATTGAGGATCACTGATTATGGAAAAAAGGCCTGATCTGACCATAAATCTCATCAATGGTCCTCCTAAGAGAATCCCCAACATCCTCATCCTCATCGACATTGAGCCTCATTCTCTCAACTATTATTTCCTAGAATATATGCAAACGATCACATTATTAACTATCAACAATAATATAAATACACTGTAAAAAATATATGTCAATGAAGATATATGTACCAAAGCATCTAATGCAACTGTATCTGAAGGCTGATTCCCCTGAGGCATGGGCAAGTGTGTGGAAGATATCAGATGTTGTGTAATGTTATCATACCAAGACATGTATTAATCTTTAGTACTGTTAGCTCTAGTACTATATAGGGTGGTTACAATGAGAGTATGTCTATCTGTCCATTGACCACATAATGCAGGTGACAAGAAGCCTAATTCTGATCATCACGTCCTATGCGGTCTAAATCGTGTAATGTCTCATGGCGTGCATGCATGTTTTGAATGTATTGTCTCATGCCAAACTATTGCATGACTCGCTCAAGATGATACATCTCTACAATGGCATAGTGAATCAATGGACATGATGATCTCCATACATCTGTAATACACCTAATTCCAAGATTCTGAATCTCAGGCCAGCTAAGGTCATAGGGCCGCCAAACTGCTAAAAAACATATTGCATTAAATTTATTGTATAATGTGGCTATCTAATTAAAATCATCAACAATGAGCTTGCCTACCTACTTATCATTCATTCTGTCAAGTGTCTCTAATGACCCTAACATAATTCCTCATCGTGTTTTCTTGACCCAAAAGTTGGACAAAGTGGTCAAAATGACCAAGGCATCATTGTGCAATTATCCCCATGAATCTAGATCTAGACTGCTAAAAGATATTTCTTCAATGGGGACTTGAATCTGATTTATTTGCCTTATGGAACGTCCAGACTGGAAATGAGTTCCTCTAACAGATTGTAGCAGGGCCTTTCGTGCATTATTTGAATCCCCACTTGCAGGTCTGCCCAAGATTACACCTATGACTCCTGTTGTGGGTAGATTATCATCTTTCCAAGCCTTTCTCCGGCTACTACTTGGTTGTTGTTGAGATGGTTGTTCTATCCTCGGGACATCACAAGGTTGAGTATCTCTGTGGTAATCTTCGGGTTGCTTTTCCACAAATTCTGTCAAGTAACCTCTTTGAATCAATTTTTCAATTTTATTTTCTAAATGATGACACTCATCAGTAGTATGACCTCGATCCCGATGGAAACGATAAAATTTATCGGACTTCATTCTCTTGGGATTCTCCTTTATTGGTCTAGGTTGATGAATCAATCCTCATTGTTCGGCTATGGCCAATACCTCTATCATCCTTGTATTAAGTGGGGCATAATAAGTATAACTTGAGGGAGGCATGTGTTGCCGTTCTTCCTTTCTCTTCCCTTCATTTCTTTCATCTTTTCTATTCTTTCTATTTTCTAAAGATTGTATGCTAGTAGTCTTCTCAATTTGTATATATTTTTCAGCTTTTGCTAATAGCTCCTCCAAAATGCCGGGGGCTTTCTTGCAATAGATTCTTTAAACCTTCCATGACATAAATTTTGCTGCATAATTCTGGCAAGCAACTCATGGTTTAGATGTAGGACTTCATATACCACTCTTACAAAGCATCAGATGTACTTACGAAGTGGCTTTCCCTCTTTCTTCATGATTATAAATAAATATATTGCTGTCTTTGGATACTTGCGGTTGATTGAGAATTGATGTAAAAACCTTTGCGTTAACTGCTCAAGGCTAGTAATGGTACCAACGGGTAGTTGGTTAAACCAAGTCAACGTGCGCTTAGATAAGATGGTGCGGAAAATCTTGCAGAATGCAGCATCGCTCATATCATATAAAGTCGCCTTGTCGTAGAATTTATCAAGATGTTCTTGTGGGTTGCCAATACCATCAAACTCTGGGAGGTTTGAAAGCTTAAAACCTGTAGGAAGTGGTTCAACTAAAATAACAAGCGAAAATAAACTACTCTTGGGTAGTGCCACAGCTAGGGGCAGATACTCATCTATGTGTCTCTGTGCTCCTGTATGCAATATTGGTGGATTCACATGTGTTGCTTTAATGTCCTTATTGTTCCTCAACTTTTGCTTGGGAAATGATGCCCTACTATTTTCATCTCCACGTGTATTGTCTCCATGATGCCTTTATCCTTCTTACCTCAACTTCGTCCTCTCAGGGGCAGGGGTGAAACCCTGGATTTGACAAGATAATTGAGGGGCTATCCTCCTAGTGAATGATTCTCAGCATATTGCGCCATTGCTATTATTGCAGCTCTTGCCGATGCGTCCTAAATCAAGGTTTGCAATGCTTCTTATGTGATTTGTAGAACAACTGGTTAGGCTGGTTTCTCCTGAAGTGGCGGAGGAGGATCACACCATGGAAGTGGTTTTTGATGCTGAACTACTTCATTATCATTGACTTTTTCTTCTTGGGATAAACATTTCAAGCATTGGCTTCTCTCATTGCTCTGGACCTAATTTGCATCTCTCAGTGCTCAAGTAGAAGTTCCCACAAACGGTACCAAAAATGATGTGGAATGCTCCAAGTCTTTGAATTCCTCGCAATGGATCAACTTCCAAATGGGCTCCTACATGCATCATAATAAGTCGTTGGGGCGCTGGGTTTTGTCCCGACAACAACCCCCGATGAAAACTCTTCGACTGTTAAGTAAGAACCAGTTCAAGATTGAAAAAATCAAGATAACAAGAATAATAGCATTGCTCTAAAATAATTAGCATACCTATTAATGATCATCTTTGATGTATTTATAGGTGCCCAAAAAGATGAGTAATCTGGTGTGAGTGATAGGGTGCATGCGCACATATGTCTTGAGGCCCAATTGGATTGGACTGCCATTTTACAGTAAATTTATTTTATAAGTGAGCATTCTCACAAATTGTTGGCCCAAATAATTCTTATGCCCATCAAATATATATGATGTTTTATAAGTACGTTGAAAGGAATGATTTGGTTAAAGTAAGTTCAAATATTATAGTTGCATTTGAAATTTATGTGATAAATGATTTGTTAGCCTACTAAGTGACCTAATCATTAAATCTATAAATTTCAATCGATTTATAGTTTTCAATTACCCATGAATTTTAATGTTTATAAATAACAAGATGTTATGTGGTAGTTGAAATTTTTGGTGAAATTGAAGTTTATTATTATACGATATTTGGGAATCGCCAAAGGTTGATTTGGTATTCTTATAATATATAAGCATGAGTGTTGATAATTAGTATGTTCAAATAGATTTATTTGTATATCCAAAGATAACAAATACATCTAATTAGTACATATATAATTGTTAATTATAGTTGATGATTATATATCTTAGTATATGCTAAAGGAGAGCTTTGATAAATATTTAATGATCATTTTAAGAATTAATTGAATATGATTACTCAAAGCATTAATGTATCAATTACCTCTTTTAATTGCAGTATTTATTTACGTTTCTACACATTCGCATGCTTTATCTATTCCTCCATTTAATGGATTGAATTTTTTTGATTGTTGTGAACAAGTCTAGCTTTACTTTGGTGTTTTTGATCTTTTCACTTCAAGTTGAAAACCTATTGCTATTACTCATAAAAGCAGTGATGAGGAAAATGCTTCCATAAAATTTGGGAAAAGATCGAACAGATTGAGCTTAATATTTATGCAAATGATAGTAGCAAACAACATTAAAGCTACTCTTCCACAAACTGGCATAGCTAAAGAATTAAAAATTGTGGAAGAGCATTCTCAAATTGATGATAAGTCTCTTGCTAGTTGACCATAAATGAGTCTTTAAGATGAAGCGGAACTCAAATGGTAATATAGAATGACATAAAGCTAGACTTGTTTTGATGCTACATGGTTAGTTATCGTCGGACTTATCCAATTTAAACCTTAATACAAAAATATTTTCACAAGTAAACTATAAAAACCGAGGCTAACTAATAGTGGGGTTTGATTCAATTAAACTAAATTGCAGAAAATAAACTAATTAGAATGCTAAGAATTAGGAATCTAATAAATGAACACAAGTGCGATAAAGGATTTGTTGAGGTTTCATTTGCCACCATTAGATAATGAGTTGTTGATTAAGAACAATATTATACCAATTTTTTATTGACATTACCAATCATAGATAATAATGAACTCTGTTATTTCAATCTTTTCTTAATTTGTTATTAGGTAGAATAAGCTCTCTAACCTAATTCTCTAACTATCAAGCAACTTTAAACAAGTTCTCTAGATTCAATTTAATGGAAGCATTAAGACAAGAAATATAGTTTGATTTAAGCAATAAATATGAAGCTCGGATTGTTCAACTTAGATAGGTTCTTCATTGCAATTAACAAAAATATAATTATTAATCACAATTTACTACTTATGATTAGAAATTCAAGACAATTACGGATCAATATTTCTAATCTATTAATAGGTAATTTTCAAACCCAACTTGATTGTGCACCCAAATAAAATAAGAAAACAACCATGGAGAGATTAATCATAGAAGAATATAAATAATCTCAATTAGATAAGTAGAGAATAATATCAAATACTTTAATTATACAATTTTATATCTAGGGTTTTGAAATCATTCTTAACCAAATAAAAAATCTAGCCTAACATAATTGAAAATAACAAGAAGAACAAAATAAAAGACTAGGAGTTCAAAGAAATTGAAAAGTGAAGAACAAATTTGAAGTTGATGAAGAATTGGAGTTTCTTTTTCCCCAAGTCTCCTTTCTCTTCCTCTTTTCTTGGTGCCCAAGACCCTAAAATGTGAATGAAAGAATTAATGAATGAAGTCTTAGAGTTTTCCTTTTTATACTCCTCCAAATCCAAGCGAAACTAAGGCCAAAAAAATTATGTTTCGAATATTTTTTTTGTTGCATGAACAAGTTTTGCAGCACTAGTTTTTGGCACTGCAGCTCCAAAATCTCTGCCCAAGTGGTGTTGCATCACGAGTTTTCAAACCTACAATGCCAAATTCTCTACCATCTGCATTGTTTAACATCTTAAAAATTCATTTTTGACCTCTATTCAGGTTAAATTGGATTCAATGTATTCATATGAATTATAAATTTATCTATTGAGTTTTCATAGCCACTTGAATCAGTTTAATATAACATGTATGGAGAAAGTTGTGTCACGTGTATAAAGATTGTCACGTCTAAGAGTTTTAGCGCACTAATGACTTTTTAATCCAATTATTCTCTTTGAAATCAATTAACTTGTTCTCTTAGAGTTTTGAGTTGTCGACACTACTAGTAAGCCTCTAAAAAATTATTGTGATAACTTAGCAGCGGTATTTTAAAAATATACTCTCATTTTAAAGTGAAACACAACCAAACTTTGATCGACCAATATTATTGTTAATTAATTTATCTATAAGAGAAATAATAAATTTATTTTTTTAACATAAACAACATTCATTTTTTATTTATTATAGCATAAATTGTATCCAAATTATAGCGAAAATGAACCAAGTTTCTTGATCAAGAGCACCATATTACCGTTGAATAGAAAATAAGAAGCAAATCTTTTGAAACACACTCATTATATATATATACTTTAACAAGAGATGCAACAAAAATTCGAAAGGTGTTAAACACCTAAAAATTAATTATTTGGCGGTTAAATAAGAAGTTCAAAAACAAAGAGTGTCAATTGAACATATTAGCACCAACTTTATGATCGTACATTATTTAATAAAAGGATTGCCACCCAAGATTTTTTTTCGAGGATATTGAAAGAATGGCCATTATAGTACATCAAGATTGAAATATGTTATACTTTATCAAGTTTAACTGTTTAATCTTGAGCTCAATTAAAAGTTTTAAAATTTTCTATTTTCTGTGTAGAATACATGATTGAATTAGACTTAATATGAATTAGACTTATACTAACAGGGATTGTCATTATTAAAGACATTAAAGTTGGACCATTATTGTTCTCTTCATTAAGCTCATGATTAAATTACAAATTAATAATGTAGTACATGGAAGGAAATTTGTAGGAATAATGACATACAATCGCCATGACTCTTATTAATTTTTGCTTAACCATGATATGATAATATAGTCAGTGCAATGAAAGATTTGGAATAATTTTATCATGCACAATATGTTAATTTTATCATTAAAGTAAATATATAGGCCTAGTGGGAGAATCTTGGGGTATTATGGCCCATATATATTATTTTGTCAAATATTAATTTTTATATGATAAGACAATTTATTGGATAATATATAATTATTTTGGCTAGAGAAGAGTTATGATTGGACTAGTGTTTCGAAGGGAGACACTTATTGGTGTTTATATTAAATAGGAGTCTGGTTCTCTCTCTCTACCCCACTTATATATAAAGTTAAAATATTCTTCTTTAAGAGAACTCACATATCATAGATTATCATTCTTCAGCATCAACAAAAAAGAAGTCACAATGAATCCTATAGAAAAATGTAAGTCTTTATACCCATTATAATTATATAAAAATCATGAAGTTCTAAGATTTGAGAATCATATTTACGAATTATGATTTTATGTAATTGATTAAATTTATTTAGATTAAGTTTTAGATCTAAAAAGAACTTCCATTTGCTTATCGAAATGATTAATAGCCTATGACTAGTTAAGTTTTGCCTCAATAAAAAAATTAAGATCCCAAAATTATAGAAAATTTAAATTTTAATCCCCCCAAATTAGATTTACATTTGATGTTATAATGGTTTTTTTTACATTAATTAAATATAATTTATTAAAAAAGTATTTGTTGTACTATGAAATTGTGGTATCACTTTTTCTTAGAACTCTTGTGGGATGCTGATTGCTTTGTAGGTCATTTCTTGTATCACACAAAGTCGTTATGGTGCCGAGACCCTTTTATGCTCAAATCAAATCTGAAATAAGTAGATAAAAATTAGAAAACTTAAAAGCAGTTAAGTGCGTAATAGCCTCGTACTTTTTGCTTATGAGGACTGGATGGTTTTGTGTCTTAGGCTCTCAATAGGCTTAGCTTAAGCATTATGGCTCAATTTGTTTGTCAATTTGTAGACCCCATGGACTTAGTCTACTAGGTCTTGCTTATATTTCGACCCATCATCCTGGTTGGCTCTTTGAATTCCCCCCTCCCCCTCCACTCTCAGGCAAGCCTCAACTATTAGTCGAGAGTAGTTGCATTGGAGTAGGTCACCGCTGGGTGAGTTACCTTAAGAAATATTCTTTATTTTTGGGAAGCCTTTCTTGGTCCCTATATATGGTTTGTTGGGATGGGCTTTAGAGGTCTTTAGGAGTCTTGGAAGAATTTCTCCCTCTAGGGCATCTCTACAAGATTGGTTCTCAAGGTAAGTGACCTCAATTTCTCTCTTTTTCACTTTTTAACTTTTTACTCCCTTTCCACTCTCTCTCTAGCCTTATGTGTTTTTTTTTATGGCATTATGTTAGACATCTTCGGTCATCACATAACTATAGTAGGAGAGATGAAAATCAACCCATGAAGGGTAGGGCACATCCCAACATCATTAGACTCACATATGATGACAAAAGGCCGCCACCTACTGCTAGTCATGCTGCTGTCACCTATAATCAGGTCGTGTAAATGACACAACTTGTGATGGTTGAGTGATGGGTGGCATCGCCCAATGTTTGAGCGATGCCACCTATACAAGTCCTACAATTGGTGTGACCTGCCCATGGTTGATGGCGACCTGCTCGAGTCTGTCTAGAGTTGTTCTTTCTATGTCCTTAGCTAGTTTTTTGAGATCTTGTCAACCCCGTATACTTAGAGAAAAATATTCTTAGAAGGATTGAGGCAACTTTGGGTTTGCATGATCATGTGAGTAAATATTGGAATATGCGAGTCTTCTAATTCAAGTAATGAGGGTAGCTCTTTGAGATCTAGTGAGTCTTCATCTGGGCATAGTGATTCCTTGTCGGGGTCTAGTGAGTCTAAAGGAGAACATGAGGATTTCATCCCCTCGGGGTAGAGAGGCAAAGCCTTCCTGTGTTAGTTATCATAGTCGCATTGTGGACATTGAGGGCCCTAAGTCTCGACGATCTTAAGATGTTAAATAATAAACTTGTTTTGCCTTTTTATTACAAATTAGTACTCCGTGCAGTAGGTCAGAGGATCATGACCCCCCTTATTGGGTATTTCACCATGTATGTGGCTTAATCACTTATGGTTTCTCTATTCCACTTCCATCCTCTCTTTGTAGAGATAGTTCACAGTGCGGGTATTTGTCTTAACTAGCTTATTCCAAATGCGTTGATGTTCTTTGGGGAGTTTTGCTATTAGTTGGAAGCATTTGGGCTTCCCATAATCTTAGATAGCTTCCATGCATTGTTCATGGTGCGGAGGGTACCCAACGAGTCGTACTTTTACTCCTACCATCGGGTCAGGCTTAAGTTCGTAGATGGGTGCTCTTTGTTTGGAGATCCTTGGAATGAGAGGTTTCTCTACGTTTAGGATGGTGGTTAGGGGCTTTCTTTGGTATGGAGTTGTTCTCCTTCGAATATTCATCTTAGTGAGGTTCACCATGGCTCTAGCTTCAGTGTAGTGCTACAGGGTTGTTCGAGACTCTCTTCGACCCTAAGTGCTTAGTCCCTATTTGTATTGATACAATTAGCTTTTTTTCACTGTAGCGGCATTTCTTACTAAGTTGCATGCTTGATTTACTTAGCATTTGTTATGGATTTACTTGTCACATGTGTTTGATGCCCTTGTTGTTTTGTTTTAGTTTTTTTTTGTGCAGCTAAAAACTTGACTTTGCTTTCACTCATGTAAGTTTCTGGAGTCGAGCTTGGGCCTTTGCGCCCTCTTAGTAGGAATGGCGGTGATTGTAGTGGTGATAAGAGTGGTGGTAAGCCCTCTATCCCCCCGTGCATGGGCAAAGATGGCAAGTCATCATTACGTGATTATGTTGGCAGTACTAGGGATTAGTCATTAGAGGTTCCAACTGATGGTGACAGCAAGAGGCCTCATGATAGCTCCATTGCCTTAGCTCCTTGTCATGGAGTGGGAAAGGGATTTTTCACTTGTGGCGTGAAATAGCTAGAGGGTGTGGAGTCCATTTGGGATGACCATGATCAAGCATTGGGTTATTGAAGAATACACTGCCTTGTGAGCTAATATGACATTAATTTCTTTGAAGTAAAACCTAACTGTGCTATCACAGAGGCGCTTGTGGAAGAGTTTGCTTGGGTAACCTTTTCTTATTACCTTTTTGTTGAGCACATTCCTTTAGTATTTTTTTTCATAGTTGTGCTATTCTTGTGTCTCATTGACTCATTCTTATCATTTCTAGTGCATCATGTTGGAGACCATTTTTGATGAGCGAATGGAGGGCTATAAGAAGGCTTCCAACTTTTTTAAAGCCACAGAGAGAAAGAGTGCTAAAGTGGTGGCCAACTTGAAGGAGAAGTTGAAGAAGTTGGAGAAGAAGAATAAGAGGTTAACTGCCAATTACAAAGTAGGTAGGGAGGAGTCTTCGAAGAGAAAGTTTCTTGCATCTGATGCCGGCAAGGCTTTTGTTGCCGATGTAACGAAAAAGGTTGTCACTGCATATCAGTCTTCCCCCGTGATCAAGAAGGTGTCCTTTGAGCGCACCTTGACTGTTTATGAAGATATTATCCGCAACTATAGACAAATGCTCTAGGAGTCTTGGTGTGTCTCTGAGGACAACATTATGTTGATCGAGCCTCAAATCCTAGATCTTGTTGGTGATGCATTTGTAGAGCCTCCCCAATTAAGCCAGTTGTAGCGACAGATGATGAGGCTCTTGATGACGTGGTTGACGTTGATGAGAGCGATGCCACAATCGAAGTAGTCTATGCGGCTGCCCTTCCTACCAGTCCTGCAGATTAGAGATATGATCTGCATAGACTTTGAATGTTTTTTATATCATTTTTATGCTTTTAACTTGTATAAATACCTATTAGTTACTTCAAGTGCTTTACATGAGACTATGGTTTGGTTTTAATTTAGTACATGACTGCTATTATGAATGTCAAACTTGCGTTAGATTTTTTTTATTTTTTTTGTCATCATTTTATGCAATGTTTGTGGTTGCTCTTATGTTTTTGAGTTTATCACTTGGGAAATTGATCAAACTTCCAAGTATTTCATCTTGTGGGGATTGTTCTTAAACCATCCGAGGCTAGGCATAGGCTAACCTCATGGGACGGTGGTTTATCCTGGGGCGTATTTTAACTTTAGCCTTAATGGAAGTCGAGCTGGTCAGGACTCATTAGCAACCTCAAGGAATCTCGTTGGCTTCTGGGGTCGTGGTAGTATAAGCATTTTGTTAAGTATGAAGAGAAATTATGTACAAGTAGTACTGAAAATAAAATAATTTATTGAACTTGCAAAAATTGCTTAAGTAATGAACTAGTAGCCACTTAAGGCTTGATAATGTAAAGCAGATGTTAAAAAAGCAATAATAAGCCCTTAGGGGTGAGAATGCTAAAAATAATTTGAATGATAAAAATAATCCAACTCTACTCTAGGTTGACTATGTTCCAAGTGCGTGGTATACTCCAATCCAAATATTGGAATGGTATGCTCCTACATTCACGATCTCCATTATTTTGTAAGGTCCTTTCCACTTGGGGTCAAGCTTTATGAGAGGCAGGAGACATCACCAAGTCCCCCACTTAGAAAGCTCTAGGGCACACATTAATATTATATGACCCGCCATCTTTGCCTTATACATTGAGCTTGGGATAAGGCTTTCTCTCTATGTTTTTCAATGAGGTCAAGGTTTACCACCAGTACTTTATCATTATGTTGCGGGGAGTAATGTATCACCCTCTATGTGGACTCCCGATCACTGTAGGAATGATGACTCCCACACCATATACCAAGTTGAAGGGTAACTCTCCAGTTGATACCCGAGGAATGGTTCAGTACACCCATAGTATACTTGGGAGCTTGTCCACCCAAGATCCCTTAGCGACTCACAAAAGCATCTTGAGGTGCTCAAAGATGGTGCGGTTGGTGATCTTAGTCTGGCCATTCACATAGGAATTGCAAAATAAGGTAAACAATTGCTTAATGGAAAGGCCATGGATCCAGTTTTAAATTTTAGCACCTTGGAATTATGTACCATTGTCTAACACGAGTGCTCATGGTATTCTAAATCTATAGATGATGTTTTTCTATAATTTTTTATAACCTTTTTCTCCACGATCTTAGACAGTGGCTCTATCTCCAACCATTTTGTGAAGTAGTTGATGGCCATAATTAAAAATTTTCTTTGACCAGAAGTGGGGAGAAATAGCCCTACTATGTCCATCTCCTATTAAGTTAATGGATATAGGCTATCGAGTGACTATAGGGGTGCAACTGGTTAATGCAAAATGTTGGTGTGCTCTTGGTACATGGTGCAGTGTAGAACTAAATCCTTAGCATGTTGGTGCATAGTAGGCTAGGAGTAGCCTTGCCTTAGGGCTTTCTCGATGAGGGCTTTACCTCATAAGTTGTCGTCGCAAATTCCTTTGTGAATTTCCAGAAGCACGTAGTTTGCCTTGTTAGGGGTGAGGCATTTTAAGTAAGACTGGGAGAAGGCCTACTTGTAGAGCTCCCCATCAATAAAGAGAAAGTGCAAGGTATATATTCACAATTTGCGGGCATCCCCCATGCTCGGCTGAAGTTTTCTTGTCATCAAGTATTTGACAATGTCATTCTTTTAGCTTCACTCTTCATTGTATGCATATAAGACTTGCAGTTATTCTCATTCGACTTCGGTCTTGCTGGAGATAAGAAAAGTGATATTCCTACTATTGATGCTTGCTATAGAACTTGCAAGTTTGGCTAGTTGGTCAGTAGTCAAGTTCCCCGCCCTCGAGATTTGCTTCAATTCATACTCCTCGAACTTGGATAACAGGTCCCTTGTTAATATAAGTACTTAATCATTTTCTCATCCTTAGCCTCGTAGATTGCTCATACTTGGTTAACCACCAGTTGAGAGTCACTAGCTTTCTCGCTCCTGCTATGAGGGCCAACTTGGTGCCTGCAAAGAGCACTTCATATTTCACCTCGTTACTCAAAATTGAGAATTCAAACTTAATAGTGTACTCAAACTTATCTCCTTTGGGGCTCTAGAGTACTACTCCTGCCCCACTTTCAGTTGACGTAGATGATCTAACAACGTATAATCCATGTAGGGAGTGAGCTATTCACTCCGTTAATCACCATCTCTACCAAAAAGTCAGCTAGGTCTTTGGCCTTTATGGTCCGCCTATGTCGAAACTCAATCCTGTGCTTACTAAGCTCAAGACCCATTTCACCATTCTCCTTGAATTCTCCAAGTTCATTTACACCTGCTTGAGAGGCTAGTTTGTTAGCACAACCATTAGGTAAGACTAAAAGTAAGGTCAAGCTATCTTGCTGTGGTGATGAAGTCAAGGGCAAGCTTCTCAATACTAGGATATATTTGCTCTGCACCTTGTAGGGTGCAACTAATGTAGTAGATCAGTGATTATCTTTTCTCGCCTCTCAAACTAGGTGCTGGCTACCTCATTTTTCATCTCCAAGTAGAGAAACAGGGTATCTCCTTCTTCTGGCTTCATGAGTAAGAGCTGGAAGACCAAGTACTTCTTCAAATGATCGATGGTCTATTGACATGCCTCTGTCCACTTGAAACTTTTTCCTTCCAGAATGACCTTGAAGAAAGGGAGTCCTTTTGTCTGCTGACCTTGAAATGAAATAGTTTAATACCACCAAGCACCTCGTTAGTTGTTGGACTTACTTGATGGTGCAAGGAGAAGACATGTTCATAACTGCATCTATCTTCTTAGGGTTTGCCTTTATTTATCTTTCCAAGATTATGTACTCCAAGAACTTTCCTCATCGTGCTCTGAAGGTGCATTTGGTCGGGTTGAGCTTCATGTGGTCAAGTCTCAACACACTAAAATATTTCTCCAAGTCCTATACATAATCGAGGGCTTGATCACTCTTGACGAGCATGTTGTTAGTGTAGACTTGTATGTTATGACCAATGAGATCTTTGAACTTGTGTTGGTAAGCCTCTGTTAAGTAGCCCAACATTCTTCAGGTCAAAAGGCATTACTTCGTAGTAGAAGCTACCTTGATTGGTCACAAAGCTCATCTTTTCCTAATCCTCTAATGCCAGTTAGATTTAATTATACCCCTGATAGGCATTGAGAAAACTTTGTAGCTCGCACGCTGAGGTAGGGTTCACCAACAAGTTTGGTTAGATCTATGAAATCTATACAAAGGCACCACTTGCCACCAGTCTTGGCCACTAGCACGATGTTGGCTAGCTACTCTAGATAATGGACAAGGTAAATATTTATCGTTGTTAGCTTGTTGACCTCCTCCTTTATGTGTTTGCTCCTCCCAAGGTTGAAGGTCCTTTTCTTTTATTTCACCGACTTTATTATTAGGTCGATTTTGAGTCAGTAAATGCCGACTCTGGGAGGATACCGTATTGATTACCCAAACTCCGTGCACTTTACATCTACATTTCGTATAAAGAAAGCAAATAGGCTTTCCTCAAGGTTGGCTCCAAGCAAGTACCTATCTTGGTCATCTTCATGGAGTTATCAAGGACTAACTCGATGACTTTGAGTTCTTCAATGACTTCCAGCCTTACATCATCGAGCTTCCTCTTCTTTACACTTGGCGTCGCTTCAAACATGCACCTATCCTCAATGGAGTGCGTGATTTTCTATTTTTTCTTTGCTGGGGTGGCTTTTTCACCCTCTTATCACTTCAAGTCCTCGTTGGTTCAACGCAGTGTGTTTGCATAGCATTTTCTGGCCATTCTTTTATACCGATGTTCTCTCTACTCCTTCGCTGGTGGGGAACTTCATGGAATAGGTTCAAGCTTGGTCTCCCCAAAATCATGGTATACGTGGAAGGGGTCTTGGCTATGAGGAACTTCACCATCCTCATGGCTCTCCTAAGGTAAGACCCTTAAGATAATGGGGAGAGTGATCTCCCATAGGGCCTCCACAACTTCACCACTAAACCCCATTAGCAAGGTGTTGATTGGGCTCAATTGAATATTGTCTTTTCTGAGTTGTATGAACGCATCATAAAATATGATGTCCCCATAGCTTCTACTATCGAGTAGGATCCTCTTGACCTAGAAGTTGGACATCATGGCCGATATGACCAAACCATTGTTGTGTGTCTCCTCTGTCCATCCAAGTCTAAATCGCTGAAAGAGAGTTCTTCCATCGAGATTTATAGGTGGAACACATGTTCTATCGGGTGACTGGTTGGGGAATACATTCTCCCGACAACTCGAAAGAGTGCCCTTTTAGCACTCTATGAGTCCCCACTCGCAAGACCTCCCAAGATGACTGCTATCACCTTATGATAGGCAGGTTGTCATCATCACAACCTTTTTCTTACTTTCCCAAGTTTGCTCCCTTGAAAGGTCTTGTGGCCTAGGGCATCTGACCACTTATGGTCACAACAATCATCTTTAAACTTGTCGACAAACTCTATCAAGTAGCTATTTCTCAAGTGATGCTATTTCTTTATCCTTGTTTGACTTCATCTTTTGGATTTTCTTTCATTTGTCGAGTTGGTTGGACCAACCCCCTCTTTATATATGAATGTAAACAAATATACCGCCATTTTTGGGTATTTATAGTTAATAGAGAATTGGTGCAACAACCTCTCTGTCAACTGCTCGAGGCTAACGACACTTCTAGCAGGTAATTTGTTGAACCAGGTCAATACCCACTTAGGTAGGATAGTAAAGAAAATCTTGCAGTAACATGTGTTGCTCAGGTTGGCGTAGAACTTGTCGAGGTTTTCTTGTAGCCCACCATAGACTTAGCCTATTAGATCTTAATTATATTTCTATCTATTATCCTGGTCAACTATTTGGATTTAACCCATTGGACTTTTTATGAATCATGACCCATTAGATATAATGAATGATATAATAAGTCACTATTCTAAAAAAAGAAAAAAAAAGATAATTAAGGGTCTAGTTTTATTTTACCAAAAAGATAATATAAAAAAACCATAGAAATAAAAGAACAAAAATAAAACAAAAGAATTATCTATGCACAAAACCTGTCGAGAAACCTGACTTAATACACCAATAACTCGCTGCCCAAAATCTCATAATCAAACTCTACGTACTTTCCTACTTTACACCTCTCGCATCACAATTTCAAGTTAAAGAGTATTTAAGTTTTAATAATTAAACATTTCGAAACAAAAGTAGGGGGAAAAAATTGGAAATGAAACATAATGATTTGAACTAAATTGAGAAAAAAACATACATTGTCCACCTAATACATGTTTCTAAAACTAGACTTTAATCTCGTCACGAGGTTTTTGAATTTTATATAATTATTGAAATCTCTGCAAGATGAACTATGCTAATTATGATAAAAAAAAATACTTTAAAATACTTTAAAAAATTCTAAGTAATTACAATAAAAAGCTAAATGAGAACTTGAAAAGAATATTAAAGTCCTCTTAAGACTTAAGAAAGATGGAACTATTTGTATATATCTATACACATTTAAGGTATTAACATTTTTTTGTTAATTATTATTTAAGATATAGTTGTTTAAATTAACATTTAGTTGTCCCTGTTAATTTTGATATTACGTAACAAGTGCCGCTCTTTTCCATGAAAATCTGAGATACTATCAAGCACATGAAAAATTAAGAAAAATATTATTTTCTTATAATTTTTTCCCAAATGAGCTATTAATTCGTTTTTATTCAAAACATTGTGATTGTTTTGCTTGTCGCCTCAAATAAGGTGTCAATGGTGTTGGAAATATGGGATAAAGTTTGTATCTTAACGAAAAAAGATTCCAAACTTTAAAAGAGTGTCATTTAATGTGACAATGTATTCCACCTGAAAAAATAAAACTTAACTTAATTAATTTATAAAAAAATGCATTTTAGAGAAAAGTAAAGTTGTAACTCTTTTTATTATACATCTTAGTGGGCCTTTAACTAGATTTAACCAGCCATAAGGAACTACGAGGATGATATGAAGCACCACTCAAGCCTATAGGTATAAAGACGCATTTTACATGTACACATTTTCGCGAGGAACTGAGGAACATTAAATTTTTTAGAAATGGATGTTTACTTCCATTATTGGAAATGTATTTAGATTCAAGATATGATTTGAGAATACAAATTCTTGTTGCATGTCGCAATTATGGCGAGCACTTCTTAATCATTTATAGTAACTACTTTATAGGAAAGAGGGGGCGATATCGGGGTTCGATTCCATGGCTTGATGTTGTGGCAGGCAGCTCGAACATACACACATTGTCGTGAGAGGTGATGAGCCTTAAATATTCAGAAATGGAACATGGTACTGAGCCTTAATTTTTTTAGAAATGGAACCAGGGTTCATACCATGGCTTGATGATGTGGCAGACAGCTCGACATGGCATGTGATGTGGCTGATACATTCAATTAGTGCCCTCATTGCATAACATCATGTTGTTGGGTGTCGAATGGATATGATTGATCCTATTGGTGTTGACGAGATGTGATGACTGTGATTGGTCACTAAAGCTAATGGGGACATGGTGACTAGACACATTCATTTGGGTTTGAAAGGTGCACGACAAGAGTCATAGACCTTTACAAAAGAATGTAATCTGAACATTAGATTGCAGACATCTCTTAAGAGGTGCGATCCGGATATATCCAGATCAAGAGATATAGCTACTCGTGATTGAACACTCAAAGTCTATAAATAGTTCATTCAAATCATTCCAAAAATAATTCAAGTTAATTATTTTTAATTTCTCTTCCTCAGTTATACTCTTTCTAAATAATCTTTGAATATTTTCGACCTTCTTGTTATTCTTTAAAGAGAATAATACAATTAAACTTTTAGTTCGCACAACAAAATTAGTATACTATTATACTAATATTGTAAAGAAATATTATATTTTGAAAGACAGATGTCCACGTTCCTATAATATCATTACAAGGGACAAATCTATCTTAAAAAAATTATTTATTGCATACTTTGCTTCGTTCTTATTTTTATTAAATCTCCTTTCGACAAGGGAGATTAGCGAATTAATTTTTCACATACTGTCTCAGTTTTTCATGCGAGCTTAAATTTAAAATAGCGTTCGTTATCTGTCATTCTCATGGTAACATTTAGACCTTAATGAATTACATGTTTCAAGAAAAATTGTTGGTTCCAATGAGGTCTTGCTTACATATTAAGAATTCATCCTTAGATTTTAAATGATGTTTTATGTTTGAGTCTTACTTCCATCTATATGTGGCTATTTATTTATTTAATAATAATTTTTGTAACGGATTGTTAGTAGTTGTTAAATGTAAATTGCTGATTGTTAATTAGAGTGTGAATTTTTTTGTTTGTTTTTATAGTAAATGTTACTTGATTATAGGTCATTACCGATTGTTAAAGATTTATTGCTGATTGTTACACTTGTTGATGAATTATATTTATGATGCAATAATATATGCAATTATTTCACTTAAATTAAAAAAGAATAATGTTAAATTTTTCTCAGAAATGGAACTAGGGTACCTTCAGAAACGGAATCAGGGTTCGTACCGTGGCTTGATGACATGGTAAAGATCGACTCAGATACACATTATTGCGAGAAGTTGAGGAGGCTTTAATTTTTAACAAATGGAACCGGAGTTTGGTTCTGTGGCTCGATGATGTGGCAGACAGTTTGACGTGGCACGTGATGCTGCTGATACATCCAGTTGTTGCCCACATGGTATAACACTGTGTTGTTGGATGTCGAATGGATGTGACTGGTCCTATTGGTGTTGACGAGATGCAATCAAAGGGTTGTGATTAGTCGCTAAAGTTGTTGAGGCATGGTGACTGGACACTTCTATTCAGGTTTGAACGGTGCACAACAAGAGTCATAGACTTTCATAAAAGGATGCATTCTGAACCACTAGCCATCTCTTAAGAGGTGCGATTAAACAGTTCAGATTTTGGATTAAAAGATATGATCACTCGTGATTGGACACCTTAGAATCTATAAATAGGCCTCTCTCATTCCATTCAAATTGTTTCTATTATATCTTCCTTTCTATACTCTTCCTAAATAATCTTTGATTATTTTCGACCTTATTATAATTTGAAGAGAAGAATACAGTCAAGTTTTTTATTCCCTATCAAGATT
Organism: Paulownia fortunei; assembly: GCA_019321725.1. Classification (NCBI taxonomy): domain Eukaryota; kingdom Viridiplantae; phylum Streptophyta; class Magnoliopsida; order Lamiales; family Paulowniaceae; genus Paulownia; species Paulownia fortunei. The sequence goes on from CM033106.1 coordinate 8,789,446, forward strand.
AATATATTACTATAATAATATTGTAAATGAGTGTTATATCTTGAAAGGCTGATGCTCACATTTTTGTGGCAATTCTCAACTAATTAAAAATTATTTTCTGTATGATTGGTCAATCACTAAAAAGAGATTAATTAATTAACCAATGCAAATAATCTCATCACAAATGATTTGGATAGCATCACAAAGAAAAAAAAAACATGAAAAAAGGATTATTATTAAATTTCACTTATTTTCAAAAATTTTAGGTTGACCTAGCTCATCGTCGATAAAATTCATGTAGAACCATCTAAACCTCAATTAGTCCAATGACTATGGTGGGATATGACATAGGGAGTGTTTACAAACACTTAGTTTGAGTGATTCTCAAGTTTTGACTGAAAAAAAATAATTATTTTTAGTATTTTTAAATGTCAACTTCTGTTTCTATTTCTACATAATTTAATTAGAATCTAAAAGTAGGGGGAGAGGTGCTTTTAGATTTCTAATTCTGCTTTTGATTTTTTTTAAAATATGTAAAAAAAAAGTTTTTGGACATTTTTGCCCTAAAAAATATATTTATATTCCAAAAATGCCCTTACATTATATAAATATATAAATATTTATGATCCAATATGTAATATATATTCAATATATAAATATTTGTATAAATATATGAATTTTTTAAATGTATATATATATTTATATATTTATATATTTGTGAATATATATTTATAAATATTTGTATGGATATATAATTATATTTATATATACTTATAAATATATTTATTTTTATATTTATATATTTGTGAATATAAAAATATATTTATATGTATTTATAAATATCTGCATGAATATATTTTTAATATATATATATATATGTTTTATATATATTTATATAATTGTGAATATATAAATGTATTTACAAATATTTGAATGAATATAAAAATACATATTATATATATTATAATATTTGTGAATGTATAAATATATTTATAAATAATTTATATAGTTATGAATACTTAGATATATTATCTATATGAATATATAAATACACATATATAATTGTTAATAACTATATAAGTATTTTTATATATTTATTTATTTTTTAATATGTAAATATTTTTGTAAAAATAAACATATGTATTTTTATATATTTATATACTTGTGAATGTACAAATATATTTTCAAATAATTTTACGAATATATAAATACATATATATATATTTATAAATATCTATATATGTATTTTTTATATTTATATAATTGTGAATATATAAATATATTTTTATATTAAAAATATTTGTTTGAATATATTTTTACATATTTATATAATTGTGAATATATAAATATATTTCTATATTATAATATTTGTACGAATATATATATATTATAAATACATATAGGTGTACTATATGTATATATAAATATATATGTATTTATATATATTTATAAATATTTTCATGAATATATAAATATATATTTATAAATATATGAAATATATGTGTATTTCATATATTTATGTATTTGTGAATATATAAATAAATACATATGTATATTTGTAAATATATATACTTGTATTTTTATATATTTATATTTGTGAATATATAAATATATTATAAATAATTATACGAATATCAAATACATATACATTTATAATTATCTATATATGTATTTTTATATATTTATAATTTTTTTAATATATAAATATATTTATATGTATTTATAAATAATTGTACGAATATATAAATACATATATATATATATATATTTATAAATATCTATATATGTATTTTTTCATATTTATATATTTGTGAATATATAAATATATTTTTATATTAAAAATATTTGTTTGAATATATTTTTACATATTTATATATTTGTGAATATTTAAATATATTTCTATATTATAAATAATTGTACGAATATATATATATATATATATATATATAAATACATATAGGTGTACTATATGTATATATAAATATATATGTATTTATATATATTTATAAATATTTGCATGAATATATAAATATATATTTATAAATATATATGTGTATTTCATATATTTATGTATTTGTGAATATATAAATAAATACATATGTATATTTGTAAATATATATACTTGTATTTTTATATATTTATATTTGTGAATATATAAATATATTTATAAATAATTATACGAATATCAAATACATATACATTTTAATTATCTATATATGTATTTTTATATATTTATAATTTTTTTAATATATAAATATATTTATATGTATTTATAAATAATTGTACGAATATATACATACATATATATATTTATAAATATCTATATAAGTATTTTTATATATTTATATATTTGTGACTATATAAATATATTTATGTAGATTTATATAAATATTTTAATATTTATATATATATATATATCTATATTCACAAATTATTATTTTAAAATTGAAGACCGATTTAAACTTTTACACACTTTTATAACTTATTTATCAAATATTCTTTTTTAATTTATTTCTCTTTTAATCAACACTTTACAAATACTATCAACTTCTAATTCTCAATTAATTTTTATTTCTATTATAATAAATTACTTTTTCTAAAACAATTTTTTTTACAAACACTCGGTAGCAGGACTAACCCTTCCTTTGAAATGAAATGGGTTTTTGTCCAAATGACATAACTTTGTCGCAAGCAACCACTTTTCCCACTTTCTTCATAGCATTATGAGGTTTGTATTTGAAACTCATTTAATAGCAAGTATTTCTATTTCACCAACCCCTTCACCAACTTAATTGGCCCCTTTCACCCACTCTAAGCCTAAAATGGTCATTTCCTTGTTATCCATTCTTCAATCTTTTTTACTTTTTCCCAACTAATTCAAACATGTCCTATTAAGATTTTGTTTTTTTAGAAAGATTGGTAAATTGATTTCTAGAGTTTACACACACATATATGTGTATTATACACACACACACACACACACACACACACACACACACATATATATATATATATATATAGGGTTTCTTGTTTTTATGGGTGCCAAGGCAGTATTAAGTATAATACGGGAAGGTATTAACTAGGGATGATAATGGGGTGGATCAACGGATTTTAACAGTACAAATAGGTTTGGGTCGAGTTTTGAATTTTTCATTTTCAAATCCGATCAGACCCAAACCCGATCATTTAATTTTTTTTATTTTTTAAAAAATATTACATATATTTATATGATTTATTTTAAAAAATATAAATTTTTTAGAAAGTTTTAATAGTATTATTTAAAAAAATTAATTTTTAATATTTTTTTAAATTGTAAAGCGGATCTAATGGATTTAACGAGTCTGCCCACCAAATTAGAGTTAAGGACGAATATGGATCTAAGTTCTTAAAAATCTTATTTGATCGGGGCGAGAATCGAGAGTGATTGTTAAATCCAACATTGGTTGTGAGATAAAAATTAAAATGGTTTATAAGGGATTAAAATGGAGTCTTCTAACAATTTGGGTTATTCGTTTTCGCAAAACGAGACGAGTGCAAAATAGTTGTTATCCAGTCCATTATTATCCCTAATATTGACCCTTTTTTTTCTTCCATCAAATTTGCAATAATTCTTTTATGATTTTATGATATTCCTTTTCTTGAAGAGGAAATTCTTTTATTATACCAAAATACGGTGATCCCATGTTTCCTTTTGCTACAAATACTTTTTTTTGTTAACAGCTTCTAATACTATAAAATTAATAGTCTTTTTCTAGTACTTGAAACCATAAGTTTGAATTTTGTCTTTCAATTTGATAACTAGTTAAGGTTTTCATTATTCTAGTATTTGGGAATCTTAGGTTTGGAATATTTTTGTTCATCGTCAAAGAAATTTTGAGATTTTCTTTTCGAAAATTGATTGTTTGTTCGTAGTGCGTCCAAAATACTTTTACTAGATGATAAATTATAATTTTTAATTTTTAGATATACAGAAAATGAGAATTAGTACATAATAATAAAAAAGGAGTTAGAATTTTCAAAATTCAAGAATTTAAATATACTCAAAGGGATAGATTTTTACATGGGCAAGCCAGATGAAATTGATCCTAAATTTTTGGGTTGATACTGTCAAATATTTTCTTGGGTAGCAAAGGACTTGAGCCAACAAGTCTCTCCCACCACAAATAATATTCAAATTTGAATTCAAATTTATTGAAATGATTTGTTCATTAGCTTGCGAGCAGTTCACTAGCTTTTAGCCTAATTATCATAATTTATAATATAATAAAGAATATGATAGGTTTATAACAATCGTGTGGCTTACTAGTAGACTTAATTGACTAGCTAAAAAAATAAATTTGAATTTAATAATTTTATTTTAAAATCGAAATAAATATACTTGTCGAGCCTCATACTTGAACTAGTTTGATTTTCATGTAAAAAAACTAAAGCTTAAAAAGTTTAGTAGTATGAATGCACTTTTTTTTTCATTTTAATTTTTTATTATATTTTAACTTAAACATAAAAATAAAAAATTTCTTAACTCGTATAATAGACATTTTCACTAATGAAGTTTATATGAAAGATGATTTGATGAATCAATGTAAATTTAAAAAACTTGTGCTAAAATGAATTTTTTTCCTATAATACGCCTCTATTTTCTTTAGATAGAAATCAAGATACTATAAATTAAATTTTTACCTAAAAGTATTTGGAAAAATATTTCCCTCCAAATTAGACGAAACCAGAAAATATGAACTCAAAGGATGAACAAATTACAAATGCAAAAGACCAAAATAACCTTCACCTACTCTCCCTCGGCCCCAACTCAAATTCTATGTAAACTTTCCCTCCACCACCTTCCATTCCATCCTACGCACTAACCCCCCACCCCCAAACACCCCATGGCAGCTCTCCCCTCCTCCTCCTCTCCCTCCCCCTCATCTTTCTCCTCCACCACCTATACTACAGTCTCCGTTTCCGCCTCCCGCCGGGACCTCGGCGGTGGCCAGTGGTCGGAAACCTCTACGACATCAAACCAGTCCGCTTCCGCTGCTTCGCGGAGTGGGCCCAATCCTACGGGCCCATCATATCGGTCTGGTTCGGCTCCACCCTCAACGTCGTCGTTTCGAACTCGGAATTGGCAAAAGAAGTCCTGAAAGAGAAGGATCAGCAGCTCGCCGACCGCCACCGCAGCCGCTCCGCCGCCAAGTTCAGCAGAGATGGGCAAGATTTAATTTGGGCCGATTATGGGCCCCACTATGTGAAGGTGAGGAAAGTTTGTACGGTTGAGCTGTTTTCGCCTAAGAGGCTTGAATCTTTGAGGCCCATTAGAGAAGATGAGGTCACGGCTATGGTGGAGTCCATCTACAATGATTGTACTGCCCCTGGTATGTATGTTTTATATGCTCTTCAACAATAAACTGAGGATAAATTATACGTTTATTTTTGGATATTTTGGATATGTTTGGGTTATTTGTCTTTTAGTTGCTATTTTTGGTCTGTTGATTATCGATTTCGTATTGTTGAGTTGAAGAAATGATCTCGAGGGTGATGATATTGGTGATCCAAAAATTAGTTGTGATGCTCTAAATCTGCTTTTTGAGAGAACGTTAAATGTCTAATGTTGGAGCGCCTGAAGTGAATTTTGGAGGGATAATTTCAACACTAAGTGATTAATAGTAGTTATTACTATTATTGTGTAATTTATGTGCATTTTAGGTGAAAATTATATCAAGTTAGTGACATCTCATGTGCCATTGCTAAGTCATTTTATAGGTTGATGGTCTATTCTTTTTTATTATTATATATTTCCAGTTAAACTATGAGTCATCATATTCTTGTGATTGTTGAAAACTGGACAAGGTTAACTGAATGTCTCTGTAAATAAGTATATATGTATACGTTTCTACGTGTATGACAGTATGTGTGTATTGTTTCTAATTTAAATAGTTTGAATTTGCTTTTGGGAAACAATACCATACCATGTAAATGAGAGGGAAGGAGTGGTTTAAATGAGATTTTGTATGATTAGGTAACTAGTATATGGTGTTGCCTAATTTGGTCAAGACATCATTTGATGTTTCTAGCTAATAAGTTTTATTATTTGAAAAGAGGTTGGAATTAGGTGGGACTTTTAAGTTGATAATATCCAACTAAAATTATGGATTATAATAGCTAAGTTTTCTTGAGTGAAATTGAAAGGCCTCTCTCTTCGTTTGGTAGGTTGGTGGGTAAACCAAATGGTTGCGTGGCCTGACAAGAATATATGAACTTCCTCTTTTTATTATGACTGAAAAAAATTATGATACTTTGTTTGAAACTTATATCAATGAGGCAATGAATGATAATAAATCCACCTAAAGCTGTCACTTTGATTGGATTTGGACCTATCACCTTAGTTTCTAAGTCTCGACCCTGTTTCTCTTAGCCACCTAATTTGCCTTGCAACTGGATTTTTTTTGAAATTATTTACTAAAGTTTTTTATTAAATGCTCAATGTCTCCACTAGGAGGAAAGTAAGACAACTTGTTTGGTTCCAAGTATCAATACTTGGTCAATCTGGGAATGCATGATCTGTAGATTGTGTAGTAACAAAGATATTTGCAATCCTGAGAAACCATAGTCAGTAGTGATGAGCTGTTTTGGCCATCACCATTGTACTTTTTGCAATATAATAGAAAAGAGAAATTGAGTCTCCTTTAGCCCAAGTGGGAGGATAAGTAATTGAAAGCCAAAGTTGAAGAGGAAAAGTATGCATGTATATGTTATCCTTTCATATCAGTACTATAGATCATAGTTTGATTAAAGATGGGAGTTGTCGATGGTAGTGTGTCTGAGACAATTGTAGGTCTAGATGTGCTGCAAACTCAGCTCCCATTTGATAGCTCCCAGCACTGATTTCTAGAACCTTGCTAGTTTATTCTCTAGTCTTTAGTGGCGTATGTTACTTAATTTGAAATTATACAGATAACTTAGGAAAGAGCCTGCTAGTAAAGAAATATTTGGGAGCTGTGGCATTCAACAACATTACAAGACTTGCATTTGGGAAACGATTTGTGAATTCTGAAGGGATAATAGACAAGCAAGGACAGGAATTCAAGGCCATTGTTGCAAATGGATTGAAGCTTGGTGCATCCCTTGCCATGGCTGAGCATATCCCATGGCTCCGTTGGATGTTCCCACTGGATGAAGAGGCATTTGCCAAACATGGAGCTCGCAGGGACCGTCTCACACGAGATATAATGGAAGAGCACACCCTTGCTCGCCAAAAAAGTGGAGGAGCTAAACAACACTTTTTTGATGCCTTGCTGACACTTCAAGATAAATATGATCTTAGTGAGGACACCATCATTGGCCTTCTTTGGGTGAGTCTATCATTGTGTACTAAAATAATCATTATGTGTGCAATATTTTAGCACAATGATAGAAGTTGAATATAAAATGTATGAAATTTGCAAATGCTTGCTTTCATCTATGAACTTTAATATGGTACAATGAAAATCTGAAGTGAATAATGTGGCCAATATTCATTACCAAATATCATGAGTAAAAAGGATTTCCATATTATCAATTTTCTTAGTTCAAATACTGTGAACAAAACTGTGCAACATTTTAATTTCGACATTGCTGATCAAATAATTATCTCATCTCGTCTAGATGATGTGTTTTCCCAAACAACTTGCTTGGCTTTTGCTTATGTACTACTATGTCCAATTACAGGATCAGCATCCTTGTCTTGATTAGTATGAAAGCTTTGTGCTAACTGCTCTGTTTGAAAAAAAAATTACAGGACATGATCACTGCAGGAATGGACACCACTGCAATCTCTGTTGAATGGGCCATGGCAGAGTTGATCAAGAATCCAAGGGTCCAACAAAAGGCTCAGGAGGAGCTCGACCACATAGTTGGACATGAACGTGTGATGACAGAACTGGACTTTTCAAACCTTCCCTACCTGCAATGTGTTGCCAAGGAAGCACTTAGATTGCACCCTCCAACCCCTCTGATGCTCCCTCATCGTGCCAATGCCAATGTAAAGATTGGTGGCTACGACATCCCGAAGGGCTCAAACATGCATGTCAATGTTTGGGCAGTAGCACGTGACCCTGAGGTGTGGACGAATCCCTTAGAATTTCGGCCAGAAAGGTTCCTCAAGGATGATGTTGATATGAAAGGACATGATTTTCGGCTTCTACCATTTGGTGCTGGAAGAAGAGTATGTCCGGGCGCACAACTAGGCGTCAATCTGGTCACATCTATGATAGGCCACCTTCTGCACCACTTCAGATGGGCTCCTCCTAATGGGGTGAGTCCAGAAGAGATGGACATGGGAGAGAAGCCTGGTCTGGTGACCTACATGAGGACTCCATTGGAGGCAGTACCTACTCCAAGATTACCAGCGCATTTGTACAAACGTATGGCTGTGGATATATAATTTGTTTATTTTGCCAAGAATCTGAAGTTCTCATTTTTGGTGAATTGTATTTCATTGTCTGCATTGGGTTTGCCTAGGACATTACGGCTTACTACCTTCGATTAAATTTCACTCAGTTGGCTTGGACGGCCTTGTCTTAATGTAAAATCCATTGTTGCAAACCATTTGTAAGTGGAAAGTATATACTAAAAGAGAAGTTTATTCATCTGAACTGGAAAATAGATGTGGAGTTCAATTATTTTCTTTTGCATCTGATGAGCATCAAATTTTATTAGTGATATCTTCATCATTTTCCTGGAGCTGGCAAACACTATAAAACCTGGAGTGGCCATATCCATATCCCCAATTCATTTTCCATAATCAATGTCTAATGTCCATAGTGAACGCCCAGTTTATCTGATTATGGCCCATTGAAGTGAACTATAACTTAGCAGTTCCAACCCAAATTCTCACTAAAGTCCAGATGTGACTACAAGCTGGAGATTGGTTCAAGACATGGACATTTAATGGTACATATGCAATTAAGGTAATTTGCATCCACCTCTTTTGAGGCAGCGCTATTAATGGCTCATTGTATTGTATGAATTAGATGTGAATTATTACTAAATCATAATGAATTTGTAATTTGAATCAACCACTGATTAAAAGATTCGATGAACGCAAAAATCGAAATAAATGGATATTTTTAAAAATTTAGGGATTTGATTTATCAAAAATCTAATCCCATAATTTTAGATTACATACCTATTCGTTTAACTTTATATTCATCCCTATATAATCTACATTTATAAACTCTACGAGAGCGAATGGTATACAAAAATGGAATTAGATAGGAATGAAATAAAATTAAGAATGGAATAATGATAGGAAATGAATAATATGAGTATAACATTTCTCACGTTTGGAATGTACAAGGAATGGAGAATGAATGCAATCGTCATTCCTTATTGGATTCCAATCTCATGATTGATAATTAGAAACAAATAGTAGGAATGAAATAAAATTATTTTTTATGACTAAATTACCCTTCAGTAGAAAATTTTTAGAATAAAATTATTATTTGATATATTGTGCATAGTTTATTTGTTATAATTTTAGTTGGTGTTAATACACACACACACACATATATATATATAGAGATAAAATTTCACACTAATATAAATATTTTTTAATTAAAAAACCAACACATAAAATTACTTTATATTCTTTTTTATTATTAACTAAAATTGGTTTGAAATAAAGAGTTGAAGCAGACGATGCAGAAATATAAATATTTTTTTGTTTGTTCAATTTTATTAGGGATATAATGAGTTCAACTGAAACTCAAATCACTCCAAATCTACCTCGCTTGGGACAAGTTTTGAACCCACAAATGAATCTCGAGGTGGGTCTCACGTTTTAGTTTTAAGACCCGAACTCGAGCCGAACTCAATCCCTTAAAATGTTGTATATATTTTTTATTTATTTATTATGTATGTATTTATGTGATGTATATTCATATATATATATATATGAAAATATATATATATATATCTTATATATACTCATAAAAAATATAAATATAATACTCTTATAAATTAAAATAGTAATATAAAATTAATAAATAGTTAAATATATAAAAGTAACAAGTATATTTAAATTTTTTAATTTTTTAAATATTAAAATATGTATATATAAGTTAAATAATTAGTTATTTATTGATAATATTATTTTCTCATAATTAGAAACTTGTGGTTATATTATTTTTTAAAAAATATTTCTAATATTTTTAAAATTATAAATCAGGTCTAATGGGTTCAACCACTGACTCTCGAGTTTGGAGCGAGTTCGGGTTCAGATCCATAAAAATTTTAAGGGATCTGATTTTGGTGAACCCAACTCGACCCGTTGTTATTCCTTAAATTTTTATTAAATAATTTTATTTAGTTTAAAAGGATAATTTAGTCAAAAATAAATATATGTTCATTCCTTACTGATTGGGAATAACTAAACCCATGGGAGGAGAGAATGACAAATTCATACTTTTAGAAATGATGATTCATTTGGGAATGAGTATTTCTAATATTAAATTATATCAATGATGTGTTTAGGAATGAAATTGAGAATGTCTATTTTATTCCACTTCATTCCTGCGTACTAATGGGCCAAGTGTAATATCCTCAATATTTATTTGTTTAACTTTATATTCATCTCTTTTTAATCTACATTTATAAACTCTAAGTGCTATATATTGAATAGATTATTTAAATTTGGGTTTTATTTTGGAATTCCATATTTCCCAAATTTACATCCAAAATTAATAGTTTAAGCAACAGTTATTTGGATACAATGCTTTCACTCGAATAAGATTTTTTTCAAATTTTGAATTGTACAAAAATTTAATTAGATTTGCATTTCAGGAATTATAAAAACATCAAGATTCAGGAAATCTTGATTTGTTTTGAAACTGATTTGTTGACATTTGACATCCCTATTTGCATGTCCTCGGATAGTCAAGCCACGCCAATTGAAAATGATTAAGGATAGCAATATGGCGGGTCTAAATTCAAACGAAACGGGTCCAAACCTAATTAAACGGGTATTGGGGAGAGTAATTGGTTTAATTTTTTAAACTTGAGCAGGTTTAGAGCAGATAACAGATCTAATGGACTCACCTCGGACTCGCCCCATATATATACTATATAAATACATTTTAAAGTCGGCTCATTTTAATTTTTATTTGAGGACTTTGAATTAGGAGGACCTAAACTGCCCTAATCCTCATCTCTCCTTTCTCAGCCTCGTAGGATTTTTATTTCTCCTCTCCATCATCACTTGTGCCTCCTACCCACCAACATGCCTCCAACTATGCCGCTTACTTGATCGTTGATTTGAGTCCTCTGGCTCCAATTCAGTTTGAAATTACCAATAACAAAGCTTGCACGTTCCATTCACTCATACTCACAGAAGCCATACTTGCTCTGGTCAATCACGATACAGTCCCCGTTATCCAACAATGGTGAAACCTCAAAATCTGTTATTTTTTTGTTAACTCCACGACTAGGGCCCCTTTGCACACAACTGCTTCCCCGCCTTTAACTACCACGTCGTTAAGCTGACGATAAGCGACGATCATACTTCTAATTTGTTTTATTGCCCCTTTACAAAATAGTATAGTCAGTTATCCAAAGATTTTTTTTTTTATGCAGAAAATTTCTAGTACATTTTAATAGGTGATCCTTCATTGTGGTCTTTATGCCCTTTGGTAATCTTTTCTTTACTCATAAGCTGTTGATAATGCCTAATAAAACTGATAGCAACTATTAGCTGTGCATGCAGTTTTATTATTCTATTATTCAATTTTTTTCATTGCTCTTGAGAATTTGTTAATTTTCAAGATTGGTGGTCTAACGGATTGGACCTACTAGATTTTGGGTTTAAGGTGGGGCAAATTTTGGGTCTATTTTTTTTATTCTCGACTAAGTTGTCATTGACCTTCATCTCTCTTTTTTTTAAAATATTTATCTTTTATTTTTCATCTATTCTCAATAACTTAAATACTTGAGTCAAAGTCAAAGTCAAAATTCTTTGTTGATACATTAGAAACCAGCAAAATTAAACCAAAAGAGTGGCAGTTTATCAATTAAATATAAAATTTTATATTTTTTCCTAACTTTGACCCACTATTCTTTAGAGGCCTTAACAAATCTGGAATTCATGAATTTATTCATTATTGGATTTTCCGTCAACCATAGCATAATTTGTAAAAGTGCAGGCATAAAACCTTTATATTCTCGCATCGTCAATCCCCTATTCAACTTCTAAGGTATCCCAAAGTACTTTAACATTAGTGATAATATGAAACACATCATAAAGCCTTTTTGACAAGGCATTACAAATACAATTACGACAATGGTAATATAATTGTTCAGGGATAAAGCTTTTCCGACAAGGCACTATGGATACAATTACGACAATGGCAATATAATTATTCAGGGGTATACCAAGAGTTTGACTTATTATTTTCATATGTGGGGAAATAAACCAAGAACTGTTAATTCATATCTCATTTACTTTTGTCATCTTTTAAATTTATCTCATTAAATTTCTCATGCTTAATACTACTTGTGTCTCAATGAAATGTCATTTTTTTTATTATAAATTATAGTTATCTAGGGATTAATAAGACAAAAAAAATTAAATAATTATTCAATACGTAAATCAGTTTCTACAACAAATAACATATATAATCAAAGAGAATAAATAGAAATATTTCAAACTTCTGTCACATGCAATTCTTGTAATGGTCCACACTATCAAGTGAAATAAAGTACATTAAGTTAATATAATATAAAATCTTCTAATTACAGTTAAAATGCATAAATATGTAAAATAATTTACGATTAATGACTAGTGCATCCTTTAATAGGAAATAATTTACCAAATAATTGACATGAACTAAAACTTTCAAAGACTAGAAACAATTATAACTTGCAAACAAACGAGTATATCATATTTCACAAATTAGTAGATAATAACAACTTAATATGCTAAAACAATTAATCAAATTTAATAAATTATCACGATCTAGATTGGTGTCCTTTTTTTTTTTTTTTTGAAAAAATAACTTTGATGCAAAAAGATCACAAGAATGCTTGTTATATATAATAATTTTGAAAGCATAATATTTATGAAAATAAAATGACTGGCCTGTAAGAGTCATGATACTTGATATTGCTCTATGATCGTGATGATATCCCCTTCGTTCATGTATTAGTAACTCACCACCATCCTAAGATAAAACACAATAAAGACAATATTGGCATTTCCTATTGTGAGCACGATCACAATAAAACTAACGAATAAGATATTATCATGTTGCCCAAATATTATTAAATTAACAAAGATAATTGTGTCTCTACCTAGACCCTTGAGAGCCTATTTGCTTTCATTTTCAAATTCATTTTCATATTTTCAGTATTTTTAGGATTGAAAATATTTCAATTAGGTTTTCTTGTAAAAATAAAAATATGTTTGGATTAATTTTATTTCTATATAAACCACAAAGATTTATAAATAAAAATATATTTATTTTATAATATTTTTTATATAAAAAGATGTGAAATATTAATATGTATGAAAATGAGATTGATAGGTGCAATAAAAAGACGTGAAATACCAATAGATTTAAAATTTGAAAATAAAAATATATTGTATTTCAAATGAAAATGGATAAAACAAATACATTCTGGAGTTTCAAATAGTGAAAAAAAAAATTCCTTATGAAAATGAAAACAAAAAAAGTCCTAAGACATCTATTTATAGTGTGAGGATGAGAGAATGAATTCAACATAATAATATTTTAATGGAGTGTTATAAAATTTATTTTCTTTTATATTTTGAAGTTTTGAAATTTCAAATTGTAACATGTAATTAGAGGGAGATAGTGCATCAGAAGCCGTAAACTTAACTCCAACCTGCAATTCTCAGTAAAAACAGTAAAAAGTGATTTATATATGGTCTTATAGAGATGATATTTTTAAATATACAGCATTTTTGGCTACTTCAAATGTTGGTCTCTCCTAATGAATCATTAACAGAAAAAAACGAGAGTGTATGACATTGCTAGGAAGGATCAACAAATTGTCAACACAATTACATAGAATTCAGATTACCAGAAAAACTAATTTTACAAAAAGTATTATCTTAAAATACTTACAAAAACAACCTTGATTTTAGCTTGAGATAAAAAAAATATCCATGTTTTTTCTGACTCTAGTTTGGCAACTCTAGATTGAGTTAGTTGCTGGTGCGCTGCCATCTCCAAGAACTCTACCTTGTAACTCTCTCTCTGTATTTGTATAGAATATTAGGAGTTAGACATAAAAGCCTAGAACGTATGCGTATGCTTTTAACTCGTCAATATGCTCAAGTTATTATGTTGCATGAGATATAAAAGGAACTGGGTCAAAATAGGGTCCTCTTTTAAAGCACCATAGTATCATATAGTAAAATCTCTATAAATTAAAGGCATTCGGATCATAAAAATCTAATAATTAAAAGAGGTATTGATTAATTGATAAATTAATAATTTATCCATTTTTATTGGATTAAGAGGAATAAGTAATGAAAACTAATGAATTAATTCAATTGTACTTACAGTTCACACATTTAATAAATTAAAATTTATTGTATTTTACCAATTAAATTAATTAAATATGAATTAATTTAAGTGTATTTATAATTCAACAAATATACATTTAATCAACTAAAAATTCATTGTATTTACTAATTTAATCAATTGAACATGAATTTAGTCCACTAAATATATATAAAATTAATCAAAAAATAAATTCATTGATATTGCATTAACTTAATTAAATGTATTTAACAAATTAGATTAAAAATAATCTTTATATAAACTATTTTTAGAAAAGATTTTTATAAAGAAATTTTCAGTAAGTATTAAAATATTTATAACAAAGCTTCCTAAAAATATTTTTAATACATATATAGTAGAATATACTAGAAACCCTTTCTGGATGTTCAATCTCCTAAAACTACCAGAAGCTTAGAGAACATTTTTTGACTGTTGGATGTTTGCAATCTCCACCTTCCATATGAGGAGGTGTCTAGTATAAATAGGATGATGCCTCATTTCTAACTTTAACTAATTATTAATTTATGATATGAATAGAATATAGAGTTATATAATAATTTTTTTTAAGAAGTGTTATCTTCTTAATTTGTCAAAATTATTAATTTAGCTTATTAACTTAAGTCGGGACCATAAACAAATATTGTATAATAACAGTAATATATATATATATATATATATATGATTTAGTATCACATCGATTCTTTGATCCTCAAATTAGATATCTGTTGCAAGGTGGATTATTATCTACATTACAAAAATTTGTTAGGAACTCTTCCATTTTGTCTCGACAAAAACCTTCAAACGCTCAAATCAGAACTAGATAAAGAATGATAATATGAGGAAAAAAAGATTTGAATTGGAGAAAATGAAAATGAATTGTGTACTTTGAAAAGTAATATATTGGAGTATTTATATAATTTTTTATGGTTGTTATTGGTGTTAAATTATATTTATGGACAGATGGGCCTTATAGGCCGATTGGAGTGAATCAAATAGACGAGCCTCTTTTAGTTGCCTTATTGTGTTTTGCTTCATTTGGCCATGTCGTATCAATGTCCTTTATCCGATGATGGTCATAATCTGATGTAGAAATTCTATAATTCGTTAATATGCATGAATAAAGTGAAAAATACGAAAATGAGGTTAAAAACATCACTTGTAAATGCAATCATGTGAATATGTTCCACTGAATTTCATTATAGCTCCAGCTCCAACTCCAGCTCCAGTTTCACATGAAGGATCATATTTAGCTTTTAGAGCCACCAAAATCATACTATGTTACAAACCTGGTTTCCAAAAGACCCACATGTAGACCTCTTAGAAATTCAGATTTTTCTTGATTACTTTTAGTACTCTATAGTATTAAACAAATTTATCGCTCATTGGTTATTTATTTAACTTTATATTCCTCCTTTAAAATCTACATTTATAAACTCTAAGTCTTATATCCTTAATAGATTATTTAATTTAGGTTTTATTTTTGAATATCATATTTCCCAAATAAACATCCAAAACTATTAGTTTCACCAATAGTTATTTGGAAACAAAGCTTTCACTCGAATTAAATTTTTCTCAAATTCTGGATCCTTTATTAATGTATAAAAATTCAGTCAGATTTGGATCTCATGAATTAAAAATAAGATCAAGATTCTGGAAGTCTTGATTTGTTCTAAATCTAACTTGTTGATACCCCTATTTGCATGTCTTTGGATAGTCAAGCCAATGGAATACGATTAAGGATGAGAATAGAGTGGGTTCAAATTTGGATCCACAATGAACTTGCCCCCTTCGATAACGGGTCTTGAGATGGATAACGGATTTAATTTTTTAAACTTGAGTGGATTTCTAATGGACCCACCCATATATATAATATATATCTTTTAATATCAACTCATTTTAATTTTTATTTGAGGACTTGGAATTAGGAGGATCTAGACTGCCCTAATTCTCGTTTCTCATTTCTCAGCCTTGTCACTTAGGGTTTTTATTTCTTCTATCCATTATCAATTGTGCCTCCTACCCACCTGCGTGCTCCTACTACGCCGCCTGCTTGACTGTTGATTTGAGTGCTCTGGCTCCATACAAAAGCCACACATGCACTTTAAAATCAGGATACAGTCCCCTTTATCCCACGATGATGAAATCTTGGAATTTTTTTTTTTTTTTGTTAACTCCACAGCTAGGGCCACTCTGCACACCACTGCTTTCCCTAACTTTAACTGCTGCATAATGCTGAATACAATTGATAGCAACTATTAGTTGTACACACTGTTTTATTATTCTATTATTCAAAAAATTTCATTGTCATTGATAATTTGTTAATTTTTAGGATTGGCAGGTCTAACGGGTTCGACTCGTTGGATTTTATGTTTAGGGTGGGGTGGGACGGGGCCTTAATTGAGACGGGGCAAGTGGGTCTCAGGTCTAATTTTTTTTTGATGTAACAGATCTCAAGTTTAACCAAATTCATCTCATACCTGTCCTATTATCATCCATAAATATGATCAAAACCATCTTGATGCGACCTAATATTGGGCTTTCACCCACTTGGCCCAATGGGATGTCCAAGTATGTGCACATGGATTCTTTCATCCATGCTTATAAGCTCATTTTTTTTTTCTCTTTCTATTTTTATTTCATGTGAGAGGGGCAGCACAACGAAAATCAATCACCAAACATTGGAATTTTCTTGTAGGCTCAAGAAGTGACTGTAGATAAATAAAATTTATGATCAATTACATGATGACAAGTGTAAAATAATATTAAATATCAATTTTATATTTTCTATTTATGTTTTGGGAATTTAATCAAATTCAATTTCTAAGGTAAATAGTAAATTAATTAATATTTTAATATATATTTTCGACCAATCAAATATCGCCAAGTGTCAAATCTTAATTCTTGGCAATCAAGATTGTATCTTACAGATTATAGAAATAAATACCAATATTTTGGTAATTCAAATCACATATCGTGATTAAGGTTGTAAATGCCCATCAAATCGTGAATAACCAATCAAATTGCGTCACTTCTTCAAGTAAAAATGGCAAGAGCCCTCATGCTACAAGTATAAATAGGGGTAATCTCCAAAAATTTAAACACAAGTTGTGAAAAAGAAATCCAACCAACAAAGGTGTTCGAGAAATTCTCTCAACTTAAGGAGATCAAGTTCGAGGAGATCCACGATGTTCAAGGCAAAAGTCAAGGCATTCATCGCGGAGTCGACTTAAGTGGTAATGTTTAATTCAAGATTAAGTTGTTAAACTCTTGAATTAACGTTATTGATAATTCTATCCATATTGGAGGAGATCAAAGGGTCACTTCCATCAACAAGTTATCAAATTCACCAAGTCAACGTTGTTAAAGTTGTAATGTTTAATTCGAAATCAAGGTGTTAAACCTTCGAATTAACGTTATTGAAGGACGAAATCAATTTGGAGGAGATCGAATCAGTGATTCTACCTCAAAAATTTTAAATTCAAAATATATTGTGCTTGCAGAGAAGAATTAGTTAGAGATTGTAACCATTTAATTCTTTTGATACATTAAAAATTTAATTTGTACTAATTTTCTTGTTTGTTAATTTTGCAGACAATGAAATTTGTGTTACAAATTTTTGGCACGCCTAGTAAGAAAATCTCTACCTCTCATCTTTTCTCTTCATCAAAGTTTTGAACTATCACAATGGTTGCTCGCAAGATCACAGTAGTTAAGTTTACTACTTCAAGTTATTCAAATGCTATAAGTGAAAGTCTTGGTGTCATCACAAGAAGTATGTCCAAAAAATTGCAAGTATCTTGTCAGCGGACTCATTTACGCAAAATTATTGAGGACTTACCACATCTTGTTGACACCAACGAAGATGATGGGGACCTGAAGGATGAATTTGCATCATCCACTCCTTGCTCAGCATCAAATTACTCATTTACGTTGAACATGGCGCCTGTCATGGTGACAAATGCTATAACTCTGGAAGAGCAAATTACAAGTTTAACAAAGGCTGTTTAGGGACTCACAAAACATGTTCAAGAAGACTTTTAAATTACAAATCTGATGAATAAAGTGGACAATGTTGATACTAGTCGCATTATGGGCAAACAAGTTGAAGCTCATGACGAAGCCGAGACATCCATGAAGTAACAACCAAGTAAAAGAGAGAAGTCTTTTAAAGAGTTGCAAGTTTCATTTGAATGGTTGATTCCTGCTGACCAACTAAAGAAATTTATCATGGGGACTATCAAAGACAAGTTTGATGGAAATTCTAAATCATATTTGACTTATGCCAAGCCATGATTGACAATTTAAGGATGCTAGTTGGCTACTAACCCCCAAAATTTCAACAATTTGATGGCAAAGGCAACCAAAAACAGCACTTGGCTCATTTCATTGAGACATGCAATAATGCTGGAACATATGAAGACTACCTGGTCAAGCAATTTATCTGATCACTGAAAAGAAATGCGTTTGATTGGTACACTAATTTGGAGGTAAACTCAATTGATAGTTGGGAGCAATTGGAATAAGGGTTTCTTAACCGATTCTATAGTACCCGACGAACAATTAGCATGATTGAACTCACAAATTCACGCCAATAGAAAGAAGAGCTTGTCATCGACTACATTAATCGTTGGAGAAATCTAAGCCTTAATTGTAAAGATCGATTGTCAGAGGCTTAGCTATTGGCATGTGCATTCAAGGAATGCATTAGGGCTTTTGATACATCCTTCAAGGAATCTAACCTAAGATATTTGAAGAATTAGCTACTCGGGCCCAAGATATGGAGTTGAGTATGACTGCAAGTGGAGTTGAATGGCCACCCATACAAGAACCTCACAAATCTAAAGAAAGCTAAGAAGCCAAGAAAGGGGATAAGTCTTTTTTCAAAACTCTAAACAAAGAATCCATGACAGTTAATACAACACCTATCAAATTAAGAGAAAATGCAAATGACAAAAGTGGTGAAAAGAAAGACATCTCTCAAGAAATGAGGAGTTGACTTTAAAAGAGATACAAGCAAAGAAATATTCCTTTCTCGATTCTGATGTCTCTAAAATATTTGATGACTTGCTCAATGTGAACCTCATTAAATTACCTAAAATGAAGCGACTTGAAGAGGCAGGGAGAATCGATGATCCAAAATACTGCAAATACCATCGTTTGGTGGGGCATCCGATTCATGATTGTTTCATATACAAAGACAAAGTGATGCAGTTGGCTTATCAAAGGAAGATCACACTTGAGAAAGATAATGTGGCTACCAATCTTGTCAGATCACTTGATGTCATAATGGAGAATGTGCCTGGGCAGAATGCTAGTCGAAGACTTGATCATGACAATGATGTTTCATGTAACATGATAATGATGTTTCATGTAACATGACAAGTGATCAAAATATTTTCTCTAGTGATGTTTGTTTGTTTGGAATTGGGGTTCATACTCTCGCTGATGATTGTGGCTCAACAATGATCTTCACTAATGAGGACCTGTTACTTGATTCCAAACCCCATAATAGGCCATTATTCGTAACAAGCTATACTCGCGAGCAAAAAGTAAATAGGATATTGATTGATAGAGGCTCTACACTCAATATCTTGCCCTTGCGTATAATAAAAGAGTTAGGAGTTTTTATAAATGAACTTGCAAATAGCTGCTTAATGATCCAAGGTTTCAATCAAGGGGGACAAAGGGCTATCTGCATCATAAGATTGAAGTTGTTGATGGATGATATGGTATCAACTGTGCTATTTCATGTTATAGACGCTAAAACATTGTATAACATGCTTCTTGGTCGCCCTTGGCTACATGAAAATAGAGTAGTTTCTTCTACTTGGCACTAGTGCTTCAAGTATTATCGAGAGGGCATGGTGAAAAGAGTTTGGTGATAATAAATCTTTTACTGAGGTTGAATCACATTTTGCTGATGCTAAGTACTATCTTAAAGATGTAAAATTGACAAAGGTCAAAGAAAGCCCATTTCATGAGCAATCCAACCAACAAGATGATCAATTTGATGGAGGTAAAAGTAAAAAGACCTTGCCAATTCACTATGATGGAAGTTATTCAAAAGATGAATCGTCTTTTACTGGAACTGAGTCGTTGAAAGAGTTGGTATTACCATTAATCAAACTTGATGCAAAGAAGCCGTCTCCTTAGCCACTTAAAGGATTTGTTCGCCTAATTCAAGAACCTGAGAAAGAACACGGAGAATGTTTAGAACTCCAAGCTGCAAAATATTTTGATCCGATAGCCTACAAACTTTTTGTTAAAGCTGGATACGACCCACAAGAAGATTCTACTATGGGAAAACTCCTTCTTGAGGCTACTGGCAAATAAGCACATGGGCTTAACGCTACCTAAAAAATATTGAAAGAAAAAGGGTATGCAATTCAAAGTACTCGAATGGGCATTGGGTTTGTCCTATAAAATCCTATTCATATTGCTATCAAAAGAGCCAACAACAATCATGTAACTGAGGAAGGATTTTCATCAATAAATGATGTCTTTGATGAAAATGAAAAGAAAATGTAGCAAAGTATGATAGACATGGCCCGCCTAGAAAGTTGAGGTATTAAAGAACCAACAATCAAAGATTGGGTGTCTCCAATATGTCAAGGCATTTAAAGAAGGTTGATAGGCCACGAGCCACTAAAAAATTTCAAAGTTTGATCCCATCTCGTATGAGGTAGTACACTACTTTGATCATATCATGAGATAAAGTCTTGAAGGTTAAATTACAAACTGTTGTTTTCACATGAACCCAAAATAATATAGAAGATGATAGAGAAAGTATGGCTTCCTCTTATCACATTAGTAGTGGAATCGACCATACAATTCCTCAAAATATTAAGGATCACTTGCATAAGAAAATCCTCAAATCGATCAGTGGCGGCTATATTGAGAAAATAGATGATGCCATGAAAATAGTTCATCTAAGAACAAAGAATGGCCAAATGAGGACATATGTTGATTTTATGGAGATTTAACATGAAGAAGATAATGTTGTGTCAACAAATCGTATCATTTTAAGTGAAGAAGTTCCATTCGAAGAAGATGATGTTGAGGCTGCTCCTCCTAAGCTTGAAGAAGGTGTTGAAGCTACTATATATGAATTAAATGAGATTAATTTAGGCGATGTTAATAACCCTCAACCAATCTATATCAGTACTTTATTGACCAATGATGAAGACAAAACATACATCAAACTTCTACATGAGTTCAAAGATGTATTTGCTTGGTCATATAAAAAATGTCTGGATTGGATCCAAAAGTGGCAGTCCATCACTTGTCTGTTAAGAAGGGAGCTCTTCCAGTCAAACAAGCTCAACGTCGATTTTGGCCTGATTAGTCCCATTAATTGAAATTAAAGTGAATAAACTTATTGAAGTTGGGTTCATTCGAGAAGTTAAGTATCCTATATGGATCTATAGCATTGTTCCCGTGAGAAAGAAGAATGGTCAGATTCAAGTTTGTGTTGATTTTAGAGATCTGAATATTGATGTCCTGAAGATAACTTTATGTTGCCCATTACCAAACTCATGATCAAGGCTACTACAGAACATGAAGCATTATCCTTTATGGATGGATCATCTGGATATAATCAAATGCGTATGGTACCAAAGGATGAAGAACTAATAATATTTTGTACCCTAAAGGCATATATTGCTACAAAGTGATGCCATCTGGATTGAAGAATGCTGGTGCTACATATCAAAGGGCTATATATAATATATTTGATGATATGCTTCATAAAAATATTGAGTGCTATGTTGATGGTGTGGTTGTAAAGTCCAAAAAGTAAGAAGATCATCTTCGTGATCTAAGGAAAGTCTTTAAACGCTTGAGAACATATCAACTTAAGATAAATCCATTGAAATGTGCATTTGGTGTCAAGTCTGGAAAATTTCTTGGGTTTATTGTTTGTCATCGAGGGATAGAAATTGAACGAGCAAAAATTGATGTAATTCTAAAGATGTATGAACCTCGAAACATTCACGAACTTAAAAGTTTATAAGGAAATTAGCATATCTTTGAAGGTTTATTTCAAATCTAGCCGGTCGATGCCAGTCATTTAGTCGTCTCATGAAGAAAGGTATTCTATTTGAGTGGGATGAGTTTTGTAGGAATGCTTTTAAAAGTATAAAGGTCTATTTGATAAAGCCTCCTATATTGGTTGCACCAGTATTTGGACGCCCATTGATACTTTATATTGCTGCTCAAGATCGTTCTGTTGGAGCTTTACTAGCGCAAGAGAATAATGATGGGAAAGAGAGTGTTTTGTACTATTTGATTTTACTCACCAATCGAAAAGATATGCTTGGCCCTCATCTTTGCAATCCATAAGGTCAAATATTATTTTCAGGCTCATACTGTTCGTCTTATCTCAAAAGCAAATTTACTAAAGTATGTCATGACAAGGCCGATTCTTTTTGATAGACTTGCAAGGTTGTACCTTCAATTATAACAATTTGAGATCATATATGTCCTCAAAAGGCTGTGAAGAGACAAGTTTCAATAGATTTTTTAGCTGATCATCCTATCCCTACCGAGTGGGAGCTATCTGATGACCTACCAAATGGAGATGTTCTTGTAATTGAAGTTACTCCTCCTTGGAAGATGTATTTTGATGAAACTTCTCATAGAGGAGGAGCCAATGCTGGAGTTGTATTCATTACATTTGATGGGAAAGTATTACCATACTCTTTCACCTTAACCCAAAATTGTTCAAACAATGTGGCTGAATATCAAGCTCCTATCCTTGGACTCGAAATAGTTGTTGACATAAAGCAACTGTATCTTGAGGTATATGGAGATTCTAAATTAGTAGTCAATCAATTTCTTGGTCTATATGAAGTCAAGAAACCTGACCTACTTCCGTATTCCAGTTATGCTAAAAGACTTATTGGATGGCTTGGAGATGTAGTACTTGATCATGTGCCAAGGAAGGATAATAAGCAAGTTGATGCTTTAGCAAATCTCGCTTCTACACTCGTCATACCTGAAGATGAAGTTCGTGTACCAATATGCAAAAGTTGGGTTGGACCACCAATCTTTGAGGATGAGAGCTATGATGAAGAAGAAGAAAATCATGCCATTGAAGTGTTTGAAATAGAGAAGAAAGTTTGATGTTAACCACTTATGGATTATTTGAAGTATGAGAAGCTACTCGATGACTCACGTCAAAGAGTTGATATTTGGTGTCGTGCGGCTCGCTTCATTTATTACAAGGGCACACTTTATAGATACTCATTTGATGGAGTCTTATTGAGATGTTTAGATGATGATGAAGCCATCCAAGCTATGGAAGAAGCCTATTCGGGGATTTTTTGTGCTCACCAATTGGGCCCAAAGTTGCACTTTCGAATAAAAAAAAATGGGTTACTATTGGCCGATAATGGTAAATGAATCCATGGATTACGCACAAATATGTCAAGCTTGTCAGTTTCATGCAAATCTTATTCATCAATCACCTAAGCCATTACAACTTACTATTGCTTCATGGCCATTCGATGCTTGGGGCTTAGATGTGGTTGGACCTATGATAAAGTCTTATGGTAAACATTTATACATTTTTCCTGCAACTGACTAGTTTTTCTAAGTGGGCTGAAGCGATACCTCTCAAAGAAATGAAGAAGGAAAATATTGTAGAATTTATCTATATCAACATTATTTATTGTTATGGGATTCTGCGATATATAATCACGGATAATGGAAAGCCCTTTTGTAATAGTTTAATAGATAAGCTTTGTTAGAATTTTGATTTCAAGAAAAGAAAATCTTCTATGTACTATGCCGTCGCCAATGTCCTTACTGAAGCATTCAATAAAACTTTGTATAATCTGTTGAAGAAAGTGATCGCTAAGTCGAAACGAGACTAGCATGAAAGAATTGAAAAGGCTTTATGGGCATATAGAACCACTTATAGAACGCCTACACAAGCAACTCCTTACGCATTAGTGTTTGGCGTTGAAGCTGTCATTCCTCTTGAGCAGCAAATTCCATTGTTGAGAATAACCATACAAGAAGGATTATCTGAGGAAGAAAATGCACACTTACATCTTGAAGAGTTGGAAGCTCTTGATAAGAAAAGGTTAAAAGCGCAATAAAGACTTGAGTGTTATCAAACTCGCATTTCTAGGGCATTCAACAAGAAAGTACAGTCACGCTCTTTTCAAGTTGGCGATTTGGTGCTTGCTGTAAGAAGACAAATCATTACTACTCATAGGACTGGAAACAAATTTACATCAAAGTGAGATGGTCCTTATGTTGTTAAAGAAGTTTACACAAATGGCGCTTACAAATTAGTTGCTGAAGATGGCTTAAGAATTAGCCCAATAAATGGCAAGTTCTTAAAATGCTACTATGCTTGAAGTTAAAAAACAAGAAGCTCCTTGATGTATGAGCCTAAACTGCATATTACTCCTGACCCGTACGAGTATAAACTGTGAATGGTACCCACCAAATGTAGTACACATGGTTAAACTGCTAACTCACTCCACCAAAAGTGAATACACGTGGTTAAATTGTTAATTCACTCCACTAAAGGAATTTTATGTGGCTAAAATATTAAATACCCCACCTAGTCCAAGGTGGTAAAGCAATAGATACTCCTAACCTGCATGAGTATAAACAGTGTAGACACCTCCTTCTAAAAAAAAAGTTACGTTGAACTAGGTTATGATTTGATCCTTTTGTTAGGGTACGTAGGAAGCTTAGATATTTTCTAAGTTCAGTCATGAGTTTGTAATGGATATTGTTTTTTTTCTTTCATGTGAGATAGTAATTCATTGAAAAAAAAAAAACAAAGAAAGAAAAAAAAAGAATTACACTTCATGAGATTTGATGAAAGTAAATGCACTTAAAGGATTGCAAGATAAAAAAGAAAAAAATATCTATTATATAATCTCAAGAATGATGACATTCATTACATGAAGCAAAAAAAAAATCCTAAGTAAAAGGACTTAAATTCTTCAACTCTTGTTTGGTGGCCTCAAGGTATACTACCACTGAAACCTTCAAGTTCTTAACCACTTCATTACTCAAAGGAGAAGTATTCTCGATAGCAATGACTTCCTCTTCAATCTCATGAACTTTGGCTTGAGTATTCTGAAGAAGATCTTGTTGTCGTTTGAATAATGCAGTCAAGTTCTTCTTTCGTACCTTCAAGTTGTCAAGCTCTTCTTGATTTGCTCCAAGTCTTCCTTAGTAGATTGAATTTGGCTAACTTCTTTGCTTTCTCTACTCTTGACATCATGGCGATGACCTTTAGCTTTATCAATTATCGTGCAAGAAGTTCTTTAGATGCCTTTTCGGATAATGTTGACCTTGTCTCATCATAAGCAGCAGCCTTGCCAAAAAATGCTTCCAATAATTCTTCTAAATGAGAGATGTCAAAATTGTTGAAGCTCTTCATGGACTCAACAACAAACAACACATCATATTTGATAAACGAGATAGAGTCAACCGAAGTATTTGCTATTCTTTCGCGAAGATCACTCTATAGCTTCTGAAGATACCTTGTTGGTGGATAAGTATATACTTTTCACATTCAAACACTGAAAATGCAGCACAATGAGGTGTTTGTTTAGCCCTACGCAAGTTGAATATCTCACTTTGTACTTTCTTGTCAACTGAAGGACTTGCAGCAACAAGTTGGGCCCCACGATCGACTCTTGGCTATTTTGTGATCCCTCGTCATCAATGTTAAATAGTTCTTCCTCCAACTGAAACATTACATGTGTTAAGTTAGAAAATAACTTGTTTCTTATACTAAAAAAAAAGAAAAAAAAATGAGAAAGAACCTCTTCAACAAAGTTCTCCATTTGACGTGGGTTGTTTGTAACATCATGAATATCAATGCCCCTTGGCTCCAAAGGTTCAAGGTTCCTTTTAGGTCTTTTTCAATGATGGTCCACATTAAGAACTCCTAACACCACTTGATAGAATCCAAATTGGCGACTAAATTGATGAGGACTATAAGATTCAATGTTAAAATATCCATTATGCCGTAAAGAAAGAAAGCTCGAGCAAATGGCAATAAAGTAGTTTTTTCTCAAATCTATCTACATTCCCATTATCGACATATAAGAAATCCTTGCTCTTGGTGATCATGGTGCAAGTCTAAGAAACAAGGTCTCCTTTGTGGATTCTCTTACGGGCATATTTGGGATCATAGTATCTTGCATTTTCTTCACCAGATAAGATCGCCATTTTAGGGCCTCGTATTCCTTGCTAAATTTGGAGATGAGTCTTGAAGTAATGCGCCAACCAACTATAGACAAAGTGGATGGGGAATGTTGAATGTACGCCGGATGATCTTACAGAATTCGTGATCTTGTTTAAGCCTTTGTAAATGCTTACTAAGATGGGAATAGCAAGGCCCACCATTTGCCTACTTGTCATGATGCTCGCCATTTGAAGGTACTAGGGAGTATTAAGTTGATGTCGTCGCTGGGAAGAATAAATGTACAAAGCCAACAAGCTAAGTAAGCTGCCAAATATGTTTCTTCTCTCGAGCTCTCTTTAATGCCAAGTTTTGAAAATGAAGCCTTCTCCGTGGGGCACTATTCTTCGTGTATGCCGAAGTCGCAAAGTGGATTATGAGTTGATGTAGGACGGACAATCTTCTTTTCTCTGCGTGGAGGAGGTGAATGGTACCTCACAGTCTTCTTGGACCAAAATCTAATCTACTCGCCAATGGAGAACAACTTTATCATAAAGAAATCCGATCATAGGAAGGCCCGCAAGAGTGTGCAAATCCCACAGTGATATAGATAATTCTCCAAGGGAAGTCAACAAAGTGTTGGTGAGTGGACACCACGCCTCGCAAAATACCTTGACTATGTCGGAGTTGCTATCATACGTGAATAATGAAGCATACACCAAGTCGTATATTTGCACCGCAAGAAGATTGTGCTCATACCGACTGAGGATATCTTCGGTCCATGCCCAATATCTTTTGATGTAGTGATACTCGCCAAGGAATTGGATCACATCCCCCCACTTGGCATTACCTTCAATGATGCGGTGACCCAATGTTGGTAACGGAGTTGGCTCGCTTGATTGCTGATGATGAGTTACTTGCAAAGCCCATACCTTGAAAGTCTTACTTAAAGGAATCTCCTAGGACCATTCCTCCAAGTAAAATGGATTCGTCAACCTTGGCCATTGCTTTTCATATCAACCAACAAAGGGATCATGAACCGTCAAAATTGTGCCTTTCTCCATGGATTGATTCTCATTGTCAAAGATCACTAAGTGTTGGACTCCAGAAGAAGAAGAAATATCTTTGAAATAAATCATTACAAGAGTTGTCAAAGTACAAGCAAAAGAGTGATATATATATATATATATAAATAATTGTGGTGCAGATTATAGCCATTAATACGAAACTCACTACTAGAAAATTCCAAAAGAAAAGAAAAATGCAAAATTGCTTTAAATTCTCTCAAATCAATGTAAAAGCAAGAAGAACTTCTCAGCGCGCGCGATGAATTGATTCATTCTTACCAACTAGTAAAGTTCTTCGCAAACTTTGAGAAAACAAACTGGAAATAAAAAAGAGAAATATGCAGGAGCTTCTAGTTAATCCTTTGCAATGATCCAAGCAAATTGTGCTACAAAAAAAAAAAAAAAGAAGAGCAAGAACAAGAAAAAAAAAAGGAAAGAAGAAGTTAGAACTCAGCACATTCTTTTAAGTAATGTATCGAACACCTAGTATACTGATTTGTAGTGGGTGATCAAGTGAAGATATTACTGATGATGTTTGCCAAATACACACAAAGTATACCAATTTATAACAATAACAAGAATGCAGGGGGCAATTCTCTTTCTTTCTGAACAAAAAAAAAAAGAAGAAGAAGAAGAAAAAAAGAGACATATAAGACATACATGAGTTCGAATAAGATGCAATGTGCACCAAAACTCACAAGCTCTCACAATAAACTCGTTCACCTCCTATGAGTCAATTGAGAACTGTCTAACAATGATATCTTTGAGAATTGATGCAAAGACGGAAAAGAGTGATCACCTTAATAAAAAAAAAGAGAGTCAAATTTGGAGAAGTGAAAGAAGAGTAGTGTCTTTTGATCATTACGACAAGCAATTAACATGCGACATAGAGTATAACAATTGCTTGGCAGACAGGCATGCTATCCTTACCAAGTGAACTATCAAACGGAAATAACTCAATCAACAAAACCAGAAGAACAAAGAATGGTTGCTGATAATTTTTGCTCTTCGGGACGATCAGTGAAAGAAAAAGTCCTTAAGCCTCTTATTTTTATAAACGTGGGTTAGTGTTTCAAACAAGAAAGTTTCTATTTTCTTGCAACTTGGAGCCGAAGGAAGCAAGAATAAGGGAATTTTCCCTTGGTTGAATCATGGAAATTATTATCAATTTCTTGCCAAAATTTCCCGCAGAGCGAGAAAGGTTTCTGATTGAAGCACTAATCGTCACATTCAAAGTTGGAAGGAAACTTACCAAAGTTTTGCACTCTTCAGTTGGAAAGTATTGTAATGACCTGGTAAAAAAATTGCTGCAAGAAATGAGAAAAAATAAATTTTCTGCACATTAGAAGACAGATGCATGCTGTGTTGGCTTCAAATTGAAAGGAAATTGGTGCTCCAAGGCCACCAATACCATAAGTTAGTAGGGCCCAAGTGAATTAAAAAAAAGGAAAAAGAAAAGAAGAATGGGATGAAAGCTGCCCATTTTGTTGCGTAACTGAATATTGCTAATTCAAATTTGGGAAAGGAGCATTCTCATTATCCCAAAGCAATTTATTCTTCTTAGGTACCTGGGCCCTGCTTTTTTCTTTTAGCCGATATCTGAATGAGAAAACAAAAAAATTGAGGGAAATTGGACGTACCAAATTCTGAAGAATATGTTTATCAATTGGAATTGATAGACCAAATTAATGGTACATGTCACAAGGTATATAAAGCAAATGCGTTCAATTGATTCAACGGAAAGAGAAAATAGAATAGGCTAACAAATTACAAATTTGAAGCAAAAACAGTTATTCTAATTTTTATTCCTTGGTTCTTTGCTCAACATAAAAAGTTCAAATTATAATAACGATCGTAACTTATTCACTTCAAGATGAATTGTCCATGAATAAGTGTCAAGGGAGTATTTATAGATAAATAAAATTTATGGTCAATTAAATGATGACAAGTGTAAAATAATATATTAAATATTAATTTTATATTTTCTATTTATGTTTTGGGAATTTAATCAAATTTAATTCCCAAGCTAAATAGTAATTTAATTTATATTTTAATATATATTTTTGACCAATCAAATGTCGCCAAGTGTCAAATCTTAATTTTTGGCAATCAATATTGTATCTTACAGATTATGGAAATAAATACCAATATTTTGATAATTTAAATCATATATCATGATTAAGGTAGTAAATGCCCATCAAATCGTGAAAAATCAATCAAATCACGTCACTTCTTCAAGTAAAAATGGCAAGAGCTCTCGTGCTACAAGTATAAATAGGGGTAATCTCCAAAAAGTTAAACACAAGTTGTGAAGAAGAAATTCAAGCAAAAAAGGTATTAGAGGAATTCTCTTAAGTTAAGGAGATCAAGTTCGAGAAGATCCACGGTGTTCAAGGCGAAAGTCAAGGCGTTCATCGTGGAGTCTACTCAAGTGATAATATTTAATTTAAGATTAAGTTGTTAAACAGTTGAATACTAAAAATCCAATATATATTAGAGGAGATCAAAGGGTCACTTCCATCAACAAGTTACCAAATTCACCAAGTCAACGTTCTTGAAGTTGTAACGTTTAATTCAAAATCAAGGTCTTAATCCTTGAATTAACGTTATTGAAGGATGGAATCAATTTGGCGGAGATCGAATCAACGATTCTACCTCTAAAATTTCAAATTCAAAAGATATTGCAATTGAAGAAAAAAATCAGAGGAATTAGTTAGATATTGTAACTATTTAATTCTTTTGATAGATTAGAAATTTAATTTTTACTATTTTTCTTGTTTGTTAATTTTGCAAACAACGAAATTTGTGTTACAGTGACTCTCATATATATAGTATTTTGCCCAGCATATATGTTAATCTCTCATTATTCTAGTTGATAATCATCTTTGATACCCTTCTGTCGCTCCATTAGCCCACATTTTAGTAGCTTTTCTATAGTGGACCCTAAGCCCACTTTTTACGGGTTTTTCTACAGTAGACCGAGTATAACACATGGTAACCATTGCAAAACTTTCATTCAATGATTATGAGTGGATCATGTGTGTTGGACTCAATTCATTCAAAAATTTCACCATCTTTACTTGAATAACATTAAGAAAATGTTGTTTAAAATTCATTTTGGTGGACCACATTTTCTTAATGTACCCTTTAGTATTTTCAAACAATTTTAGAACATATGTAATAGGCAATTTGTTTCTTTTCTCATGCAGTATTTGGACTAATTTAATAGTTAATAATAAATTTAAAAGTTAATTAAGGTTTTGTTGTAGATTATGGGGAAGTTAATAAAATAGGCAAAAGCGCAAGTTAATTTGGACTAACTTGCGGTTACTATTTTTTTTTTAATTTTAACTGAATGTGCAAGTTGAACTTGTACATTCAATTCAAGCGTGGTCTACATTGTAGACCACACCACCTCTTTATCAATGAAGGGTATGACCCTTCGCTGATTGTGAACAGAAAGTGCAAGTTGTCCTCCACCTCGGTCAGTGAAGTAATTTATTATTACTTCACTGATAGGTATAGAAAGCGCAACCTAAGATTGCGCTTTCATTTAAAATGCCCAAGCTGCATCTCCTATAAAAAAGGCAGTCCCCTCCCCTCTCTGCTCACTTTCCCTCTCCCTTCAATCCCTTCTCCCTCACTTCTCCTCCCCCAACTTTCCCTCTCCGTCCCGTCCTTCTCCCTCACTTCCTCACTCCCCTCTTATTATTTCTCTCATGTTGCTTGCCCACTCTAATTTCACTCCTTAGTTAATTTGTCTCACCTTCCCCACTTCATAAACTACATCCCATTTCAACGAACATTTATTCTCTTAGAATTACTCCAACGTAAGTTTATTTTATTAATTTGTTTTTATTTTTATTAAGATAAATAGACTAATTCATATTTATATATTTTAATTTAGGTAAATATTATTAGTGCGAGGGATTAAAGTATGACGCTGATCAAATTTTGAGTATGACTTTATAGGTATCATACCATAAATATTTTAATTACAATGTGTATATTTTATTCTAATAATTGTGAAGTAGATGTATTATTATATTAAAAAAATAAATTTTATCGCAATGTTAGTAATATTTTTTTTTTATAATGACACATGAAATTATATATTTAATAGCATATTTTATATGTGGAGAAGCCAACATTTGTCTGCATGTTCTTTTTTTGTATATTATATTTTATATTTATTATTTTACTTAAAAAATTTAGTTAAAAATTATTGAATTATATAGGGAATCTTCTCTATGACTATTCTAATCTTTTCAGTTGAATAATGTTTCCTACAACGAATTACTCCAATTATTCAAAATTTAAATTTCTCTACATTTATGTGGTTTATAATGTTACTAATTTATATATATTAATTTTATTAATATTAAAAAATAATTACTTAAATTATTAATTAAATATTATGTCTTTGAAATTATTACATAAAATTAAAATATGAATAACAATTTATATTAAAAATGTAATGAATATACATAATTATATACTAATATTTGATAAATATTAATTATGAATAATTATTATTATAATTTATTAATTTAATATATGAGATTTACCTATAATGATATAGGTTATTTTCAATTAGACAATAATTATAGATTATTCAATTTATAATAATGATGTATTAAATAATAATACTTAATAAATAATTAATTATTTGTAACTAGTTAACAAATTAATTTGTGTAGTTTATTATTATATTACTATTTTTTATATATTAATAATTTGTTAAGAAATTATTTAAATATTAATAATTGATTAACTATTAAATTTATATTTATAATTTATATAATAACATTACTTATATATATTCATGTCAACACTTTACTAATGTTGAAAGCATTATATGATAACAATAATAATTATTATAATATAATAATTAAAAATATAAAATTAATATATAAAAGAGGCATATATAATATTATTTTAAAATATGATAATTATTAATTTATTAATATAATTTACTAATAATCGTAAAATATTGGTATAACAATTAAATAATATAGTTTACTCATATATTTATATTTATGTAGTTATGTCAAATATGAACAACATCAATGTTTTGGTCCACTTTTGGTGGTCAAATTATACAAGATGCTTATTTAGTGATATATGATCGTCCTGTAATTAGAGTTAGGAGAATGTTTTGTAGGACAAAGTTTTTTGAATTACTATTGAAAGTGTATCAGATAACAAGCGTTGACGATAAACCGTTCTTATTGAAATTATTTGATAAGTATTGTTGCAACAATATGTCATAACTAATATCGATAATTGATGACGAATGTTTGGAATTTTTCTTGGATTCAGGAAGGAAAAATTAATTTGTAGATATTTATATTGAGGCTGAACAAAGGGTTCATAATATTGTGCTTGAAATATCGACAACCAATGAGTATTATCAGTATGCATTATTTTTAAGAGATGATGACGTATTTGATATCCCTACAGTCACGCAAGGGATGTCATCAATGACCTTAATGCAAGTGCTTCAAGCCCTGGTCAAGAGCATTTTGAAGGTACAAATACAGAGCGATATAATGCATATACTGATGAATTGTCTAAGCAACTTATCGATAGTTTTGGTGCTGAAGAACATGTTGATTCTAAACTTGATAAAATTAATGATGATGATGAGGAGGAGGTCAAAATTGATGACTTGCAGGAGATATATGAACAACGTGATGAGAGCACCTTATCCCAGCATCAAGTGCCAGTTTATACCTCAATGCCCTAAAAACCAAATGAATATGGCTTTAATCCGATCATTATGTTTTTCACCATATCTTACTGAGAAATACTTATGGATTTTATTGATATTCCAAATAGGGACAAGTTTTACGACTCTAAAAAATGAGATCTTGAAAATGGTATAGTATTCAAAGACAAGAAAAATTTGCAAGCTTTAGTCAAATATTACTCCGTACGAGTTGTGAGATGTGAGTATCGGGTCGTTGAGAGTACACCAAAATTATGGAAAGTAGAATGCAAACAGTACATCAACCATGTGGTCTACTTGGGGGCTTCAAGCATCATTGAAAGCGAAGCTCAATGTATGAAAAATCACCAAGTGGGGAGGTTCCTATACTTGCTTTACAAATTCAGTATATATAGATCATCGCAACTTGTGCAAAAATATGATCATCAAGTTGTGAAAGATAAGTATCAGTATGAAATTTCATATCACAAGGCCTGTCATAGTTTGAAACACGTAAGAAAAAATATTTATGGTAATTGGGAGAGCTTAGTTAGAAAATTGCCTAAGTATTTGGGAGCTCTGCAAAAATGGAATCCAGGTACAATTATGGAGTGACATCACATCGACACCGAGTTCCCAAAAAAGAAAATATTAAAATATGTTTTTTGGGCATTCAAGCCATATATCGATGGATTCCAAAATTATTGCAAAGTAATATAGGTGTGGATGAAACACATCTTTACCCAAATTATAGACACAAGATGTTGATTGTTGTGGAGATGGATGCAAATCAACAGGTTCTGTCTTTGGATTTTGCAGTTGTTGATGAAGAAATATTTACATCTTGTAGATGGTTTCTTCATATGCTGTCTGTGCATATTGTCCGAGGGATTGAAGGTGTTTATCTTATTTCTGAACGACATAATGGCCTACTTGGAGTTGTTCAATACACACCTGATTTTCACCACCTCACGGAGTGCATCATTTTTGTTTAAGGTATGTGTCCTCTAACTTCAACACACGATTCAAGAGTATTGCATTAAGAGATTTGTGTTATATAATTGGTTCATAATTGACAATCAGATAATTTGATAAGGTCATGGAACAAATCAAGAGTCATAACGAGGATACACATGCATACTTGGAGAATATAGATAAATGTCACTGGACTTTGGCTCACGATAAAGGATGGCAATGTGGCATAATGATAATAAATATGTCAGAATGCATTAATAGAATTTTAAAAGGTGCACGATGACTTCCAGTAACTGCTATTATACAAATTACATTCCATTGTGTTGTTAAATATTTTCTTGATCGACTATCGAAGGGTCATCGAATGATGGAGAACAACCAACCATGGCCTAATAATATATTACAAAAGTAAGAGAGTTGGCAGAACCAATCCATGGAGCATATGGTACACATGTTTGATTACACATCAATCTGCATTTGTTATAACACATCGATCAAAATCATTCAGGAGTTTTACACACGTCGTGAAACTGAGGTCAATGGAGTGTTCATGCGGTAATTGGAGTTAGTTTGAAATTCCTTGCTCGCATGCTATGCATACTTGCCGGTATTTTGGAGTTAATCCAACAACATTCATAAAATCGTACTATAGCACTCGTTCTTATCTAGATATATACAAAGAAAAGTTTGAGTCATTGCCAGATAAAGTTTATTAGGATGCTCATCCTTTTGAGTTGTGGCCCAATCTATCATTGCGGATTTAGAATCATCATGGATAGAATACTATTTGAATTTCTAACGAGATGGATTGGCCTCAGGCATATGCTAGATAGCAAGCCCGAGCAAGGCAAAAGGTCAATGTAACATAACATGGAACATCTTCGTCTTCCTGACATAGATGATGTTATTATAGTAGGATTAATATTTGCTTTTGTGAAGGAGTAGTACTGCTTGTTTCTATGAAAATACTTTTGTACTGAAATTGTATGTAAACTTGCAAGTTAACATTAATGGATTCCTATGATTTTAGATTATATGATAGTAAAATTAGAGTTAAATTTCATGTTATATGCTAAAATTCATATTAAATTTCATGTTATATATTTTTACTATTGTAAAAAATATTATTAATTGGTATTTTTGTTCATTTGGTTATAGGATGGATACTGTTTCTTTATATGGTCCATGAGATACGACAGTTTTATCCCGACAAGCTACTCACCATTCAAAGAGTGTATTTGCTGGTGTGGTAGATAGGACACTTACGATTAGGCACGCAGCTGTACCATTTTGGAGACTTGATGGTGGAGATGGTGTATTTCATCCTCGTGTAGTTCATATTTTGTGGACAGTTTGATATGAATTTTCATTTGATCACTGCGCTCGTAGAGAGATGGCGACTTGAGACCCATATATTTCATTTTTATATGGGTGAGGTGACAGTCACACTGTAGGATGTTGCAGTTATTTGGGGCTTACCATTGGATGATCAGCCTGTTACTAGACGTGATTCAATAAGATCTATCGAGCAGTGGCAGGATTGTTGCCACCATTACTTGAGATTCCAACCCACTTCACAACAATTTAGAGGTGGACCTATACTGTTGAGCGTTTTGTGGGGTTATCAAACCCAAGATAACTTGGAAAGATATGCACTCGGATGTGCATTAATTCTATTAGAGAGTATTATGTGTCCTGATTCATCAGGTAATGGAGTGTCGTTACTATATTTGCAGAATATGGAGCAGATTAAAGATGTTGGTTATTTCAGTTGGGGCAGTGCAGTATGGGCTTTCATGTATGATGTGTTGTGTACTGCGTCCGATAGAGATAAGAGTGTTATTGGTGGTGGGATGGTACTTCTATAGGTAAACTTTATATAACACTCTCATATAACAATCGTAACTTTCTTATGTCATACCAGTATATTTATCATGTATATTATTTTTAATATACATTGTAGATATGGGCATGGTCTCGCATTACAATATTGGTGCCAAGATGATTACATTCACGAGTTAATATGAGCCCACTTATTATCGCTAATGGCTATGAGCTTTCACTTCCTCTGTATGGTGCAAGGTAATATTTATAATAATAAATATTATGTTCGACTAATATTTTGTGATTGTTATTTCATGATTATTTTAATATACACATAGGTAGATGCAATTTTATAGCTTCACGTATACAGTAAGTCATTTTGTCAGGATTATTAGAGATATACTAGACAGAATGACTGATAGAGAGATGAGCAGAATTCAATATTTTGTTTAAATTTGATTTTTCTTTTCATATATGTATAAAATATTCAAATTAATGTGTTTTTTGATTGCAATTTATTTGAGAGTCATATGACATGAGTTCATTGAATATTAAGGTGTTGGGTCCAAGATATAACACGCTGCTGTGGTAATCTCGTTGTCCATTGATCAACTACGCCATCGTAAAGTTCCATCAACTAGAGTGGGTCATGCAATAGTACATTCCTCTGGATATACCAGTGCATGAGGAAAGTTTACACAATGTATACCTCAAGGGACATAGTGGAGAAGATTGGGTTCGATATTACTGGGAGTATGTGTCACAGTGGGTAACTAAACATCATCTTATTGTCAGCCCTCCCATTACTGGGTCCGATAGTACTATGCCTCGATATATGGATTTGTATGATCGGATTACACGTTGTCTGATATCACCATCCCATTTGCCTATGCAGGAGAGGTACCAATATTCACACATCAGATTTAAAAGATATGATAAGACATTTGTTAATAATAATTTTTATAATGTTTATGTATCATATTAATGATATTATTTAATATTATTCTTTTTTACACATATTTTAGAGTATGGCGATCGAGAGAATTAGACTCAGTGCTGATGAGGCGAATGAGAAAGATATAGCTTCACTTATGCAGTTAAGGAGTAAAACTATACACGCCACTAATGATCTCAGACACCTATTACATAGACAACAAGATGTTGTAAATATGTCAATGCCACCACTAGAAGACACATACAGAAGGATGAAAAGGCGTAGTAGGATAGTAGATAATGCGGATCCCTCTATCTCGACACGTCCTGCATTTACTAGCCATGCCTGTACATCTCACGACATCCCTCCTCCATTTATGTCTAGTGTAGCAGATGAGGTAGATCCATCTACCTCAACACATCATGTATCACACAATATGAATAGCACTGCGAACTATTATGTGCCTCAACAAATACAATCGGACGACCCGTTCACTCCGTATTAGGGTATGTTGCTATCTATGATGTCGTTCTCTACACTACTCAATTTAGATTTTGACATGATACATACACCGTTTGTTCAGCAGCATTCAGGATATAATTCTGGACGTGGAGAGTTTATTATATTGTCTGTTGCATTTTCACATTTAAACAGCGGGTATCATGATCGTGGAGGGTCGAGTTTCACTACTTCATCAAATTGGTTGAACTTCAATTTAAACTACAATACATATGTTGATGATCTAACTAAAATCAGTCATATGATACTGACATTGCTGCTGCGCAGAGTGGACGTAGAGGCAGGCGACAACTCTACCAACGTACTTGTAGCACTGGTGGTCATTTTCAGTACTTTTTGTTATTTTTGTATTTTTCAAAACTTTTATAATGTATATATTCAGTACTATAATTATTATACAAAAAAATAATAATTATATGATTATGAAACAAAAATTGTATTATTACAAGTAATTTATTTGTTTAAAGTTATCCTTGAATTTAAAATAATAATTTATTTTTTAAAGTTTGATTAAATATATTAAATTAAGCTATTTAATATAAATATATATTTTAGTAAAATAAAAAACTATCTATATATTGTAAACATAAATATTATATAAACAAATGTATATGTATAAATAATTATTCTATCTTTATTGAAATTTTTAAATACATAAGTAAATATTATAGCTTAAGTAAAAAAATTATTTAAATAATATAAATTTATGTTGTTTATTGTATAATATTATAGCTTAAGTAAATAATATTAATAAAATGATATTGTATAATCAAATGTGTTTGTCTATTATTATCTTTGTTAATTATGTGTATATATAAATTACATATGTTCTTATCTAATTTTCTAAATATATATATATATATATATATGTGTGTGTGTGTGTGTGTGTGTGTGTGTGGTATAAGCACAAGTTTAAATTGTGGATAGTGTAATTGTTACTAGAAAGTTGCGCTTGGACGTTTTATGAGAGTAAGCGCAACTTGAAAGTACAATCTATTAAGTTGTACTTTCATTAATATTTAAAAATAAATAAAATGAAATGAAAGGTCAGTTCAAAATTGTGTTTTCAAACACTTTCACTCAATTTATTAACTTTCTCTCATTATACAGTAATTAATTAATTATTAATTAAATTTATAATAAATTATTAAATTAATCTAGTGTTTGTCCAGCCAATTCCCCTAATAGTAGGAACTACTTCGAGTCATCCAACCTAAGTATATTGTTAGTGGCATGCATCCTTATCTAGTTCATTCAATTTAATGTCAAATGGAGAAGACTGATCATTCACAAGAATAATAAGAAAAAAAAATGAAGAAGAATTAAGAATATAATACCATGCAAATTCCGAAAAGAATCAAATTGCAGCCCCTTAACTGAAAATGCACATTCAGAAGTCGAACTCCACCAATACCATTTTAGCATTTTTACAGAATCAATACCTAGGAAGATAAAATAGACTTTGTTATCCTATCTTATTTTCTTTTCGATATTGGCAATTCTAATGTAAAGGTACTGATGTTAGAGATTTTAGGGAAATAACTAACAGAGAGTAGCTTGTTTGTTAGTTGCAATTTTACCCACAAAACATAACCTTTGGATTGAGATGGAAGACAAGGAGAAACCAGGACTGACTAGAACTTAGATTGTCCGAGACGGTTGTGCCCATTAAAGCTCAAAGACATTTATGTAACAAGTATATGATCTGTGAGCTAGAGCGATTACAGCAAACACATAATGATACACTACATAGAAAGAAACTAAGAGAGAGAAGAAAGTAAACTTCCTAGCATTAATGTTAATGTTTTGTCGTCATCTGAGTGTATAAATTAAGGTAAATCAGATCCATGTAGATTAGCACTTGAGCAAGGCCTTTGCTTCATCTTCTAATTACTCTACCTTCTTCGTCATAATCTTCCTCATCTTCATCCAACCTTGAACTGAGTTGAGCAAGATGAACAGGGTCTATGGCCATCCTGTCCATTTCAGAAAGGCCAGGATACTCATCACCATTTACATCAGGAGGTCCAGCTGATGAGGTAGAGGCTGCTGCAGCTGCAGCAGCAGTAGAATCCGTTTTTTCTGAATTTTCATCTACTCCAGCATTCAGATCAAAATTCCTCGAGTCTGAACTGACACCATCATTAACTTTGTTCTCTTTTGGTGATTCCTTCAACTCTAAGCTATTATCCATTGGCCTCGCTGGACTAGGGACTTGTTTGATGCTTTGCTGAATGCTAGTAGAGCCAGATTCAACCTCATGCCGAGGGAGTTCTCTCTCTGTCACTCTGCTGGCCCGGCCACGCCCTCTTCCTCTACCCCTTCCTCGTCCCCTGCCACTACTACTTGCATGACTTGTTTCATGCTGCAAAAGAAGATGCAATTTCAGTTTGAAGAATGATTCAGAAACCAGAACATGCTTACCAAACACGTGCCAGTGAGAAGATACATTGACTGGCACCAGTCAATTTAGATTGTTACAAGCAAAAATGGAGTCAACCTTGGAATAAAGTATAATTGCAGAATTTTCTCTAGGTTATCAACAAGGAGGGTTGCTGCTCAGATGGGGAATAGAAACAGAATAAACTATCTACAAGCATGGGATGTTAATGAATCTTCTTTGGCTAACATAAGTAAGCAAGCATGATACAAGATCCTTCAATAAACTCCAAATGATATATCCAGAAATTAGGCGTTTAAAGCACCCTTATAGCCATGGTTATAAAGAAGTTATAACACCAGTGTAAAGACCAGCAACTCGACAGAAAATATATAAAGCAGATTAAAACAACTAAATTTTGGTCAAATTGCACAGAGCATAGTTTGGATTCACACTGAAGCAACGTGTTTCTTTAACGCCATTATTAGATCTTAATCCATACCAAATACAGGCAACTCTGACCACATGTATCAGTGCAGTTATCAGAGTGAACACAAAAACCATTACAAGAACCTCAGTTCAAGGAGAATTGAACACAAACCACCAGCTTTAATTGTATGCAAAACTGTTTGAAAGAATGTTTTCAGTTGAAACAGGTAATATAGCATTAGAATTAGCATAATCACAATGAAGCAAATCTTACCATGCTGTTCCTTTTGGACTCTTCATCACTGTCATTCGATTCATTGGCAACAACTTTCCTGGTAAAACAAGTAACAAAAATTCATTTTAAAAGTCACCTTAGGCAATTAAATAAGGTGTAGAAGACAGAAACAGAATACCTTCTTTTTGACACATCAGCTGCAGTATCAGAATGACCATAGTCAGGAACTTTGCTGACAACTTCCTTGAGAAAGTCAAACACGTTATAATTATGTACACAATGTTTCCTGCATACAGGATAGAAACTTAGAAAACGCAGCAGATTATAAAATAAATAAAACATGAAATTCCTTAGTATATATTGGCTACAATCAATTTCATTTTGACTGTGAACTCCAAACATTACTTCTAACTACACTCAGCTCAATGCAACTGAACCAACACTCACCCCTTAGTATACTGCTAACAAAAACAAAATGATAGCAACATTAGGCTTTATTATTGTGCCAAAGATTGATCTTATTTTATTATAAAATTTAGCATTTTGACACTGAAAAGAAGTTCAGGGGTTCAAACAAAAAAGTTAACTACAAATGGTTCAGTATAGCCCAAACAAAGCTTCATTCCATGCTTAATGGAGCAACTTCTGAAGATGATCAACTTATTTCCTGAATTGCTTTATTTTAGTCAGGCAGTTTTGGTTCTAAAATTGACAAGGGCTTGAAGTATTATAAAAAGGACCTCCTATCAATTACCAAGCCCCAAAAGAAGAAAGTTTCCAACAAAGAGTTTCTCTTCGTTGCAGAGATCTTGTGAAACGATGGGAAAATCAATGGTCTCGCCAATAAATTGCTCCAATCTAGGGAACCTCATAGCTAAACAATAATGATTTAAACAGGAATAACTTTGCAGCCGTGATCTGATCAAGCAGTTTGTCTTCTCAGCTGCAAGCAGCCAGCAAAAAGATATTTTTAGTCTTAATAGTTTTGCAGGTCAGTAAGAATTCTTTTCATGCAGACAGTGAAGATGAATCCATGGAACTTCCTCATCAACCATCATAACCATCTAGCATTGCCCAAAAGTAGATATAAAATGAAAGAAGAGGAACAACTAAAAGAAAATTTATATGGCATCATTTTATCCCATGTTTGCTAGCCCTGAGTAATTTTGATAGACTACATAACAAATTTAAAGGAAAAAAGAGCATGAGATAACTCACACCAATTCTCTCCCGAGTCATTACCAAACATGAGAATTGCTCACACACTTCTCACAATTTTAGGGGCAAGGGCCAATGAATAGGCACAAGCTCAAGCCATGAACCCCTTACTGAACTTTAGCATCAAAACCCCCACCAAAATAACAAGAATAAAACAGATAAGAAAAGAGACTCAGCACACAAAAATTTACTATGGATAGGCTGAATATCTTCTCGTTCACAAAGACTAAAAGAGAATTTGTGGCAAATGTTGTACAGAAAAATTAACGCACTTCTTTTAGTTTCCATAACCATTTACCCACCATCTCTCAAACTCATTAACAAGCATTTTCTTGTAATGCATATTCATTCACTGCCTAGTGAGGAGTAACCACCACCTATTTATAGGGGAAGAAATGGTCTGACAAAGCACATCAAACAAACTGCAATTACGAGGCACAAGAAATATAACCCTATACCTTGTTGGCCAAGATAGTTTGGCACATAGAAAACAAGAGCAACCACCAAGAAGGTGAACCAATCTAACAAAATCTCTACCTAGCAATTTCTGTTGACCCTTTGGGAATACATACTACCTCAAGCACAAAACAAAGAAAACTAAGGGTCTGAACTTCACCAACTAAACATGCCAAAATAAAAACATTATAATTCGTAATTTGATCAATGCACGTGAAAAGTTGGGTTCACATTTCTATTGACTCCAAAGAGGAACCTCATTATCCTCTAGTCTCCATTGGCAGGATAAATCCTCACTCAGTCATCTGCAACATGGTGATACTTAACGGCTCCATTTCGTGTCGTTCATAAGGTAAACAATTCCAATCTCGTTGCATCATAACCATCCTGCCATGTGTGAGTTTCAAGTTGTCACTAACAACCGAGTAATAAGCCCTGTAAACTAATTTGCCGAAGGAAAGTAGACTCTTTCACATATTCGTGGCTTATGCCAAACCATCTGAAGTATGAAATAATGCATCAAACAGTATTGACTTCAGTGCTTCAATACCCATTGGCCATTACCCAAGACCCCAAATTGGTTCATCATCTTGAGGACAGAACAACTACCACTAAGGTAATTAAAATAGTCCCACCTAGAGCACGACTAAAATAACAGCAACCCTAAATCTAGTTCAATTAAGATTGTATAATAACACATGCTGCCACTTGTCAGGCACCAGGAAGCAGATAGGACTTAGTGCTAACACTTACATGCTCCAACAAACAAAATATCAATAAAAAAGACAAGAACCTAAAACTTGCAAATAAATATTTAGCATGGTTGATAATCCATAGCAAACCTGTTTTCGACATGAGAGGAGTTTCATATCAGAAATTTACACATTAGAATCTAACAAGGAAAAACCTTTGTACAGCTTTCTCAAACCCCCTTGAAAACACTCTCAGGCTTCATCAATCAAGGAAATTAACACAACCAAAAATTTGTTAGGACTAACTCAATTTCTTGGTGGTAGCGTGGGCCCAGGGCAATGTCAAGGCCACCAAGACAGCCATAAGTGATAGAAAGCAAGACACGAGAGCAGCTGCATATTCAAGAAAAGATTTTATGGCAGGAGTAAAAAGAGGAAATTGATTTCCTACATAAGTAGTGGATGACACTAGGGTGTGCACAGTTTAGTATACTGACTGAACCGTGCTGACACTGAAATTTTGGTACAAACCGAAACCGAACCGAAAATTTCAGTTTGGTATTCCGTATGCGTTTTTTCAAAATTTCGGTATTCGGTATCGATTTTATTGTGCGGTTTTTTTACCATAACAAACCAAATACCAAATTACTTTATATATATATTTTAATTTTTTTTACTGTGTTTGTCCTATTCTTTGAGGATTACAGTTTAAATTTCCAATCCTAAGCCACAAGTCAGAAACTTAATTCCTTATTTGTCAAACCTCAAACTCATCGGCCATCAACAGCCCGCCACCACCAGT
This sequence comes from Paulownia fortunei, assembly GCA_019321725.1. NCBI lineage: Eukaryota > Viridiplantae > Streptophyta > Magnoliopsida > Lamiales > Paulowniaceae > Paulownia > Paulownia fortunei. The sequence continues at coordinate 8,833,381 of CM033106.1, forward strand.
CCTCCAATTGTCGGCAGCTGCCGCCATTTCTGGACTTTTAGCCCCTTTTTCTCCACAACAGTGTAAGTGACTTGCTTACACTTGCAACCCAAAAGGGTAGTGGGCAGTGGCTATTAATGTGCTGGTTTGAGAAGGTGTTTGAGAAGATACTTTAATCATTGCATTGATAGCTCGGAGAGGCCAAGACAGTAGAACAACTCAAAAATTTTATTTTATTTTTAATTCTGTTTACCAGTTTACCAAACCGAAAAACCAAAAAAAAAAAAATCGGGAAAACCGAACCAAACTGATTAATTCACTTCAGTACTCAGTACACTATTTTGGTGTATCATTTCGGTTCGGTACGGTTTTACCAAATGAGCATCCCTAGATGACACAAAGGAGGGATGTGCCGATTTGATCTGCAAGTGTTGTGTACAACTTTTTTTGGCTTTTTGGCTTCACATGGGTGGGAAATAATCAAGCATATATTCCTTGTACAGCTTCTCTCTCTATATATAACAGGTCCTCTATGTGGATATGGGCCATATTACAGCTTAATTGATGTAGATCATGTTTCAATTTAATAATAATTTTTGGAGCCTGGGGCATGCATCGCAATTCAAACTTCAAATCACCACACAATAAGGAATTCTCAACACCAAGTCCTGCAAAGGGCAATATATCAAAAATTTTATTTTCCTGCAAACATTATAATAACTGACCTGTTAGAGGATTCACAAAAATATGCATTAAGATGTTCTAGAAGAAAAGGAGTCAAACACATACTTTCCTTCCCCTCCATTGTCCTTCCAACTAAGACCAAGTCCCACTTAAAGATGAAATAAGTATAACTGTTGCCCCAATTTTAATCTCAAGAAATACAAAAGGCCTAAATTATACAGAAAACACAAACATAGTGCATCCAACACATCAGCACACAACATAATTTCAAGAGAGCATGTAACTATGTACCGAGGGAGTATGCACAATGAGACACATTAACAACATAAAAGAAGATATTATGAGAAGAGAAGGGAGGAAAAAAACAGCTGAGCTCTTGGAACCATTATTTTTCACTTGTGGTATCAGCTCTTTCAGGATCAAGGGAAATTGGTGGAGGGAGAGGACAGCCACTACGGTAGCCAACTGTAATCAAAGTTCAGTAAAACGAATAAAGATCTTGTAACATCATTGCTTTGACACAGTTTTAGATAGTATATAGTATCCTTCACAAGGTGGATCCACAACAATCTGCGCTAAAGATTTACATTCCAAAGGCATATCAAGTTAGTAATAGTGTAGGCTCGTAGAATGGTAGTAGTGCCACAGGTGGCACAAAAAATACAATGTTTTTTGTGCACACCTCACATGACAATATATTGATTGCAACAGAAATGATCAAATCTAGAACAAAGCACAAAGCATTAATGCATGCTTCCCGAGTTGTAGCAGTGATCAGATCTCAAGTGGAAACTTATTCCAGAAACAGTAACAAATGCATTCAAAACAGGCTCTCTATCACATATCAAACAGCTATGGAATTCCTCCACAGTTCATAGTATTATTGGACAACATAAAGTTGTGAGGTTATTAGGGTCCGCAATCAATGAATGAAACTAAATAGTTTAAGATATGAGAATGAGTTAAGAAAGGTCTTTCCACTCACAGATGCAAAGAACTAACAGTCTTCGCCCCTCTCTGCACAGTTATGTCATATGTACGGTCACATAGATCTTGAAGAAATAATTCCAAAGCTTTAGCTGCATTAATATGCCAGAAGAGCAAATAATATAAGATTCTATGACACAATAAAAGTTGGTATCCCAAGAGCTAATTAATACGTACAGACTAGAACAGGCACTGCCATTGCAATCTTCCCGACATCCTCATCAGCTTGCATGATCTTTTTAATTCGAGACTGAAAAAAACACATTTCCATTAGATTTTAGCAGAAAATCATGGAATTCATTTGTTATTAGGACAAGACATATGGAGAAGCAACATTTGTCATGCATTAATTTTTTTTAACATTTTTGCTTTTACAAGAATTTTCCATGAATTAACACAGAAACTCTAACAATAAAAGGCCATTAAGTTTCTTGCTCCAAATCTTTTGAGAAATTTTACTGAATAGACATAATACAATTAAGACTGTATTGTGTTGCTAATTAAGTACTACTAGAGTCAGTTTTTTGTTATCAGTCGATTTTATTTCGCTTCTGCTGTAATTGAGATTATTTTCTTCTGCAAACAACCTGCATCTGTGCGGTGAAAAATCAAGCATGAGAACCCAAACATAATGGTAGTAATTGAAAACTTAGTTACAACTGATGTAAAACCTTTGTCCTCCAGTTACTAGATTTCTATATTAGGCTGTAAGTCATAGTTGGATGAGGAATTGAGTTGCAAATTAAATTATCCAACTCAAGTAGCAAGGTGTTCATATTTGACTTATATTCGTCAAGCAAGCTTAAATTTTTTTGTCTGCATCAGTTGCTAAACAAAAGTTTTTGGGTCCCATTATTGCGAACAAATTCCCCTTCCATGTTTTATCAAGTATTATACCTTCCAGTTTGCGATGTTCCATGTTACCTTTTAGTAAAGCAAATAATAACTGGCTTTTACATTTCATTACTACCTTCAACAACTAGGAACAATATATCCATACGTAACTGGAGGACAAAAAAAGTACAATTACTTAGAAGGGCAATTTTTGGTACTTCCATAATAGTAAGGAGTAGGCACATACGTTCACATTTCCTGTATTCTGTGACCAAAGCTACGGTGACATGTAATGTATGATTGATAAAGTCAGACTTTTCCTATCTGATGCAGATCAATTTTATTTGACCAATCTCCTCTTTCTTCCTCCTTTTTGTCCTCATGGGTGGTTTTGGGCTTTAACCAATAGGGGAATAACAGTGAGCATTTATGATATTTGATTAATAGTAAAATACAGGCTGTGTTTCAAGTTGCAAAAACAAGAAGTAAACCAACACATATTCTGTTGATGGAAGACAAATGAGTCAGTCTGGTTGCTGGGGGCAAGGTTGAAGTGCAGAAAAGCTAACAGAGGAAAAGACAGAGCAGAAACTAAGAAATCATCCCAAAGTTCATGTATTCATGACCAGAAAAAATGTATAAATACTTGATAGTCAATTTTCCACAGAAATCTAAGAAACCTGTCCACTTGTTCCCAATTACATGAACTGAATAACTAAGAGAGATATGACAATTAACCTGTAAAGTGCCTTGGTTCATCATGATAAACAACACTTTCAAAGATTTATATAGAAATGATTAATACTCCTATTTCCTTTCTAGGACGTCCCAAAATAAAACTCCATTTCCTAAAACAGAAATCTTTTTTTTTTTTCAAAAACACCGTCACTTGAAAGTAATGACGTGATATTGTAAAAGTACAAAAAACTTAAAACTTTTTCAACTATAATCTAGAACTCCATGCGAGGGATAAGTAATTTTGGGACGCAGGGAGTAGTAAGAAATAGGATAGGTGAGATTCAGTCAAAAAAATTTATGCCAGGTATGGCCTAAGCAAGCCTCAATTGGATCGCAGGCTAGAGAAAGGTTTCCCATGCGCCTCAATGCATAAGAGGGGACAAGTGAACAAATAAAAGTCCTGTGAGTGATTTAGGCTCACTAGGACATTATATAGGCTATATTACAAAATTTCTAATCTGAATACACTCAAACAACGATAGTTGAACATAACGTAAGCGATGTTTGGATCTTGGATTTAGTGAGGAAAACACTAAAGGAAAAGAATTTTACTTGCTTCAAAAGTTATAACTTTGTGATTATTTTTTATACATTTTATTTTTCCTCACTAAAATACAAGGTCCAATCACATTGCTCTCCTAAATATGAAACCTTTAGAAAAGGGTATTGACAACATCATATGGGAAAAAAGAGAAGTAGGGAAAAAAGGCTGAAGTAATCCTGCCCTGAAAACAAGGCACTATCAATGGCAAAAGATTTAGACTTCAAAGAGTTGTACCGGGTTTAGGTAAGAGACTCTGGCACAATACACCAACATAACAAAAAATTTATGCATCTGGGAAACAAAGGACAACAACTCAAGCACATGACATCACATTTGCATGTTGTACCTTGTGATGCAAAATTTGTATTCCTATTCACGGTGCAGAAATATTGTTCAGATATCAGAAACAGGAGTGCGAATTGTGCGAACTTAAATTGATCTACGAGTCAAACTCTTGCATGGAAAATTCAAAGAAAAAATCCCCAACAAAACACAGAATGAAAGTATAGTACAATCATACAACTCAGAAAAAAAAAAGAAGGGGAGAAAAATTTCAAAAAATCAAGAAAATAAATTACGAAAAACTACAAAATCGCAGGAATTCCAACAAAAATAGATAAACACCATTGAATTTCAAGTTCATATTTCATACATGTATGCAACTCAGTATAGTCATCCAACCAAAAGAAAGCAAAGACAAAAGAAAAATAACTAATCACAGAAATTGCAAAAGACAAAAAAAAAAAAAAAAAAAAAAGAAGAGAGGGGAAGTAGAGAGGTAAACTTACAGCGGGAAAACGAGTATCAAGCTTCTTCTTCATGGCGTAATCAGATTTCGGCAGCCATAGCAAAATTCAACTAAAAATATAGATAAACAAACAAAAAAAAGAAAAAAGAAACCCAGAAATCCCCAACCTAATCAAATCACTTAGCTATTCAACCATGAGTGGAGACCCAATAACGAAAAAAAAAAGTTGAAAAAAATTAAGAAAAAAAAAACAGAAAGAGATAGAACAAAAAAAATAAAAAATGATTGATCTAATGATTGAGAGAGCAGAAAAAAGTGAGATACAGATTCTTCGACTCAGATCCGAAACTCAGATACTGCTGCAGATTTCTGAATTTTTTCTCGAGCAGTCCGTACAAATGGTGGTTTTGAAGAAAAGAAAAAAAAGATAAAGATATCAGAATTTTATATTTTAATAATAATATTAACTCTGTGTTTGTGGGGAAATAGCTTTTCTGCTTTTGACGAGTTGGGGGAACAAGCGATAGAGCACGACGTACTATCTATTTCGTTTCTTTCATTTCATTTGGTTGGAGTGGAGCAAGCAACTTTGCACGTACGAGTGTCAAATTACAAAAATAGTTTTTATGTATTCGTCCCATTTTACGAGTTTATTTGATTGTATTAATTTGAAAAAGTAAATTTTATGTATATTGATAATATTATTTTGATAAATAGTGATTGAAAATTAATAATATTATTTTTTAATATTTAAAAAATAATAAATTTAGAATAAAGAATATTATATTTGGTGACTACTATATGAATGATGATATAAAATAATTATTTAATTAATGCTATACTAGTTTATCTATGCACGTACTCAATACATGTTTGTGAAAATTATATTAAGAAAAATAGATATTTAATAAAAAAAATTTAAATTTACTAAATCAAACGTAATATGAAATTGACATGTAAAGAAACTAATATTTGTGATGGGAAACTACGATAAATTTTATTGTAATCTAATATCATTTTATTTTTTTATATTCTTAAAATTAGTAGAAGGGATTGTAAAAATTATATTGATAGTATAGTATTACAGGATTTTTTAATATGATCAAAAAAATATGTTTGGATTGTTGGATTGAAAATATTGAAAATTTGACCAAAATCATTATCCTTTGTTTTGATTGAATGATCAGATAATATTTGTGGGAGAATATAAAAAATACCCTTAACATCTCATTTTTTGGTTTCAAAATAAATACAAATAAAGATTGTCTCTATTCATACAAGCCGCACACTCTCCAGTACGAGAAGGCAACATTGCTCTAGCCATTAATTTTCTTCAAATTGTATTTCTATTTTATTTTTTTTTGGAATTTTCTTATACAAGCCTAAGGTTTCATTTCCAGTCCCAGAAGTCAGCATCTAGCATTTTCTTAGCTCGAAACAGAAAGAAAAAAATGTTAATGTTGTGCTCTAATATATCATTCAATTGCAGCAAACAAACTACAATTGCGGCATTATGAACATTTTACCACGAAAAATAAGGTACATATATTATCATGTTTGTCTTGAATAATTCTTTCCCATCGGATGTTTGACTAATTGACAGGTTTGGGAGCTGAATTTTCGACTCTAAAACATGTTAGTATTAATATGAGTGCAATCATGTAATTAGAGATTGAAAGAGGATTAACTCGGTCACTTATTATCTAATTTATAGGGGCAAAAATGTAACTTCATTTTCTGTCAAAGCTAAGCCAACGGATCCAAGCTAACAAGTGAATTATACAATTACAGGGGTGGGTTATGGATTATTTTTCCTTCAATTGGGTGATAAACTATCGAGCTTATTGTATATCATGGGCTCAAGTCCAACTTCCCAATCAATTGACAAATTCTGATTATATAATGAATTCAAGCCAATTCGTGATTCCAAACGAGACTTAATTGTATTATTTTATTTTTTTTATACTTTTATTTGATACCACTTTTTTTTTTTGTTCTCTCATTGTATCATTTTATCTCGTTGTACTTTTAAAAAATTATCAAATTTTCTTACCTATTATTTTTAGTGGAATTATTTTACAAATAATTTAAATTAATTAGACTTGTGATTATATTCTAATAATTTTTTCAACCTAATTAATTAACACTTAATATTAAATTTATTTAAAATTTTATTATATTTAAATTTAGTGGCTTTTTTTAATTTAATATAGTTCTTATTAAATTACTATATATAGTAAGATATTTTTTATTAGTTAATACATTTTACTTATAAGTTTCATACTCATTATAAATCTAAAAAATATGTAATATGTTTCTAAATAAATTTTTATTAAGCACATAAAATATTGGTAATAATTTTCTTACTACTAATTGAATTATTATAATTTAATTAAAATTATGTTAAATCAAAAAGTCATTATAATCGAGTAATAGTAATAAATTAAACATTAAAATGATTATTTTTGAATTTAAAATAGTTTTATTAAATTATGGCATCAACTATTTAAGTTTATTTAATAGTAATAAATTAAACATTAAAATGATTATTTTTTTAATTTGACATAGTTTTTTTTAGTTATGATAATTCTATTAATAATGAAAAACTTATTACTAGTATTTTACATATTTTATTAAAATAATATTTAGAAATATATTATATATTTTTTAGATTTTTGATTAGTAAGAAACATATAAGTAAAATGTATTAGCTAATAAAAATATCCTACTTTATTAGTAATTTAATAGGAACTATGTTAAACTAGAAAATAACCATTGAATGATCAAATAATATTTGTGGGAGAATATCAAAAATACCCTTAACATCTCATTTTTTGGTTTCAAAATAAATACAAATAAAGATTGTCTCTATTCATACAAGCCGCACACTCTCCAGTACGAGAAGGCAACATTGCTCTAGCCATTAATTTTCTTAATTTTATAGTAATCTTAAAAGTAATAATAGATAAGGGTAATTTGATCATTTTTTAAGAATACAGGAATATAAAGTGATATAATGAGAGTACAAGAAAGTAAAATGATATTGAATAAGAATACAAGGGAATAAAGTGATACAATTGAAAGTATGAGGTTAAAGTGATAATTAATGAGAGTAGAAAAGGGTAAAATAGAATTAATAATGAGAAAATTATTAATTTATGAGAAAACATTATTACTAAATTATTCTTAACTATTATTTTTAATGAAATTATTTTTAAAATATTTTTAAATTAATACACTTGTATTTATATTCTAATAATTTTTTCAACTTGATTAATTAACACTTAACATTAAATTCATAATTCAATTTATAATGAAAAAATTATAACTAATATTTTATGTGTTTAATGAGTTGTCAACAAAGGATTTATTACCTATGTAGATGAATGTGTGAATCTCCTATATTTTTCCATAATACTTAACTTGAAATATTTTTGCTAAAATTGGATGAAAGTTAGAAAATAATTTTTAAATTTCATCGTAAAGTCAAGTTTACTAATACATAGTGATTGGTTATCGGGGTTTTGACTAAAAATTTGTACCCTAGAAAGATTGTACTTACATGATACTCCCAATCAAAAGGTTCAGTATATTTAGATCTTTATGGTATGTTGCTCGACGTTAATCATGTTTGGTGGATGGTTAGAATTAAAGGGTTAATTATAAGAGAATTAATTAATCAAGATAATATTAATTGTTTAATTAATCATAAGAGTTGTGAATTTACTACTAGCTTATTGGTGAACCTAAGGGTCAAACAGTCATTTAGACAAGTATTTCTAACTAAGGGAATTAATCCATTTGCTGGACTAAATAAATTAATTAATGGGATTAATTAATTTATTGGATTTTAATTAATTCAAGTTTAATTAATTTATTGAATCAAATTAATTGCACTTAATAAAATTAGAAAAGTCCAATTGAATTAACTAATTGATTGAATCAATTAATTATGGGTCTGTAATTAATTAAACGAGATTGATTAATGTAATCTAATTGGTTTATCAATTAAGTGGGTCTATTTAATTAGTTAGGTCTAGGTTTATTAGGTGTGAATTTGATAGGATGAAGATCCCATTAATAATTATATTAGAAAACCAAATCCTAATGGTGAAAGGGACATGAAGTCCTTAGGATATAAGAACACTATCTAAAAGGTAGTGTATGATGTTCTTTGTTAATTTAGGAATGTAAATATAATTATTTAAATTTATCCTAATTTCGCTGCCTAATACTAAGTGGATTGTTCTTATGGCTTGTAGCAACTTTCGCTCCATTCCTCAGCCTCAGGGTCGTCTCTCCTCTACTTAACTTCTTCTTTCTTGTCATCACATGTAAATTATTGCAAAGATGAGAATTACAACCGGTATCCAATACCCAAGAAACATTATTAACCAAATGTTAACATCTACTAAACACATACCAGAACTATTCTGGTGACTCGCAAGGTATTCCTTGCAGTTCTTTCTCCAATGCCCCAATTTGCCACCATAGTAGCACTTGTCTTTGACATTGGAACTTTTTTTACTCCACCAAAGGACTTCACCTTCTTGCCTCCAAGGAACCCTTTCCATTTTCTTTCTTCAATTTCTTTCTTAGCATGGGATGAAAAGCCAATTAGCATGATAGGCTTCTTCTTCTTTACAGTGGATTCAACCATTTCCAATATATTGACCAATACAACAAGGCTAGTTTCCATTTTGTGCATGTTGAAGTTTGATAAATACATATTTTGACATATTTTCATATCAAATACTTTATACTTTTCTTGCTTTATTTTTGTTAGTATTATTATTTTATTAATATTTTGTGATTGGGAATCAATAAAAAATAAAAGATTAAAAAAGTCAAAATAAAACCAAAGAAGCAACACGTGTCATGAGAAAATTGGGAGATAATATTTCATTGGATCAAAAGAAGAGACTTGTGCAACTTTTTGTATTTTGGGCATAACTCTATGATCAAAATCCCTATGAACCTGAATCTTGCTTCATTTGAAAGCTAAGAGATAGAACTACAATTTTTTTTATTAGAAGCTCAACCTAATTAAGTTTTGATTATAGCAGAAAATTTATCCAAATGGTTGTACAAAATGGATCACCAAAAAGTCGGATCAGAATTCATCTCAGTCCTGATTTTTTTTTACCAATTAAGTCATATCTCTTAAGGTCAAATTGATTTTGAGTTGAAATTTGGATATGTTATACATAAGAGATAAATAAACAAGTTTGCTGAAGATAAGATGGTGAAAAAGTATGTTAAAACGGTGAAAACATATGTTGTAATGTGTTGCTGATGTTAAAGGATGGCTCTTAGATATGATTCGGTAATTTGATCATATCTCCCTTATCCAACAGCCAAATTTGACAAATAATATATAAAATTATATTTGAATAGAAAGGTCTACAACTTTTGTTATTTACTTATCATCAAAATCTGGTTGGATCGGACTTAAAAATACAATTTAATTAGGTAGGTGAGAATTTAGAGGATTTGGTGTAACAATTTATCAATTTTTGGCCACTAGCATACCACTTGATTGTTTAGCGCCTTCATTATATGTTTGGCCTCTAGCATACTTCAAATACTATAAATAGATTATATATTAAGCTTGTAAGAAATGGGAGTAGAGGGTTTCTTGAGGCTAAGTTTTCTAGTATTATTGTATGTTTTCTAGTAATGTAAGTTTTCTAGTAGTAATGAAAATGTATTTTCTAGTTTCTCTTCTATTTTTAGTCTTTTCTACTATTATTATATCTTTTTAAATTTTATTTTGCTGAGAAAAAATGGTGAACCTCTTGATGGAGGAAGAAGAACGATTATAAGAGTAGAAAATGTTTAAGTATGTTGTATTATTATTTTGAGTTTTAATCTAAACCCTACTTGTTTTGTAGTGATTCTTGATTTATGTATCACCAGTGACATAATAAATACTTAAGTTTATTTAGCTAAACATTTAGTTTTACTTGATTCCATAAGTAAGTATTGACGTTAATAGATAATTTGCAAATAGTAAGATAATATTATGATTACCTTATTACATGAATTATTTGATAATATCTTCTAATTGGAACCATCATTATGTATGAATTTCAATAGTGGCAATTAAGAGAGGTAAAAAGAATAAATAATTATTTCTCTATCCAAAACTCAAGAATGGATTCCTAATTTTCAATACTTTTATTACTTTGGTTTTTCTTTAGTTACAACATACATTATTTATTTTTTATATTTTGAATCACATAATCCCCATTTTTTTAGAAATATAATCTTGAATTTTTCAAACAAGTTCTCTATGGATCGACATTCGACTCACGAGAAATTTATTACTTAACACAATCTACACTTGGGTTTGCAACTTTAAAGTTGTAGCAAGTTTTTGTCATCATTTTCGGGGAAGACAAGATAAGTATTCAGGTTTGTAAATATTTTTCCTTTGTAAATATAGTATGTTTAATTTCTTTATGATTATATGGTTAAATGGTATCGTAGTCATAATTTTCGGCGTTTAGTTGCAAATAATTCTGAAACTTTATTTGAAAATTTGTTTGAATCACCTCCACACATTTCCACCATTAGTGAAAATGAAAACATCTAGGATAAAAATGAGAATCAACAGGTGTGTATCATACATTATTACTTGCAACCTCCTTGAAATTATTCTTCTTCTTGTTTTATTTTTTCTCTCAATACAAATAACTTTCGATTCAAGCCAGATGTGATCTCTTTAATTCCTAATTTTCATTGTTTAGACTCTGAAAGTCTTTACTTACATCTAAAAGAATTTGATGAAATATGTGACACTAATGATCAAACTTGCACAAATGAGATTATTAAGCTCAATTTTTATTTTTTTTAAATAAAGCAAAAACATAGCTTAATTCTTTAAAACCTAGGCCAATTGGCACTTGGCAAGAAATGCAAGTTGAATTTGTGAAAAAATTCTTTCCAACTCATAAAACTAATGCTTTTAAAAGACAAATTCAAGTTTTTCTCAAAATTCTAATGAAACTTTCTTTCAATGTTGGGAAAGATTTAAAGATTTGTTGAATTCATGCCCATAATATGATTTTGAAAAATGACACTTAATTAATTTCTTTTATGAAGGTTTAACTCCTGAAATAAAATAATTTATTAAAACAATATGTAATGGTGAGTTTCTTGATAAAGACCTGATGAAATCCTAGAATATCTTGACGATTTGCCAGAAAATTCTCAATTGTAGCATAGTATTAATTCTTTCGAATGTTATACTAGATCTAATCTTACTAATAATAATAAAGGAAAATATTACCTTGGTCAAGAAGATAATTTAAAAGCTAGGATTGCTAGTTTAACAAGAAAAGTTGAAGGCATGAAACTTAAAAAAGTAAAAAAAATTAAATTTGTGCAAGAGGAAGGAGTTTGTAACAATTCTGAACTTATGGGATACTCCACAAATGAATGTCCAAACATTCCAGTATAAGCAAATTTTATGAACATATTCAAAAAACCTTTTTATTCTCCATATTCTGAAATTTACGATCCACAATGGAGAAATCATCCTATTTTTAGTTAAGGAGATGATAATCGTGCCCAATCTCTACTTTCACAAAAACCACCAAACTTTTCTTCTTATCCAACTCCACATACAAAATTCCTTGAGGAGACTTTGCAAGCATTTATGCATGAACAAATAAACATTAATAATCTGACTTCATAAACCATCAATGAGATAAAAAATACACTTTCAACATAAATCGTCTCTTTGTGCACCCAAGAAAAAGGTAAGTTTTCAGCTCAATCTCAACCTAATCCTTCCACTCAGTGTCATGTTTCTTCTTTAGGTGAAAATTCAATCAAGGAGACTAATTTGGTCACAACTCTTCAGAATGAAAAAGTTATTAGTAAGACTATTCATCCCAAGAAAAAAGTTTCTAATCCACCTCTAAAAATAAAGAATGGAGGAGACTAATTTGGTCACAACTCTTCAGAATGAAAAAGTTATTAATAAGACTATTCATCCCAAGAAAAAAGTTTCTAATCCACCTCTAAAAATAAAGAATGGAAATAGTTTTGACAATAAAGGTAAGTTTGAAAATGATGGAAAAAAAAATATTTACCTTGAGCACCCTTTCTTTAAAGATTGCAAGCAACTCAAAAATTGAACTCAAATACTGAAATATTTGAAGTTTTTAAATAAGTCAAGATTAATATTTCATTGTTGGATGCAATGAAGCAACTTCCACCTTATGCCAAATTTTTGAAAAATGTGTGTATAATCAAAAGAAAACATCATGTACAAAAGAAGGCATTTTAACTGAAAGTGTTAGTTCAATTATTCAACAATTCACTCCACCCAAACACAAAGATCCAGGTTGTCTAACTCTTTCATGTACCATAGGAAATATTAGAATAGAGCGTGTTTTGCTTGATCTTAGTGTTAGTGTAAATATTCTACCTTTCTCAGTTTATGAACAGTTAGGTTTATGAGAACTCAAAACAACTACCATTATACTCCAACTAGCTGACCGTTCAATTAAAGTTCCAAATAGAGTAGTAGAAGATGTGTTGGTATAAATTGATAAGTTTTACTTTCTAGTCGATTTGATTATTTTGGACACAGAGCCTATTGCACAAACACATACACAAATTTCTATCATTTTGGGTCATCCTTTTATTGTGACTTCAAATGCTTTGATCAATTATAGGAATGGTATTTTGAAGTTATCATTTGAAAATATGACTTTAAACTAAATATTTTTAATATTTGTAAGCAACCTACAGAAGATATCAAAGTACAGAAAGTGGATTCAATCGAGGAACTTGTTCATGAATATTTTACTATCATTAACTATTCAGATCCTTTGGAGATTTGTTTTGAAAGTAAAAGTATTTGTAAAAAGGCAAACACTACTCTCTCTGAATTTTTGCAGTTACAAGAAAAATATTTTTGGAAGCCAAGGTTTGAAAACCTTTCATCATCAATAGTAAAATTTATTCCATCAAGTATTAAAGCTCTCGTGGTTGATTTGATACCTTTGCCAGTTGATTTGAAATACTCTTTCTTGGGTGAAAATGAGATTTTCTAGTAATAATTTCTTCCAATCTTGATGCATCTGAAGAAGGTAAGTTGATCAAAACTCTGAAAATGTATAAGAATGCTTTAGAGGTATTAGTCCTTTAATTTGCATACATAACATCTATCTACAGAAAAATGCTAAACCTTCGAGAGAAATACAACGAAGGCTAAATGCTAATATGAAAGAAGTAGTGAGAAATAAAGTCATTAAACTTTTAGATAATAGAATTATTTATCTTATTTCTGATAGCAAATGAGTAAGTCCTACTCAAGTTGTACCTAAGAAATCTAGAGTTACTGTAATCAAGAATGAGAATGTTGAATTAATTCCAACTAGGACTGTTACTGGTTGGAAAATGTGCATTGACTATAGGAAACTCAACTCAATTACTAGAAAATATCATTTTTCATTACCTTTTATGAATCAAATCTTAGAAATAGTTGCAGGACATGAATTTTACTACTTTTTAGATGGATATTTTGGGTATAATCAAATCGTAATTGTACTTAAAGATAAAAAAACAACTTTTACATGTCCTTTTGGTACTTTTGCATATTGAAAGATGCCTTTTGGAATATGTAATGCACTACCTACATTCCAACGATGCATTATTAATATTTTTAGTGACATGGTTGAATATTTTCTTAAAGTTTTCATAGATGATTTTTCAGTTGTTGGTAATTTATTTGACGATTGCTTGTCTAATTTATAAAAGATATTGATCAAGTGTGAAGAAAATAATCTTGTACTCAATTGGGAGAAATGTCATTTCATGGTAACAACTGGTATTTTTTTTGGACACATTATTTCATCAAAAAGTATTGAGGTTGACAAATCTAAAATTGAGTTAATTATGAATTTGTCAATACCAAAGACTGTGAAGGAGGTAAGATAATTTTTAGAACATGCTGGTTTTTATAGAAGATTTATCAAAAATTTTAGTATAATAACTAAACCTTTGTATAATCTTCTAACAAAAGATACTATTTTTGAATGGATTTAAAATTGTGAAAATGCTTTTGTTAAACTTAAAAGTATGCTTACATCTGCTCTAATCATGCACCCTCCAAATTGAACTTTACCTTTTGAAATAATGTGTGGTGCTAGTGACTATATTATTGTAGCTATCTTAGGACAAAGAAAAGATAAGAAATCATATGTTGTTTACTATGCAAGTAAAACTTTAAATAGTGTTTAACTGAATTATTCAACAACTGAAAAAGAATTACTTGTTGTAGTTTTTACATTGAATAAATTTAGATCTTATCTTGTTGGCTTACCAGTTGTTGTTTTCAGTGATCATGCAACTTTGAAATATCTTTTGTCAAAAAAAAGATATCAAACCTAGACTGATTAGGGGGATTCTCTTACTCTAGCAATTTAATATTATAATTCGAGATAAGAAAGGAGTAGAGAATGTGGTGGCTGATCATTTGTCGAAATTTGTTTATAATGAGTCATTTCAAACCACATCCATTAATGATACTTTTCCTGACAACTATTTAATATTTCTATTTTACCTTGATTTGCTGACATTGTTAATTTTCTTGTGATAAGAAATATGCCACCGTATTGGAACTCTGAAGACAAAAAGAAATTTTTGACTGAGGTGAAAAACTTTGATTGGGATAATCCATGCCTATTCAAATACTGTCCTGATCAAATCTTTTGAAGATTCTTGCTTGATAATGAGATAGATAATATTGTTAAATTTTGCCATTCAGAAGTATGTGATGGTCACTTTTCAACAATGAAAACCGTTGCAAAAATCTTGCATTGTGGATTTTATTGGCCAACTCTTTTCCAAGACACTTACATTTTTGCAAAAGTTGTGAAAATTATCAAAAGTTATGATCTATTTCAAAGCGGAACATGATGCCCTTACACCCTATTTTACTGATTGAAATTTTTTACTGTTGGGGTATTGACTTTATGGGACTATTTTCATTATCATTTGATTTTCTTTACATATTCGTTGCCTAGATTATGTTTCAAAATAGATCGAGGCAGTTCCTTGTCGAAACAATGATCACAACACAGTGATAAGTTTTTTGGAAGAAAATATTTTAAGTCGATTTGAAATTCCTCAATCTATTATCAGTTATCGAGAAAAATATTTTTGTAACAAAGTTTTTAAAAATTTAATGAGGAAATATGGAGTCATACATAAAATTGCAACCTCTTGTCACCCTCAGACAAATGGACAAGTTGAACTTGTAAATAAGGAGATAATTTTTTTGGAAAAGACAGTTAACCTAAGCTATAAAGATTGGTCTCGTAGACTTACTGATACACTTTGGGCATATCGAACTGCTTTCAAAACATTATTAGGCATGTCTCCTTATAAGATTGTTTATGAAAAACCTTGTCATTTACCTGTTGAACTTGAACATAAAGTTTATTGGGCAATTAAAATGTTACTTCAACCTTGATGAAGTTTCAAAATTGCGCAAATTGCAAATCAATTAACTTCAAGAATTGAGAAATGATACATATGAGAATTCTAAAATTTATAAAATAAGAATCAAAGATTTTCATGATAATAAAATTTCAAGAAAAATATTTGAGATTGGTCAAAATATTTTGCTTTATAATTCTCGATTGCATTTGTTTTCTGGAAAATTGAGATCAAGGTAGAGTGGTCTTTTTGTTGTGGAAAAAGTATATCCTTATGGGAAAATTGATATTGAGAATCCTAAAATTGGTAACATATTCAAAGTAAATCGACAAAGTATTAAACCATTTCTAGAAAATCAATTTTCACAGGAAGAAATTCTTTTTCTTTCTAATCTTGTTATGATTAGTATTGTATATATATACTTATTTTCTCTAACTTTATCTATTTTGAAGGCTTTTTTTCTTTTATTTTTTTCTTTTCCCAGTTAAGTGGAGGATAACGGTGATCTGTGACTATTAAAGTCAGACTTACCAGTTTTCCAAACAACTGAAATCTCTATATAAAGTTTTTCTATTTTTTTCATTGTCTTTTCTTATTCTTTTCAAAATGGGTGACATTCATCTAACTATCAAGAAGCAATTTTCTTTTTTTTTTTTTTTCCTAAAAGTGCAATTTTAAAAATTTATAATTCAGGATTGAAAGATTAAGGATGCTTATGCAAAAGGGCATCCTAGAGGACAAACGATGGATAATTGAAGCAAAGGTAAGAGCATATGAGTTTTCACATAAGTTTCTAGATTTGCTTACTAGATACATGTTTGGTTCTGGTAAAAGCACATATTCAAAAAAATAAAGGGCGAAAAGATGAAAGTTTATCACAAATGTGCTAGATATACTTGCAACACAAAGTGTTGTTTCTTAAGAATAATTTCTCCAAATCGACAAGATAAACTTAAATTCATTATGGATGGACTGAATAAGGAGTTTTTAGATCACACTATATTGACTTTTGAGACACATTCATGTGAATTAGTACAACGTGCAATTCTTGATTTATGGAATCACTTTCAAACTGAATATGAGTTTTATAGTCTTGAAAATCTGACATTAAAAGAACATGTTTGCCAGTTTATAAGAAAACTGGATAAGATGCATATCCTTGACCTATAGACGGTGTTTAAGCCATTATTGGATGTAAAACCAGAGGAAGATATAAGCCACAGTCGCAACTACATGTACATTCACGTGTGAGTAGCTAATTTTCAAAATTTGTGTCCTTATTTTCTACCTTTCTGACAAAAAAAAAATGCAATAAATGCATTCCTTATTCACAACTCAATAAATAGCATCGTACTCACTATATTTTTGGACAACCCACTTTCAAAAAAAATAAAAAATAGAAGTCTCTTCCACTTGCAAATTCAACTAGATTTGTGTCTTTTGTGGATCCAATCCAGGAAAAAAGTTTTATTTCACTGTCTACGAGAAAAATCCTCATTTCTGTTCCAACACATGATCAACTGATTGATCAACTTGTAGCATATGTGCCAGAACCTGATCCAGCATTGACTTGTGTGGATTGGTTCAATAGGAATAATGGTAAAAAAATGCTAAATGAATTTGACTCTCAGTTTGTGATACTTATTGTTAATAGTTTCATCTAATAGTGTGTGTTTTGTGTTGTTTCAGCTTTATTTTTTCAATAAGCTACACTTCAGGTGATATCTTTTAAATTCTACTTTCTTATCTATTTTTGACATTGGGGACAATATCTCAATTAGGTTGGATGAAGGATAGTTGATATCATGACTTATATGTTCAATGTGTGTTTTTCTAGTATTTTCTTCAAAACAAATAAAACTTCAAGCATGTTTTCTTTTGGGTCCGTTAAAATCATGAAAAAATGTGGCACATTAAAGGGCAATTGTAATAATCTTGAGACACACCCCTATTTTTTTGCATAACATGACAAGTTATGAAGTTTTTAACAAAAGTTTATAAATTATCAAAAAAAAAATTGAGTCGTAGAGGTTCTTCCAACTTCAATGATTAAAATTAAGCATGAATAATATGATTTAATTGATAATGGGTGTGGTTTTGGATTTTGATGTTGTTCTTTGACTAATATATTTTTGCGATAAGTATACTCATTTTTTTTTGTGCAAATAATTATGTTATTCAATGTGAAGACAAGCATGTCAAAATAGAAAGTTCTTATACCCTTACTCTAATCATCACTTGGATATTCAACATGTAGGGGTTGAGTATTAGAATTTTTCTTTCTGGTCTATAGAGGCGAACGACTGGTAGAGCACCACTTAAAAAATGATTAAGGCATTAGGCGTTTTGGCGCCATTGCTAAATCAGCTTGTTCCCCATGTGATGTTACAAGAGAACCTCCCCTTAGTGAGCCACTTTAAGTCTTTCAATAAATAAATATTTTTCTGTGGTAACCATGAAAAGAGTGGCAGAGTAAAGGGCAATTGTAATACTCTTGAGACACATCTCTATTTTTTTGCATAACATGACAAGTTGTGAAGTTTTTAATAAAAGTTTGTAAATTATCATTTTTTTTTAGTCGTGGAGGTTCTTCCAACTTCAATGATTAAAATTAAGCATGAATAATATGATTTAATTGATAATGGGTGTGGTTTTGGATTTTGATGTTCTTTGGTTAATATATTTTTGCGATAAGTATACTCAAAATTGTTTTTGCACAAATAATTATGTTATTCAGTGTGAAGACAAACATGTCAAAATAGAAAGTTCTTATACCATCATTTTAATCATCACTTAAATTTTCAACATGTAGGGGTTGAATATTAAAACTTTTCCTTTTAGTTTGTCAAGGTCAACAACTGATACAACACCACTTGAAAAATGATTAAGGCATTAACCTTTTTGGCACCATTGCCAAATCAACTTGTTTCCCATGTGATGTTACAAGAGAACATCCCCCTAGTGAGTCACTTTGAGCCTTTCATAAATAAATAATTTTTTGTTGTATCCATATTTTTTTATCTAGCCTAAATACACTATTATTCAACCTTTGTTCTAAAAATAATTTGGAGTTTAAGAGATATTCTATTGATAGGGTGAGCTTTCAAAAGAAATTTAGGTTAGAATAGAAAATAAATATGGGGGAGTTTCTCTTCAAAAAAAAATCAAAAAAATAGAAAAAAATAGAAAAAAAGAAAAAGAAAAAAATTGGAATGTGCTAAAAATATTACGAGTTGCAAATAAAATGGGATGTTACAAGATGAATAAGAATGATGAAAAGGGGTCCAATTCAATAACAATAGACCCCAGTGTTGAAATTTATGGAGTTTGAGAATTTTTCATCGATAAACTCTGTCTCTATTTCATAAACTTTTAAGAATCTTTGTTGTATCATGTTCTTTTATTTATTAGCCACATCACTACCCTTTGACCCCATTACAACCTTTGTTGAAAATCTTTTGATTTCGTGTGGTGCCTTTGGTGTAGTGGAGATTTATACCAAAGAAAGAGCCTGTGGTATTTAACTCTTCCATTAGAGATTGGGTGATTGTTTTTGTAAGATTCTGTGATAATTCACTTGTTTGAAGCATTTATAGTTTCGTCACTGTTGACATTAACTATCCACACACACACTTGAGTATACTTATTGTGGAAATGTATTGACTTTTGAATGACTAAGGATTAGATTCAACACTTGCTTGATTTCATTTCCATATTACTTTGTTGCTCCCAAAGAATAATAGTTGGAAGATAATTATCATGGGTGTTTATGGGTATCACATCTGGAAACGCTCACAAGACTATAACTCATCCTCTATAGGCCACCTAAGAGTTTAAAGGCTTACCGCATATGCTAAATACAATCGTTATTTCCTACAAAAGTAGATTAGTTTAGGTTTGTTTTAGACTTGCTCGAGGACAAGCAAGGGATAAATGTGGTTGAATTTGATAAGTGTATATTTTGACATATTTTTGTATCAAATCCTTTATACTTTCCTTACTTTATTCTTATTAATATTCTTGTTTTACTAATGTTTTGTACTAGGAAATAAATGAACAAAAAAAGATCAAGAAAAGCCAAAATAAAATCAAAGAAGACAACACGTGTCATGAGAAAGTTAGGAGATAATATTTTATTAGATCAAAAGAAGTATTGCAAACTTGTGCAATTTCTGTATTTTGGGTATAAGTCCATGATTAAAATCCCTATGAACCTAAATCTTACTTTATTTGAAAGCCAAGAGATAGAACTACAACTTTTCTATTAGAAGTTCAGTCCAATTCACTTTTTATTATAGCATAAAATTTGTTCAAGTAATTATATAAAATGATCACCAAGAATTCAGATCAGAATTCAGCCTAATCCTAACATATTTTACCAATTAGGTCATATCTCTTAAGTCTAAATTGTTGTTGGGATGAAATTTGGATATGTTATATATAAGAGGTAAATAAACAAGTTTTATGAAAACAAGATAGTGGGAAAATATGTCAAAATGGTGAAAATATATGTTGTAATGTGCTGTTGATGTTGAAGGATAACTCTTGGATATGATTCGGTAATTTGACCATATATTTCTCATCTGACAGGCACATTTGACAAATTATATATGAAAATATATCAGAATAGAAAGATATACAACTTTTGTTCTTTACTTATCATCAAAATCTAGTTGTATCAAACTTATAAATGCAATTCAATTGGGTAGATGAGGATTTAGAGGATTTGGTGTAACAACTTACCAATTCTTGGCAACTAGCATGCCACTTGATTGTTTAAATCCTCCATTATATATTTCGACTCTAGCATACTTCAAGTACTATAAATAGATCATGTATTAAGCTTGTAAGAATAGGGGGTAGAGGGTTTCTTGAGGCTAAGTTTTCTAATAGTAATGTATGTTTTCTATTAATGTAAGTTTTCTAGTAATAATAGAAATGTATTCTCTAGTCTTTCTTCTATTTTAAGTCTTTTTCTAATTTTATTATATCTTTATAAATTTTATTTTGTTGAGAAAAAATGGTGAATCTCTTGATGGAGGAAGAAGAACGGTTATAAGGGTAGAAAATATTTAAAAATATTGTATTATTGTTTTGAGTTTTAATCTAAACCTTAATTATTTTGTGGTAATTCTTGATTTATATATCACCAGTGACACAACAAAGACTTGGGTTCATTTAGCTAGACGTTTGGTTTTATAACACCAACCGCTAACATGAAACATTAATTTATGGTAGATATAAGTGTGCATAAATACTTGATCTTATAAATAAATATTGACGTTAAGAGATAGTTTGCAAATAGTAAGACAATATCATGATTACCTTATTATATAAACTATTTGACAATATATTCCCATTGAAACCTTTATTATGTATATATTTCAATAGTGATAATTAAGAGAGGTAAAAAGAATAAATAATCATTTCTCTATCCAAAATTCAAGAGTGGATCCCTAATTTTCAGTACTTTTATTACTTTGGTTTTTCTTTAGTTATAACATACAATATTTTTTTTTTTGTATATTGTGAATCACATAAACCCCATTTTTTAGAAATATAATCCTAAATTTTTCAAACAACTTCCCTAAGTATTGACCTCAAACTCACGAAAAATTTATTACTTAACACAACATATACTTGCATTTGCATTCTTAAACTTGTAGTAAAGTACACTACAAATGAGTCAAATAATGGCAGCAAAGACTACATGAGGAGATCAAGATAGAATTTGTTATCCATAACAACTCCATGGTACTCGAGCCTCTCTATTAGGCCTATTATCTTCAGTCCACGTGCATGGACCAAAGAGCCATGGGTCCTAGAAAGCTCTTCCAATATCTAATATCTCGTCTGCCGAGTATGTTCATCATACAACTTTACTAGGTGATGATAGATGTCGACAACATGTGCCAGAGCCTCATTTTGCCTTTGTAGTTCATTTAACAATAGCTAACATATAGCATCGAGCTTGATCATCATCGTCAACTTGCTTGCGATGCTCAACAAGCTCCTCCTAAGTGGTGTTAACATGTGGTGGTATCACATTGAGTACATAGTTCCTCTTTTTGGATTACAAGAGAATTCAAAGGTTCCTCAGTTAGTCAATATAGTTGGAACCAGTGAGTTAATTGGTGTCTAGAATGAATGCAAATGGATTTTTCACTATTTGTAACTAATCTACAAAAAACCATACAAGGCATAAAATAAACATGCATTCAAATGTCTATTCATTTATAATATAATATGGTCTTTAATTAGTAATGTCTTCTACTCACTTATTTGAATTCCATCACCCTCTAGATGATAATTCGAAAAATCCTATTTTCTGGTGGCCTTAAGGCCTAATTAGCCTTATCATACACCCCAATTTAATGAGCCCAAATGAAAAAAACTCGAAGATGGTTAACACATTAACGATTGTATCCCTACATGCCCCTCAAGGTATTTGACCTTAATTTTTTTCTATATACCCCAATCTTATAAGCCTATATTATATTTAGTGTCAAGATGACCATCAAACATCCATATTGATGAAACATCTAAGTATCCCATGGCTCGTGGCCAACATTTAAATATCCCATCCCATGGGAATCTCTATTCTAGTAGTGAACACAATTTTTCTACACTTAGTATATCCCACGACTGGTGGCCAATGGACTAAAAGAAGTAACTATCACATTTCACATACTTTTGATGGAATGTATAGACTATTAGGTCCAACCTAAATGGCCAATATTCACTTGATATTGAACCAATCAAGGTTTTTTAGCTTGAAATATTTTTTAATTGAGGGTCCAATTTATGATTTATAATGCAAGACCTCATCAATTTATTGTCTTGTTTATTTAATATATGCTATCCTAGTGATTGCAAATATTATCATAAGGAAAACATTATATAAACCAAGCATGAATCACATACATACTAAATAAGTGGGGATAATCATGGACCTTTTATCCTATACAATTCAAGCGAGCCAAAGTTGTTCTAAGGGTAATAATTAAAATGATAAATACATCATATCTATTACTTAAATATATTTTGTACATTTATGGGTCTTCACTCCTCGCTTTCTTTGTCTTCATTCTAATGTCTTGTAATGTCCGCTAAATTACAAAAAGTAAACTTCACCACCAATTTCTACTCACACTACATTTGAAAATTTCTACAAGAAATCTTGGAATAACTTCCAAGGAGAGGCACATGAGAGGGAAATACAAATACTTCCAGAATAAAAATCAAAGAAAGGCCAGACTCAGAGGCCGTTTTTAATTAAACTTAAAAACAACCATTCAAGCATGAAATAATCTAATTGCGTTGGCCTTGGCTCCATGATCATCTAACCATACCATGCTAAAAATTGCTAGATAATTTAAATTATCTAAATTTACCAATCATTTATTGTCGTTTCAAGTTTGGGATTAAATTCTTGATTTTTCATGAAAATAATTTTTCACTAATTAAAAATTTTAATTTTAAAAATTAAAAAACTCATTTTTATATATAACACGATAATAGTCAATAACCAGTCTACCGCCCGTACATGTGCGTATGCTGGGTCGTGCTAGGATGCAGCCCAACACACCAGACGGATGTTGCGGCAAGCCTACACACAACACCCTCATATATCGCCCACGATGAGCATGGCATAAGCAATCTGCCTATGCGTGCCTGTCACCTGCCCAGACTACATGCCCTTATAAGATAGGCATCGTCCAACATGCATCTTCCCGTGCAAGGCGCGTGCACCTATGTTCATGCATAGCCCATGCATAGCCCGTGCATAGTGCTATTCCCTACATGGAAGGGTGCATACGGTTGGCAGGCAAGCCGCCAGCTATCTACCCTATGTTACACGTAGTTCAGGCCTTCATTGCAGTGTTTGCATCCGTCCACCACCTGCTACCAAGAACTTGTTTTTTGGTGACTGGTCAGATTATCTCAAGGCTGACAACTGCCAGTATGCTCGCATAGGTAATAGATATAGTGGACGATACATTGCTATCTATCGCTCTGCATATTACCCAGTGACCCTTGCATCGGTGGGCGGTGGCTAAATTTCTTTTTTTTTTTGTGTTGTGTTAACAATTTTAAATAATGTGAAAATTAAATTTTCAAATTCTAGATAAAAACATGCAATCGATAATTTATTTGATAAACTAATAAGCATATTATCGCAAAAGTAATTAGAACGCAAAACCTAGGCTCTGATACCATTATCGTGTTAGTTTGTTTTCGAATACTAAATATAACAAAAATTGAAAAATATAAAATACAATTAGTATTGCATACCAAATATGAATACATAATCTTGGAATCGATATGATTGATCGTTTAACATTTTAAATTACTTTAATGTAACATATTAGTTTCAAGAGTTATACTTGATAATCTTTCCTATTGATACCTGATATGAAAGAATGACTCACATTCCTTATACTTCTGCGATTAGGAGCATAATGTATGTGATGCTATGATCAAAGCATGATATAGCGTATGCTTTGAGTGTCATGAGCTTATTGTTGGGTTCGTAAATTCCAAAATGGATACTTAGTGGAAATTAATAAATTTAATCATGCATATTCAAAACATAAACATGCAATCCCAGGAATCAATATGATAGATCGGTTCACTCTTGTTATTATAGGGATTAAAGCAATTTAAATTGCTAGTCCTGGAACAAAACTGAGTTCGCAAGAAATCCAATAGTTTCCCTCTAAGCATTGCACTAGGGGTGTGCATTCAGTAAAACTATATCTTACCGAATCGAAATTTCAGTACAATAAAGTACCAAACCAAATATTGAACCAAGATATTTTGGTTTGATTTGGTAATTACCAATTTTTTTTGGTAATTTTCATATATTTTTGCTGCTAAAACCAAAATCTTAAAAAAAATTAATTCAAATTTTGGTTGGGCAATCATCAAGCCTTGCTACTGCAGATGAGAACTCGACTCCTACTTCATAGATGAGGTGCATAATGCAAAGTAAAGATGGATTGTTGTCTCATAAAGAGTGAGATAAAGTGAGAGGCAGATGCAAAACTCATCACATTTACATAACCATCGTATGCAACAAATTACCAAGTTAAATAAAGTTTTGGCATATCACAGGCTCTACTTGTTAAGCCGCTAACCAAAGCAAAGATAAAGAATGGGAGAAATCATCACTAAGACTTTAAATACCTTGTGAATATGCCTTGGCCACAATGCTTGCCTGAATTTCCTCTTTTCTCCAACTATATATCTGCAACCACATTCATGGAAGGGAAGACGATAGACAAGTTTCTTTGGGGCATTTGACCGAGAGAGTAACCAATCAGCCCTAATTTATTAATTAACAAACTTAAAAAAATATTTCAGTATTCAATTTGGTAAGGTAAACTAAACCAAAATAACCAAAAAAATTAGTTCAGTTTTAATTTATATCGAAATTTTGGTTTCAGCACGGTTCGATTGGTAAACTGAATCGGTGCACACCCCTAGTATCCACATTTTATGCAAGTCCATGAATAATTGATCCTTACTAGTGAATCAATATTCTTTGTTTCTAATTTAATTTTGAGAGTGCACTTTTATTCTTAAATCAACTTGTGATTAAAGAACAAAACTGAATCAAGAAGATATGTAACCCACTTGATGAAAAAGATTTTCTTTCAAGTGAAGAAAACAAAACACAAGTGAGAAGAAAGAGAGGGGGCGAAGTTTTTCTTCCCAAAGCTTGAGCAAATCGGGCCCTTATGTATTGTGTATATTTATGCATAAGTAAATCTTGACCTAATCCCATTAGGTCTCAAACCCTTTTCTTTTTTATCTTGATCATTTCCATCTAAAACTATGATTTGTTGTCTTACCGTCCAAGACTTCCTAGTTAGGCCTTTTTATTCCAAGGGCTTGGACTTTAATAAATTAGAATCCAATTAATTGATCTCTTTCAGTTACTTAACCTTAATTTAATTAATTGATCCAATCAATTAATTGATTGGTTCCATAAAGACAATTTAATCAAATTAGACCCAATTAAGCAATCCTATTATTTAATTAGTTAAATTATTAGCTCTTTAAATTAATTTGAGCCTTTTTAGTTAATTTATCCAATCAATTAATTAATTCAAGCCTCTAATCTTTCTTAGATCCAATTAATAAACTTAATTAATAAGATGGAATAATTTTACTCTTTAATTTGATTCTAGCTCAAATTAATTAATCTTTATTAATTAACTTAATCCAACACATTGGATTACAATAAATAGATAAGAAATGGAATATCCCATTTTGTGTGTTACACTTTAGATTTAAGGTTAAGCTAACAGTGGGCTCGCAACTATTCCAACTTAATGAATAAATCAATATTCTAATTAATTAATCTGATTGGATTAACTCCTCAATTCCAAAAACCTCACAAGTCATGGGAAGCACCCAACAGTGCATCATGATTACCTAGTCTTAAGTGAATAGCGAGCAAACCTATTTTGGTTATGAGTACCATGCAAAATATATTTTTTCCATCAACTAATCTCTTGATTAAGTTTAGGGCATGAATTATTAGTTGAAACTCTAATTTAACTTAATAACTATGATTCCATTCTAGTCACATCATCATTTGATGAATTATTTGAAAACCCTATGTCTAATATTCATTTTGCCTTGGTCAAGGTCTTTAGAATCAAGGACTATGAAATTATTAGAGATTCACATATTATACTAGATAGGTGATGGTTTCTTTGGCCACTCGTTAGACTCCACACACAAAAACTATACACGTAATGTAAATCCCTTGCAATTGTTATGTAATTGGGAAATACATCAAAGCGTAAGATGTCATCAACAAGGCTATCATAATGCCTCAAGTCTAAGGATTAGTTAATGCACTATCATAACTAGAAAATTCTCATTCGATAAACAACATTTCTAATTGAAAATTTTCCATGGGCCTGTTAGGTGTACTTGCTCCCTTACAAGCACCCGCACACATCATCACCATGCTAATATCTATGGAATGAGAAATTTTCCTTTCAAGCATGCATCGTATATGCTAGTCTGTTGGGCTTATCTATGTCCAATATTAATGAATCCTAGACTCAGGATATGTTTTAAGATCAAATCCATAGAGGTATGCTCCATCATCACCATCATATGTGCGACCATGCCCCGTAGCTATGCATGATCTAGGAACTTTATCTAATTGATAAAATAATAAAAGATAAAAAAATATCTTTTATTGATAAACATCATGAATAAGATTGTCTTTATAGGTGTATAAAAGCTTGCCGCTAATTGGCTTATAGGGCACTACTCTATCAATCTTCCACTCCTAGTAGAGCCAATTTCCTATGTATCTAAGACAAATCATTTCAAGATGTCATTCAAAGCTCTTTGAGCTAAGGGCTTTGTCAATGATCTATCATATTTTCTATCAGGGCAACCCTCTCTATCGCCTCATAATGTGCTTGGATTTTTAATGAGATCTTGGTTCCTTTGCTTGTGCAATAAACTCATTATTATCATGGTAGACCATAACTAGTGATCAATAATGGTTGAAACTACGTCCAACTCTTGGATGAAGTCCCTTATCCAAACACCCTCTTTCATTGTATCATATGTGGTAATATGTTCAACCTCGATGGTGAAATCTATGATCATCTCCTGCTTGAAACTCTTCCAGTTGACTATACCATCTGTAGGGTGAATTTGAATACACATAAACTTAAAATCATCTACATCAGATTGAAAGCTAGAATCAATTAAGCTTTCTAGCTTCAGTTCTTCATTATCGTAACCAAGAAGGTATCCTTAGTCCATTGCAAATACTTAAGAAATATCTTATGGTCTTTCAATGCTCCTCTCCTAACTCATAACATATGTGACATCAGGTCATGTACATAGTATATCATACATAATGCTTCTAATGATGGATGCATATAGTATGCAATTATCCTTTATTTTCTTGTGGAGCCTTTGGGGACATAGACTATGAAAGAGAGATTCCACGACTTATGGGTAAGAATCCTTTTTTGAATTCTTCCATGCTAAAGCTCTTTAGCAACTTATCTATGTACGTGTGTTTGGTAGTCCGATCATCTTCTTGGATCTATCTCAATAAATCCTAATCCCCAATAGATAAGATGCTTATCCCAAATCCTTCATGGAGAATTAAATAGACAATCATGCCTTCATTGACTGCAACATCCCTATATCATTTCTAATGAGTAGGATATCATTAATGTAAAGTATAATAAATGTCACCATGCTTTCACTAACCTTCTTATACACATAGGGTTCATCCGGATTCTTGAGAAAATTAAACATTTTGATTGCCTCATTGAATCAGATATTTCAACTTCAGGAAGCTTATTTTAGTCCATAAATAGATCTTTGAAGCTTGCCAACCTTTTGCTACCTCCCACTGGATATGAAGCCCTCTAGTTGTCTCATATAAATCTCTTCCTCAACTTCAGGCGATCTTCATATCTATTTTTCATATCTCATAGTCATAACACGCTGATATAATAAGTAATGTCCGAATGCATTTCAGTATCGCCACTGATGAGAAGATTTCCTCATAGTTAATTTCTTGTCTTTGAGTTTAACCCATTTGCTACCAATCGTGATAGGTTACTACCTCTCCATCTACTCCAAGCTTTTACTTGTAGACCCATTTATAATACTCTGTAGTGGGTCCACCAAGATTCATACCTTGTTGGAGTACATGAAATCTATCTCAAATTGCATGGTTTCTTTCCATCTTCTTGAGTTGATATTTGATACCACTTCTCCATAATTCCTTAGATCACTATCCACATAACTCTTATTCTTGTTGTTCTCCTCTATGCCTAGGACACTAGAATATCGAACCATGAACAAACTAAAAACTATACAACTCAGGTGGTCTTTAGATCATTTTAGATCTCCTAGAAGACTGTGTGATTAAAGTGTTATTTATTGGTGGTGCCTCTTATGGGATGTTTTGTAGTTCTTAAATTTTTTCAAGTTCTGTGACTTCGTCTTTTCTATCTAATAGAAATTCTTTCTCAAGTAAGGTGGCATTTCTTGAAACAAATACCTTTTGATCTGAAGGGTTATAGAAATAGTATCCAATAGATTCCTTTGGATACCCCACAAACTTACATAAGGTGGATCTAACATCCAACTTATCTTCCACTAGCTACTTCTCATAAGTCAGGAAACCCCAGAACCTAAGGTATTTATAAGAAGGGATCTTGCCATACCACATCTCATATGGTGTTTTGGGCACCGACTTTGATAGCACTCTATTTAATAGATATGCCGCCAATTCCCGAGCATAGCTCCAGAATAAACTAGTGAAACCTATCATAGATAGAGCCATGTCCAATAAAGTTAAATTCCTTCGCTCAACTATTCCATTCAACTATGGAGTAGCAGATAGAGTCCACTAAGAGAGAATTTATTCTCTCTTAGATGATCAAGAAAGTCCAAGCCTAAATACTCATTTCAATTAGATCAAATAGTCTTTTCTGAGTTTGTTTCTCCACTTCATGCCTTCTTTCAACCTTTCAGAGGCTTCAAACTTGCATGTCAAAAGATACATATACCCATACCTAGAATAATCATCGTTAAAGTTAATGAAGTAGTTGTAGTTTCCTTAGGTACTAACACTTAGTGACCCACATACATCCGTATGGATCAAATCTAAAGGATTTGTTACATGCTTCACATGTCCCACAAATGGTGACTTGGTCATTTTTATCTTAAGATAAGATTCATAAGTTGACATTTCTTGCAACTCCGTGAGGTCAATCAAGTGTGCCATCTTGATGATTCTCTTCTTAGAGATATGACCTAGTTTAGCATACCACAATAATGTGGAACTATGATCATCTATCCTTTTGCTAATTTGTTGAATATGTAAGATGGAGTTTTGAGGTTGTACAATATATAAATCATTTGTCAATATTCTGATATAAACTAAAGAAAAATAGTAATAAAATAATTTCTATCTTTTATTTCAAAAGCAATAACCCTTTCTATCTAAAATAGGAATAGAGATAATATTTTTTATTAGTTCATGAATATAAAGATGAATTTTAAACTATCCTACTACTATCTTCTAACGCTAAGTAGACAATTTTTATGGCTAATGCAACAATCTTTGCTCCATTCCCAAGCCTTAGGATCCGCTCACCTCTACTCAGCTCTCTGTTTCTTGTCATCATCTACAAATCATTGTGTAGATGAACACCACAATATGCATCTAATATCCAATAGGTATCATTAATCGAAAAGTTAACTTCAATAAAGAACATAGTAGAATTCTTCTGGCGACTTGTAAGGTACTCCTTTCAGTTCCTCTTCTAATATCCCGACTTGCTACAGTAGTGGCATTTGTCATTGGCTTTAGAAATCTTAGACATTCCACTAGAAGCCTTTATGACCTTGCCTTTCTTATAAGAACTCGTATTCCCTTTTTCCACTACCTAGTAATAGATTGGGATGAGCAGCCAAAGAGCATAGCAGGTTTTTTCTTCTTCATAGTGGATTTAGCCATCTTCAATATGTTGACCACCTTAGTGATGCTAGTCTCCATCTTATGCATGTTTAAATTTATCATGAAGGTGTCAAACAAAGATTGCAGAGACTACAAGATAAGATCTACATAGAGTTCATTATCTATAATGACTCCAAGGGACTCAAACTTTTTGATAAGGCCTATCATCCTCAGCCCATGGTCTTGAACTGAAGAGCCTTTTGTTATACGACATCAAAATAGCTCTTTTGAGACTTGAAATGTCTATACCTAATGTGTTCACATACAACTCTTGCAAGTAAAGGTGAATATCGATAGCATGTGCCATATTCTCATGTTGCCTCTATGACTCATTTAATTTTAATGATATCATATAGCATCAAGCTTGTAGTGTTAGAGTAGTGCTTGATGAGTCAATTAAATTAGCCATCTTTATACTCTTGTAGAAATAATATTTTTATATTAATATCAGTTAATGGCGATCTTCATCTTAAATTCTCTTTATTAGAATTAGATAAAGTTCCTAGATCACATATGGCTACAGGGCATAGTCATGTATAGAATAATAGTCATGGAATATGTCTTTATGGCCGTGATCTTGAAAATATTCCAAGTTATGGACTTCTTGAGATGGGACATCGACTAGCCCATCAAGACTTGCACATACAATACAGGCTCATAAGGAGGGTGCCTCATTCTATAGACACTAGTGTTGTGACATTAGTGTATGTACGCGGGTGCTTGTTAGAAAAAAATACACTAAACTACCTAGTCGAAATTCCCAAAGAAATATGATTGTCAAATTAGAAGTTCCCAATCATTATGATAGCGCATGATATAGTCCTTTGACTTGAGACACAATTATAATCTTATTCTCGACATGATTTACTTTGATTTTTTCTCTGATTGTGTGACAATCATAAAGGGAATATTTTGTGTGCATCATCTTCATTTATGGTGATTAATGTGTGGCCAACAAAAGAGATATCGCCTATCTTAGTGAGAGGTGAATCTCCTATGATTTCACTGTATTTAGTTTTGAAATCCATAGCCATGGTTGGAATGAGTAATTAGGAAATGAGTTTCCTAATTAGCATCAACAAATAAAGATACTAGAAATGGGTTTATAGAATTGAGTTATTAAAGTTTCAACTAATAATCCACACTCTAGGCTTAATCAGGAGATTAGTTGATAGAAGGATCGGACTCACACGACATTCATAATTAGAAGGGTTCGTCACCTTTACCTCTGTCTAAGTTTTCATGGCGTATTGGTAGACACTAACTATGATTGGTGAAGTTCTTAAAATTAATGGGTTAATTCTTAATTAATTAAAAATAATTAAAATATTAATTATTCGACTAAGTCATAACAGTTGTGAGCCCATTACTAGTATATACCTAAGGGGTCACACACTAACTAGGAGAAACTCATTTATTACCTAAGTAATTAATCTAAAAGTTGGATTGTATTTAATTAATATGATTAATTAAATAGGATTTAATTAATTCAAGTGTTGAACTAATTTAAATAATTAATTAGGTTAGTAACCTAATTAGATTAGGTAGCCCATCACGGAACAAGTAGTTAATTGTTTGAAACAATGAATTATTGTGGACTTTTATAATTCTTTGAAAGAATTAATTTAATTGATTGGATCAATTAAATTAGATCTAATTATTTTGGACCAAGACCCAATAGGTATGGGCTTGTAGAAAGCTCATGATGAATTTAATTAAGATTAAATTCCAAGATTGACTAGGAAATTAAGTCTTAGATTTTAATTAAATACTTACGATAAGTCTTAGACTTGGAGCCAAAGACTTACCATAAGCCTCCAATAAGGAATCAAAGACTTACCATGTGCCTCTAATTAAGAATTAAAGACTTACCATATTAATCCAAGTTGGACTTTGAAAGGGAAAAAGACTTACCTATTGGATTCCACAATTGATTTGAAAAAATGTGTTTTATGAAAGAAACTATGGGGATATAAATACCCGACAGAGGATGAAATAACAAGCTTAATGCTTGCATAATTTTCAGCCCTCTCTCTCTCATAACCAGAAAATTATTTTCTTGTTATATTCCTAGTCTTTTGATCAATTCTTCCTTT
The DNA here is from genome assembly GCA_019321725.1 of Paulownia fortunei. Classification (NCBI taxonomy): domain Eukaryota; kingdom Viridiplantae; phylum Streptophyta; class Magnoliopsida; order Lamiales; family Paulowniaceae; genus Paulownia; species Paulownia fortunei. The sequence continues at coordinate 8,865,981 of CM033106.1, forward strand.
ACCCTAGTTGAATTAAGAGTTGATCAAACACCCAAGTAAATAGAGATTTACTTTGTTCCATAAACCATACAATACTTTAAGTAGAAATCATCGAATACAAGCTTAAATACATTAGCTTTATTGCGTGTGGGCATTCAAGGTGTGGATACGCGCTTAGGGGATCTTAGCGAGCCCATCTAATTTTGGGGTTGTGGAAGTGAAAGGTTTCTGAGTAGTAACAACTTGAGTTGTTTCTTATACCTCTTCATTAAAAGGAAGCTTAAGTATAAATCTAAAACTTTGTTTAAATTTATTTATGTGCGTAGAGGTTTGTAAGTGGCCAACATAAAATTCGACACTTGTCTTTTTAAATAATAGAATCTCTTATGTTTTTATAATTCGTGATTCAAAGACCTTAACCAACTTAAGATGAATCATAATTCATCAGGAATTATTGGAACTTAAAATGGGATTACAGTTATTGAATCATTTAGGGTTTTGATTTATAATTTATGTCCTAAATTCAATTGAAAGATTAGCTGTCGAAAGGACCGTACGTGTATGATACTCGCAACTGAAATAGATTTATTCGCTATTTCACCTAAAACTAGTTTGCCATGATTACTTGATAGGTATTTTCATGGATAATGAGCTTCTTGGAATTAAGGAGTTAATTCCAAATAAATTAATTAATTAGATTATTAATTAGAATAATTATTATTTATAAGTTGTAAATGTTGCAAGCCCACTACTAGCTTAGTAGTAAATCTAATAGGGTCACACATCTTTATGGAAAGTAACATTCTAATGTTGAAAATTAATTAATTAATATTGATTAATTAATTAATTAATTAAGGATTCTATTAATTTAATGGTTAAGTTGAATTATTCAGTTAAATAATTAGATTATTTAATTGGACCTAAATTGATTAGGAAGTCTAATTGGAGTAAATTATAATTAAGTAATTGGATTGATTAATTTGAGATTAAATCAATTGAATTGATTTGTGGACTTTTAAGTCTAAGCCTAGAAATTAATGTGGATCACTTTAGAAGCTCACTAGAATATGAAGAGAATAAATTAAATAAATATGATTTATTTAATTAACATATTTATAAATAAATAAATAAAGTGAACCAATTTTTATAAGATAAAAATTGGCCACTAGGATTTATAATATATATAAATCTATTTTTGGTATATATTTGATATATATATATCTTGATATTATTTAAAGAGTTTAAGTTAATATCAAGAATGTATGTAGATAATTTTGATGACTAATGTAGTCTCAAACAAGTTCACATACGTTGGAGTGAGAAAAAAAGGAGAGTTAATAGAAAATTTAGAATCATTCCAAAATCAAACTTTGAAATGTTTCAAAATTGACAAATTTTTCAAGAGTTGGAGTAGGAACAAATTTCCAACCCCTATTTATAGGGAGGGCAGAAAATTACCATAGTAGTTAGAAAATATATTATTTTGTTAAGTCTTCTATTTTTCTCTTTAAGAAAAGAATAGAAAAGAAAAGAAAGAAAAGAAAAGGTGTTTTTTTTAAATCTTGATTTTCTTGTTCTTTAAAAGAAAACTAGTTCTTAATATTCTCTTTATATTTAAGTTTCAAGAACTTAAAGAATTAATCTTTATTGTTCTTGAAAATTTGTTCTTGATTTATCAATTGGATCAAAAAGATAAAATTTACTCTGGATCTAAATTAGTAAATGATTAAAAAGATACTAGCGAATCTTTTTAATTGGTGTTATTTTTCATATTGTGGACCTGATAGAGGAGAGGCACTTGGATCCCTGTGATTTCTAAGAGTTCTAATAAGCAATTGATTGCTTCATTCCTTACAACAATCGGAGTGCACAAAAGGTACAATCTGAATTAATATATTTGTTTTATATATATTCACTTATATAGCGCAATCGTTAGAATCATTTTTGAATCAAGAGGATAAATTTATTTGATAAAATTTATGTTTGATAAAATTTTAATTTTTCACGGCGCATGCCCTGCGATTATAGCGAACCCAACAGTGGTATCAAAGCTACAGTTTCGCTTATTCAGTGAATTTCAGATTTATGGATGCATGTTTTTTAAATTGTTTAAATTCATGTTTGGTATGTAAAAATTGATTTTGCATGTTTTAAGTAATTGATGATTGAAAATTATTTTAATTGCTTATTTAAATAATTTAAATATTAAAATCAGAAAAGGGCACAGCACATGTGACGAGTAGCCTTCATGCTGCTTGTGGCGTTGTTTTTCGGGTCCATTTTATTTTAATTTTCTAAAATTTTAAATTAAATGTTAATTTTAATAATTTCTGAAAATTTATTTTTCAAGCAATATTATTCCAAGTCAAAAATTGCATTAAAAAATTTGGTAAATTTACATGTTTTGATAATTACATGTGATGTAAATTATAAGCATGTATGGAATGAACATAAGCCATTAGACCAATGTGATTGGTTTTATATAATATTTTTGAGTTTTAAAATTGGGTATGCGAGTCTCTTATTTCATTTATGTAAGTTATTTATTTTTCTATAAAGAGATTAAAATATGTGGTGAGGTTTTTTTTTTTCTTTTTTTTTTGAAGACAAAAGAATCAAGAAGGAGGTTCCATTCAAGGCCCATGTTTATATGGGATATAATTTTGTAATAGAATAGGTTTTATTCCATTTTATTACCCTTCTACTAACCTTAGATTCATTTTTGGCTCAAATGGACTGCATAGGATTAATTCATGATCATCTATTTATTGAAGTATGTATCATATGCATGCTTAGGATTTTATTTAATGCTTCTATGAATGCGCAATGATATTATGATGTCACGCATTAAATAACCAACCTAATTTAAATTATGATGAGGTTTTGGATAAAATTAAACCCCACTAAATTTATGAAAATTAAGTAAAATAATTTTTTTTAAAAATTCGATTTCAAACAAAAATGGACAAGTAAGGTAGGACCTATCGTTCTATGCCTACCATCAAAGGTAGAGACATGACGACATCTACCGCACTTGATCACTAGCCATGAGTCGTGGGTGGTCTTGTATTGAAAAGTTGTGATCTCTATCCATCATTGAGATGCTCATAAGATGGAATCGTCATTATATTGGCCATGAGTCGTGGGACATCTTGATGCTCAATCTACACGAAAGTTTGATGGGTATTGTTTGACATTTAGTACCTTATAGTTTCATAAAATTAGGATATATAGGAAGAGATGAGGCAAAACAAACTTGAGAGTTGTAAAAATACAATCGTCAAAAAGTTGACTACCAATAGAAATATTTCATGGGCTCATAAACTTGGGGTGTGAAATATTTCCGTTAGACCTCAAGCCCACAGGAAAATTTGATTTTCTAAAATTCTATTAGGAGTGATGGAATTGAAGAAAATAGTGGGAGACATTTAGTATTAAAGACCTTATATTAAATGAATATGTTTTTTTCATAGTTTACTCATTTTCTGCTTCGTGCATATTTTGTAGATTTTTCTACTAAAATGGCAAAGAATCCACTTGCGACAATCTTTGAACAAAACAAATTAATTGGACCTAACTTTGTCGATTGGCTTAGAAATCTTAAGATAGTTCTTCAATCTAAGAAGATGGCATATGTTCTCGATGTCGCGCCTTCTTCGGTTCCACTAGAGGATATTGCCTCAGAAGCTTATGCAGATTACCTACGTCATGTTGATGATAATCTGCAGGCTCGATACTACATGCTAGCATTAATGTCAAATGAACTGCAGAGGCGGAATAAGGATCAAGATACTGCTTATGGGATCCTCTTTCACCTACAAGAGTTGTATGGTGAACGACCTCGACAGATGATATATTAGATCTCAAAAGAGCTTTTTAGATATCGTATGACTGAGGGCTCTTTAGTCCATGACCATTGATTGAATATGATAACGCTCATTTAAAGGTTGGCGTCCCTTGGAGTTGTTATGGAGAATGAACTCTATACGGACCTTCTACTATAGTCTTTGTCTCCCTCATTTGACACATTTGTTGTCAACTTTAACATGCATAATATGGCGACTAATCTCGCTAAACTTGTGAACATGTTAAAGACGACTAAGTCCAACATGAAAAAGGACAAGCCGGTTCTGCTTGTTGGATTCTCTTATTGATCAATGGGCTAAAAAGCCCAAGAAAATAAAGAGGAAAGGAAAGGATTCCTTTAAACCCAACAAGCTAAAGGCTAAGAGCGATGTCAAGAAGGTTTATTCTCAAGCCAATGACAAGTGCCATCACTACGGCAAACTAAGGCACTGGAAGATGAATTTCAAGGAGTATCTTGCAAGTCTGAAGAATTCAGGTATATATTTTGTTGAAGTTAACTTGTATATTAACAATACTTCTTAGGTATTAGATACCGATTGTGGCTTACATATCTGCAATGATTTGCAGATAATGACAAGAAGTAGAAAACTAGATGGAGGAGAGATGGTCCTTAGGATGGGGAATAGAGCAAGAATTGCTGCATTAGCTATAGGCACTATTAATCTAGCTTTTGAGAATGGTTTTATAATAGTTTTAAACAATTATCTTTTCATTCCAAATATTATTAAGAACATTATCTCCATTCCAATTTTGGATAGAGAAAGTTTTAGATTTACCATTTAAAATGAAAATTGTTCCATTTCTATTCGGGTTCTTGATGAATTATTTATATACTGTTACTCCCCATAAATCCATTTTCACAATTCAACAAAATAAAAGAAAATTAGATAATAATAGTAACATAAGCCCATGGCACGCAAGATTAGGGTATGTTACTGAGAAAATGATTAACAAGTTGGCATAATTGCTTGTCTAAAGAACGAGCAAGAACTGCCAATATGTAAATAATGTCTCAAAGGAAAGATGACCAAATCTTCATTTTTTGGAGTAGTGGAGGGAGCCAAACAACTATTTGATTTGATCCATACAAATGTATGTGGGCCACTAAGTGTTAGCGCCCATGGGAACTATAACTACTTTTTAACATTTATTGATGACTTCTCTAGGTATGGTTATGTACACCTTTTGAGGTACAAGTCTGAAATATTTAAAAAGTTCAAAGAATTCATAATCGAAGTATAGAAACAAACTGGCTTAAGTATAAAAACTTTTCGATCTGATTGAGGAGATGAATACTTAAGCACAGAGTTTTTGGATTATCTAAAAAAAATGAGATTATCTCACAAAGGACTCCTCTTGCTACTCCACAACTCAACAGAGAAACAGAGTTGTGGAACGCAGGAATCAAACCTTGTTGGACATGGTTCGATCCATAATGAGTTTCACTATATTACCTCTATCATTCTGGGGTTATGGTTTGGAAACAGCGGCATACTTATTAAATAGGGTGCTATATAAAGTCATGCCCAAAACACCATATGAGATGTGGTGTAGAAAGACACCTTCCTACAAATACCTTAGGATATGGAAGTGTGCTGCTTATGTGAAACAGTAAGTGGGAGATAAATTGAATATGTGATCCAGCTTATGCAAGTTCGTGGGATATCCAAAGGAGTCTATTGGATACTATTTCTATGACACATCGGAACAAAGGGTGTTTATTTTAAGAAATGCCACAATCTTTGAAGAAGAATTTCTTTTGAGAGAAATGGCAAAGTCGTGGAACTTGAAGAAATTCAAGAACCATAGAACGCCCCAACTATCGCAGTAGATAACACACCAGCTGATGTTGGGCCCTCTGAGGAACAACCTCTTTGAAGATCCAAAAGAGTCTCAAATATATTAAGAAGTATAGCTTGTTGTTAGAGAACAAAGAAGATGGACTCTCTTTGGATAACGATTCAAGAAGCTATAGAGAGGCGATGTCTGACATCGACTCAAAAAAGTGGCAAGAAGCTATGCAATCTGAGATGGACTCCATGTACTCTAACAAGGTATGGACCTTAGTGGGCCCACTGTAGGGAATTGTTTCAATTAGCTACAAATGGCTCTACAAGTGGAAGCTTAGGGTAGATGGAGATGTAGCGACCTATAAAACACATTTAGTTGCAAAAGGTTATACTTAGAAGCAATGAATTGATTATAAGGAAACTTTTTCACTAGTAGCGATGCTTAAATTCATTCAGATACTGCTAGCCATATCTGCATATTATGACTATGAGATATGACAAATGAATGTGAAGACCACTTTTCTTAATCGAACATTAAATAAGAGATCTATAAGAAGGCTTCATATCCAGTGAGAGCGAGCAAAAGGTTTACAAACTCCAGAAATCCATTTATGGACCCAAACATGCTTCGAGGAGTTGGAATATCCAATTTGATGAAACAATCAAAACGTTTGATTTTCATAAGAACCTAGATGAATCATGTGTCTACAAAAAGGTCAATAAGAGTGCAGTTACATTTGTTGTGCTCTACGTTGATGACATCCTACTCATTGAGAATGATTTAGGGATGTTGCAGTTAACGAGAACTTGGTAGTCTAATCAGTTTTCCATAAAAGACTTGGGAGATGCATCTTTTATCCTAGTGATAAAGATCTATAGAGATAGATCAAGAAGAATGATCTGACTATCTCAATCCATGTACATAGATAAAGTGCTAAAAAGGTTTAGTATGGAGGAATCCAAGCGATGATTCCTACTTATGAGTCATGGGATTTCACTCTCTAAGGTTATGTCTCCTAAGACACCTGAAAAAAGAGGAATGATGGCTCGCATACCTTATGCTTCCACAATATGGAGCATAATGTATGCAATATTGTGTACAAGTCCTGATATAGTATATGCTTTGAGCGTCACGAGCAGATATCAATCTAATCCAGGAAAAAAAACACTAGAAAGCCATTAAGATTATCATCAAGTACTTGAGAAGGACTAAGTATATCTTTCTAATATATAGCAATGGAGAACTAAAACTGGAGGGATATCAAAGTCCATGTCTGTATATATATTCACCCTGAATGGTGGTACGGTCGGTTGGAAGAGTTCTAAGCAAGAGACAACTGCAGATTCTGCTACTGAAGCTAAATATGTTGTTGCATCAGATGCAGAAAAAAACATGTTTATATAAGAAACTTCATCCAAGGGCTGGGTGTAGTTCCATCCATTATTGATCCAGTTATGATTTACTATAATAATAATGGAGACATTGCGCGAGCAAAGGAGCCAAGATCTCATCGAAGATCTAAGCACATAATGAGATGATATCACTTGATCAGAGAGATTATTGGTAGAGGCGACGTCATTTTGGATCGAGTTACCTCAATAAAAAATGTAGCAAACCCGCTTACTAAGCCCTTAGCATAGAAGGTATTCGACCAACATATCGAGAAGATGGGTCTTAGATACATTGGCAATTGGAGCTAGGACAAGTGGGAGATTGTTAGAGTATGATGTTTAATGCCCTAATTAGATTGGATGTATTATACTCTTTTTTTTTTGTAAAGGCAATCTTATTGAAAATCATATTAATAAAAAAATATGTTTTTATCTTATATTTTGCATCTTTTATTTCTACACATTAGATAAAACCCTTAGACCAAATTTAGCTATGGGACATGGTCGTGCATATGATGGCGATCATGGAACATGCCTCTAAGGCTTTGGTCTTAAATAAATTTCAAGTCGAAAGTTTTCTAAAATGGGAAATCAAATAGCTTAGTAAAACTCACACATACGATGCATGCTTGTGAGACGAGGATGCCACATTCCATTGATATTAGTGTAGAGATGCAAGTGTATGTATATGAGTGTTTGTTAGAGAACAAGTACACCGAACATGGCCCGCAAGAAATTTTTAGTTGGAGGATTTGCCTATCGAAATAAAAATTTATGTGTTGCAATAGTACACAGCTAGTGCTCGAACTTGAGGTATGATGGTATTCTTGTGTGTATCCTGCAATACTTTGATATATCTTCTAATTGCCTGATAATCACAAATGAGGTAGGTTGGGTGTTGCACTGGTGTGTATGGAGGTTTGTCAGTGGTCAACATAGAATTTGACACTTGTCTTTTTTAAATAAGAGAATCTCCTATATTTTTATAATTTGTGATTCAAATATCTCAATCAAGGTAGGATGAATCGTGATTCATCAGGATCATTAAAACTTGAAATGATATCACAATTATTGAATTATTTAGGGTTTCGACTTATAATCCATGTTGTAAATTCAATCGGAGATTAGTCGTCGAAAGGACCGTATGTGTATAGTACTCGCAACTAAAATAGGTTTATTCGCTATTTAACCTAAAACTAGTTTGCCATGATTACTTGTTATATGTTTTCATGGATAAAGAGGTTCTTGGAATTAAGAAGTTAATTCCAAGTGTATTAATTAATTTGAATAATTATTATTCATAAGCTGCAAATGTTACAATCCCACTACTAGCTTAATAGTAAACAAGTCACACTTTTTATATTAAGTAACATTTCTAATATTAAAAATTAATTAATTAATTAAGGGTTCTATTTAATTTAATAGTTAAATTGAATTATTCAATTAAGTAATTGGATCTAATTTGATTAGAAAGTCCAATTAGAGTAAATTATAATTAATCAATTAGATTGATTAATTTGGGATTAAATCAATTGGATTGATTTGTGAATTTTTAAGTTCAAGCCCAAAAATTAATGTAGATCACTTTAGAAGCCAACTAAAATATGAAGAGAATAAATTAAATAAATATAATTTATTTAATTAATATATTTATAAATAAATAAATAAAGTGAACCAATTTTTAAAGGATAAAAATCAGCCACTAGGATTTATTTTATATGTAAATATATTTTTGGTATATATTTGATATATATTCATCTTGATATTATTTGAAGAGTTCAAATTAATATCAAGAATGCATGTAGACAATTTTTATGACTAATGTAGTTTCAAACAAGTCCACATACGTTGGAAAGAAAAAAATAGGAGAGTTATTGAAAATTTTAGAATCCTTCCAAAATCAAACTTTGAAGTAGTTCAAAATTGACAAATGAACAAATTTTCAACCCATATTTATAGGGAGGGCCAAAAATTATCATAGTTATTAGAAAATATATTATTTTGTTAAGTCTTCTATTTTTCTCTCCAAGAAAAGAAAGAAAAAGAAAGGTGTTTTCTTGAAATCTTAATTTTCTTGTTATTTAAAAGAAAATTAGATTCTTAATATTATCTTTATATATAAGTTTTAAGAACTTAAAGAATCAATCTTTATTGTTCTTAAAAAATTATTCTTGATCAATCAATTGGATCAAAAAGGTAAAATTTACTTTGGATCCATATTAGTAAACGATTAAAAGGATACTCGCAAATCCTTTTAATTAGTGTTATTTTTCATATTGTGGACCTGATAGAGGGAAGACACTTGGCTTCTTGTGCGTTCTGAGGGTTCTAATAAGTAATTGATTGTTTCATTCCCTACAACAATCGAAGTGCATGAAAGGTACAATCCAAATTAATATATTTATTTTTTATATATTCACTTAAATAAGTGCAATCGTTAGAATCAGTTTTGAATCAAGAGGATAAATTTATTTGATAAAATTTTAATTTTCCATTGCACATTCCCCTGCTATTATAACGAACCCAACATATTTCACCACTTATAGTAATTGTGTTAAGCTCGCTTCGGTTTGCTAGTTTTTTCTTCAAGCAAAATTAAGTTGTTGATTAACAATTATATTAGCAACCTAGAATAAATAATACATAAAATTTGGATCATTAGAAGTTCAAAAAAAAATTAGCCATTATAATAATAGTGTACTTAGGTAAATTGGAATGGTTTCACATGTGAAAATGAATACCCTTCAATAGGATAAGCCATGTGTAAATTAGTGCTACCAACTTGATACTTTTGATTTGTTGAAAACAAATGAAAGTATGAGAAATATATGCAACTTAGGCTACCAAAAAAATATCTTCAAATCAAATGAGACTTGAAAAAGCCTAATTAAATTAATTATCAAGAATGCATAGTATAAAACTTGTGAGAGTTGCGTTAAGGAAGGTACGAATTACTCAATGGAAGCACCAATGCTTGTACTATTTTTCCCATTATTAATATTCTGAATCTGTTTATTTAATATTTTACAATACAAACAAAAATGTTGCATATATAAGAAAAAAATAGATGTATAATTGTATTATTTGATGAAGACATGTTATTATGCTTTTGCTTCTTCTTTGATTTGGTCTTCTCTAATCCACTCCTTGTACTTTTTCCAGATCTTATAGATTTATTCTCTTTTTTCTTGCTCTTTTATCATAATTTTGTGTCCATCTTCATCTAATGCCTTTCAGTGCCATATGATGCTCAAACATTTTGTTTTTCTTCTACTCTGAATGTAAGAGTTTTTTTCACACACTTCAAATGCAAAAGTTTGCTTTGTGATAAGCTCATAATTCAACGCATTTTTTGACATTCTCAATAGCACAAACTAGGATGTTTTATCATATAATTAATGAATTTATGCACTTATCTTTTGATATATGTTGTGTAGGTAAATAGTTGGAAGAAGTAGGGTTGAAAGATGAAAGATGAAAAATCCAGAAAAATTGAAGTACAGAACTCACGTTGTGGCACCACCTATAAAAATCAGGCAGTAGATTCTAGTGTGACTCGCACCGTGGTGCCAGGCAAAATCATCCAGAAGTATTCTAAAGACTGTGCCAATTTCTTATGCCACAGCACCTTGATGATGATGATTCTTTAGGCCTTGACAAGTGGCGTGAAATAGGAATTTTTGGCATCTTTATTGTTATACACACATATTAGATACACATATTACATCACTCTCCATAAGATTTACAATTCATATACAATATACAAATATGTCATCATCTTTATAAATCACACATACTTTTACACATTTTTCTTGCACAATTCTCTCAATACCCATTCACAATACGTACTCCCATACAAAAACTACTCTCCACCCATTTACAATCCACCGTACCATCATCGTTGGAGCACAAGAAAGTTGAAATTGAAGTCAAGAGGAGAAGGAATCTAGCATTGGGACTGTGGAATCAAATGAAGAATTGAAAAATACTTAATTGGGTTGTAATTTTGTTCTTTGATTTTCTTTTAATTTTTGTTGACTTTGAGAAATATTGGAAATCCCATGATATTAATGAACAAATTATATTTTATTTAATATGAGCAAAACTTCTTTTAATCATCGCCTGGAAAACCAATCTATGGATTTATGAGTTGATAACTTGTTCATGGTTAGATGTTATTTTAAATTGTGTTGAGCATGTATTATGGTCTTAATGTCTTTTAAAGTTTGGCCAACTTTGAATTGATCCTTATTATTGCAATTAAAACTAAGAGGTAGTATTGCAATGAGTGCTTATGTAATACATGTTATGGAGTAATTAATATAGAGATATATAAATTAGTACATGCAATAGTCATAGACATAATTTAATTATATGGGAGTTCAAAGGTCTTAATGCATTATTAATCAGTTATAACTATAATAGAGATGTTGTCGATTATATCTTAATAGTAGATTTGGTAAATCGCGAGAGAATATTGAGTACATCCAAAAATCCCATTGTTGTGCTATTGAATGTCATCCTAATCATAATTTGTGAAACTCGTAATAAAATAGGTTGGTCATCCATAGCGTTAACCTCTTTTCTCTTGATTCCAGTTTCATACATTTCTTAGCTTTTAAATTTGTTTTGCTAAATAGTTATTTTAGTTTTTAAATCAATAATCCAATTTTGATAGGTTAAATATAGCTAGAGTGACTATATTCGGTCTTGTATACACACTTTTTAGGGACACGCAACCCTCACCTCAAACACTCTATTGTGATTAGTATACTTGTTAATCAATATTTGCATTTTGCATGCACACAAAGTTTTTGATGTCGTTACCGGGGAGTGTGTTTTTACAATTTCGAAGTTTAATCATCTAGTCATAGTTTAACCATTTATTTGCTTTATTTTTGTTATATTATTCTAGTTTACTTTGATTTTTTTTGTTTTTTCTTCTAGGGGTGGGTATGTTAGTGCATGACCTGACCAAATTGTCAGGAATCATGCCATACGACCCGAAAATTGAAAGAACCTTCCACCACTTATTGAAGAGAATAAAAGTAAAAGTGGTGAACAATGAGCAAGATGCCAATCTTTGTTGGATTATGCCAAGCCATTCGTTAATGGTACCATGTATAGCATTCGGGGACCGGCAATTCAAGTCAACATGTTTGAGATCAAGCCCGCAATTATTCAAATAATATTTTGCACGTTGGTTCAATTTAGCTATCTACCAAGTAATGATCCTAACACTTATATCATAAACTTCTTGAGATTTGTGATATATTCAAACATATTAGTGTACGAATGGTATAATTCGGTTGAGGCTCTTCCCTTTCTCTTTGAGGGATAAGGCCAAGTGTTGGTTAGTATTTTTCTCCTCCTAAAATTATTAAAATGTGTAGTGATTGATGTCATTGGCTTTTTATTGATTTGTTGGAGGAAATGACTTCACAAAGTTACCAATGACATTCTGATAGGACAATAGTAAAAAGCCAGCCAGAGTTCACAATGTGGATACATTCACAGCTCTCACCACTCAAATTAAACCACTAAACGAAAATATTGGCAACATGAGTGCCTCAACAATGAAGGTATAAATCGTTGCTTGTGAGTTGTGTAGAAGAGGCCATTATAGCATGGAATGCCACCATTCTCTTAATCATCAGAGCAAGCTAATTTCGTAGAGACTTTCATAGGCAACAAGGTAACCCTTACCCCAACACATACAACCCCAAATGACAAAACCACCCCAATTTTTCTTGGAGTAACAATCAAAACATAGTGAAGTCACCACATCAAAATTCCAACCACAAGAGAATAAGCCCAATTTGGAGGAGCTTATGATGAAATTTATATTGATCACCAAAACCAGTTTCCAAAATCAAGAGGCATTGAATCATAATTTGGAGACTCAAGTAGGCAAATTAGCTAACATGATATCTACAAGAGCTTAAGGTGTACTACTTAGTGACACCGAGAAAAATCTAAAGGAAAATATGAAGGCAATTACATTGAGGAGTGGTAAGGAAGTTGAAACTCAAGTGAAGGAGGACAAGCCTACCACTGAACCAAGCATCCCACCTATACCGGTTGTTCTTGTTGGGTTCGTGTGATCACGAGAAATGTATACATAGCGGAATTTAAAATTTTTTAAAAATATAAATATATATTACATCAGATGTAATTAAAACGAATCACAAAACCTTTTCGCGATTATTCAGTTGTGCGTTTTCTGATAGTTAAAGTAAGAAAGTTTCAAAAACTCTTACCTTGATTTGCACTCTGACTGATGTAGGGATTAAAATGATTCCAATCGTTATCCCTGCATGAAAGTATCTCCATGTTTTTCAATTCAAAACCCCTTTGATTAAAATCTGATTTGCTTCTAAGATCCCAAATGTTATCTCTCTAATGGTATCCACACCTTGGATGCCCACTCGCAACCGAATCATATGCTAGTAGTTTTCGATTCGATAATTCTATCTCAAAATAATTTTATTTGGAATAAGAACACACTAACAATTAGTGTTTTAGGTATTTAATTTAATTCTTAATTTAACAATTAAATCAAGAATTAAACTAGATAAAAGGTTGGTGAACTTTTGGAGATTAAAAGGAAAGGAGGGACAAATTTTTGGAGATGAAAGAAAAACTATTTTTCTTCAAGAGATAGAGATTGTTTTCCACATTTTTTTCACAAAAATCTGCAATAAAATCCCCATAAAAGATATCCAAGAAGATTGTCAATCAAGACTATCACAAGTTTTTTCCATGTATGACTCTTCTTCTTTTCTTATCTCCAACTCATTTGGTAAGTTTCCTTATCCCATAAGGACTTTCCTTTTTCCTTATTAGCTTTTAGAAATTGAATTCCCAATTCAACTTTCTCTAGAAATTGGATTCTCAATCCAATTTCCTAATGGGCTACCTACAAGCGCACACCTAATGGCCTAGGTCTAAGTAATCAATTAGACCTACTTTAATTGATCCAATCAATTAAATTAATTTATTTAATTAATTAGGATCATTTTAATTAATTGATCCAATCAATTGTTTAAATGTTCCAATTGGGCTGGTTCAATCAATTAATCCAATTAATTAATTGAATTAATTCAACAATTGAATTAAGTTAACTGCCATTAATTAATCACATTAATTAATTTAATACAACACTTAGATTAATTTCTAGGCTAGAAATGGACTTATTCAAGTTTTGTGTGTGACCCCTTAGGTTCACTTTAAACTAGCAGTGGGCTCACAACTCTTGTGACTTAGTTGAATAATTAATTATTCTGATTAATTAATCCAATTAATTAATTCTCTTGGAATTAACTCGTTAATTCCAAAAACCCACAAGACATGGAAAACACCTAACAATGCATCATGACTCCTAGTCTAAGGTGAATGTGCGAACCTATTTCAATTACGAATACCATACAAGTATGGTCCTTCTGTCATCTAATCTCCCGATTAAGCCTAGGGCATGGATGTTAAGTCGAAACCCCATTAGTTCAATAACTATATTTTCATTTCTAATAGCTTGACTCAATGATGAATAATTAAAAAACTCCACGTCTAATTTCCAACCTTAGTCAAGGATTTTAGAGTCAAGTACAGTGGAACACATAGAAGATTTACCTATTCATCTAGATAGGTGACAGATCTTTTGTTGGCCACTCATCAATCTCCATACATGAAGATGTTACACCCAATATAAACCTCTTGTGATTGTCATGCAATCGGGAAATATATCAAAGTACAACATGTCATGCACAAGGTTACCATGGTGCCTAAAGTCCAAAAACTAATTCTTGCACTATTATAATGAGAAAATTCTCATTCGACAATAGAATATTTCCAATTGGGAATTTTCAGGTGGGGTTGTTCAGTGTACTTGTTCCCAGCAAGCACCTGTATATATGCACTAGTGTCTCCACACCAATACCTATAGAACGAGACATCCTTCTTTCGAGCCTGCATCGTATGTGCAAGTCTCAATGGAATCAATGGTGTCCCATCTCATTGATCCTTAACTTGAAATATTTTAAGATCATAGCCTTAGAGATATATTCCACGATCACCATCATATGAGCAACCATGCCTCATAGCTATATGTGATCTGAGGACTTTATCTAATTCTTATGATGAATTTAAGATAAAGATTATCATTTAAATGATATTAATATAAATAAGAATGATTTGCAAGAGTATAAGAATGGCCAGAACAATTAACACACCAGCACTACTATAACAGTTCTACCTAAGGCGATAAATATCCCTCCCTCATTTCCTTTAGCTTTGTACTAACATAAATTTGATATGAAATTTGTGATGTTTTTATAGATTTTTAAAAAACTGCACATTAGTATCTCTTTGGTAGATGCATTGTTTCAAATGCCTAGATATACAAAATTCTTGAATGAGATTTTGTCCAATGAAAGTAAATTAGAGGAGTTTAAAATGGTGACCTAACTTGAGAATGTTCGGCAATTGTCCAAAACAAGCTTTCACCAAAGCTTAAGGACCCAGGAGTTTCACTATACCTTCAACCATTAGTTCGTTTTTTTTCTCTAAAGTCTTATGTGATTTAGGAGAAAGCATTAATCTTATACCTCTTTTGGTTTATAGGAGACTAGGACTTAGAGAACCAAAGCTTATCATGGTGGTTTTATAGTTAGCAAACCAATTCATTTAGTATCCATGAGGTATCATTAAGAATGTGCTAGTAGAGGTAGAAAAATTTATATTCTAGATTAATTTTCTTATTTTGGACATAAAGGAGGATGTCGAAATGCTTATCATTTTAGGTAGACCATTCCTAGCTATAAAGAGAGCTTTGATAGATGTTAAGTTTGGAATGTTAATACAAAGGGTGGGAGATGAGCAAGTTACTTTAATATGTTTAAGGCCATGAAACATTCGATTAATGAACATACGTGTTATAAAATTGATGCATTTGATCTATTGGCTCTAGAATTTTTGCAAGAAATGACAAATATTGCAAGTCTTGATGCCAACCCACCATACAAGAAGAGTTCTCGGTAGAATTTTGATATTTTGGATAGGCCTCCTACTACTAGACAAAAGCCTTCCATTGAGGAGCCTCTCACTTTTGAACTTAAACCTCTTCTTTCTTATTTGAAATATGCTTATCTTGATAGTTTCAATTATTTGCCGATAATCATTTTTTCTTCTTTGATAGATGAGATCTTGGAGGAAGTAATTGCAAATCTAAATGCCAATTTACCTATAATAAGGTTGTTCAAGCAAAATAAGAGTTTTTTGGGTGGGCCAAAACTAAGATTAAAGTCAATTTTTCAAGTAGTAGTGGATGTAGAATAAATCAAACTCATTGATATGGGATGATCAACTCCATTTTAAGCACAACTTGGGAGAAGATAATGAGCATAAGATGTCTAAATTCCATCTTTCCAATTCCCAAGTAGAGGTAATAAAGTCAAGCTAACGACTATAACGTAGAACTACTTTCTTTTTTCTGAGTTCTTGAATAATTTCTTAGTTAGAATTTGCATTATGTTTTTTTCTAGATTTAGGCATGTTTAACTTTTATTTGATTTTTTATTATTTTGTCATTTCCATGTCTCTTGTCTATTTTCTTCTTTTGTGTTGATTACAGATTTCAAGCCTCCTAAGTGGCTCATAAATTTGCAAGTGTGACATCTAATGGACTTATGTTGTCAAAGGCACACTATACTCACAAGGGAGTTTTTTCCCCCTTATTTGTTGTGTGTTTCAACATTGACAACAATGTTGTATTTATGTTTTAGGGTGGGAAATTTGGAAATTTGAGCTAATTGTTTTTGGTGAATTATGTGTAGTTGTTATGAATTGTTTGAAGAAAGTTCAAGAGTAAGCATTCTTTAATTGCCAAACTTGAGTAGGTTCATGTTTGAGATTGATTGATTTGTCTTAATGACTAATAGCCTATGATGAGTTTTAATTGGTCTTGTAAATAGTTTAGTGAGAAGGAAGATTTCTAGCCTTGTAACATGTGATTCTTGTTTGAGTTGATTTTTATCATGTTTGATGAATTTTTATTGAGCACATTTTGTCAACATCTTGTGAATTGTGTATTGCTTTGTGAAGGATTTTGCATCCAATGATATACTTTGATCAATATGAGGTGTTCTAAAACTTGCTCAATTATCTTTTGAGGCGAAATCCTAGATAATTAGCAAATTTGAAAATGATTTAGGCCATATTTGACTCGTTTGTACCTTTCAACCTCACCATAATAACATCATTATCACTAACTACCCCTTTGGATCTTTTGCAAAGAATGGCATATGCAATGCATATAAGTGATAACCATTTGACTTTGTTTCTTTTAACTCATTTTACCTACCCCTTGTACCTTAAAAAACCATTTATCGTCCTCAATAGAGCTTAATGTATGACATCATATGCACGAATTTGTATGGGATCATGTGGAGATATTTTGAGTATGAAATAAAGGCAATTGGGTCTATGAGCATGAAAGATTTGACTAGATATCAACACAACCCATGGAGATAAAAAAGAAATAAGTTTAGGTGTTGTGTAAGCAAAAGAACATGAAATGAAAGTTTTTGGGATTCATGAAAAAAAAAAGAAAAAAAGGAAAAGATTTGAAAAATATAGAAAAGAAAAAATCAAATTCCAATAGAAAAATGAAGAGAAGTGAAGAAGAGAAAAGCAAGAAATAGAGTGAGATTTTACATGCAACACATTATGTTTTTGCTTTATCCTTACCTTTTATTTCTAGCTAATACCTAGGTCTTACATTACAAACTTATTGAAGTTCTATTGATCTAAGTTTATGAGTCTCTACAATAGTGGAGAATGTGTATGAAAAGCAAGCCTATGGAATTCTCAAAACAACTATATATAAAGTATAATTTTGACATGATAGAACTTATGTGTATATGCGATATTTTTTTTTGTAATACTTTAAGAAAAGATAAATCACTTTTTACACGAACAACCCTATTTAAAATACTTCCTCACATATGTCATATATATAGCAGGGTCAATATTTATATAAAAACACAATACCCACAACGGCTACAATATTTACATACTTGTTTATAATAAAATTTTAAAAGCAAAATATATCACCAGTCTCAAAATATAATACAACACTCAGAATATAACAAGTTAACAAAATAGCCCAACAGGTTGTCATCCATGTACACACTCCATCAGACACCTGCAAAAGAGCCGCCCAACCAGCAAAACATGCTTTAAGTATCGTCGTGCTCACCTACAATGCATAAACTATATGAGCTAATGCTCAGCAAGTAAAGATTATGCTTGTCAACGAATAATCCACAATATCAAGTCATATATCTCAAAATGCTACACCCACATTATAATTCTATGCATCAAAATATTTCTTTCAAAATGATTTCTTTCTTGGGCTCCTGACCAATGCTACTATGCCGTGCACCAGAAAAGAGCTATGCACACTGCTATAATTCAATGGCCAATAATGATATAAGTATGCAAATCCATGCATACTCATAAGTATGCAAATCCATGCACGTGAACCCGCAAATCCATGCATACAACCATACAAATCCATGCATGCTTTGGTACATTAGTAGTAGTCAGCAAAATATTTTTCTCTCTCAAAATCATGTCGTGCAATACAAGATTTACCACAATATTCATATATGATACATGCACGTGCCAATACCCATGTATGTATACTCAATGGACATGAATGACAGTAATGCGTGCCCTATACTATGCACATATGATCTATGATATTACATATAAATCACACATTTACTATATTTATGCATTGTACTTGCAAATGAATCTTTACTTACCTTTCACTTGGTTGGTGGCTTAGTCTAAATTTGTTTAGTATTCCTCTCTAATTTTAGATGTAAAATAGCCTATAATATTACCCAACATCAAACACCATTCCCAATTTGGCAAGTTGAAAGTAGTAGTTCAATGATAGAAATGAAGAAAGGTTGAGGTGGTAGCTTGAGATAGCAAAGCTTAAAGTGGCAAAGCTTGAGGTGTCAAGTGGTGGTTCAAATCTAATGTTACACACACCTCATACAGCTAAAATCTAGTGTTTCTCATTATTGATTTATCTATTTACAACCTATTTTAATTTTCATACGATCGGATAATAAATTATACCCTAATTTCTTAATCAATTCGATATCTACACCGATTGGCATCCGATTCTTAAATGATTGTCTTATTTACATTTCTAAAATCATATGCACATATTTATCTTGTAATATAATACTTAAATCACATTATATCATGTCCAATATCCCAAGTATGTTAATTTACAAATATATACTTTTGAAATAAGTTGATCAAATCAAATTAAACCGTATAAACTTACTAGTGACACCTTTAACACTTCTAAAAATAATAATGTGTAACCTAGTAATATTCATCATATTGATACCTATTTTTCTTCTTATCCCAATGTATAATTGACCATTTAGGTTAGGGGATTCGATAATCAATACCGCGCAAAAGTTTCAAAATTAAGTTTAATGATTAAGAACACCGTATAAAATAAAATGAATTATATAATGTCAATATAAATGCAAATAGCACACAATTAACATATAATGAATGAATCATATTTGACCAGGTGAGTAGTGAGAGGTTCGGGTATCACACTCCCCTGGTCTATTTTGTTTGCCCTTGTATATATCTCAACCAAAACAACAACAATAAAATACCTGAATTAAGTTGGTCATCGATCGACACTGCAGCGTGAAAACACTATCTGAAATTCCCCAAAGTGGTCTAAGAAAGTGGCATCGCATCGCCAAACTGTCTAGCCTTGGTTGGACTTTCATCTCTTTCTTTCAATCTTTGATAACCTTATTGCTTTCTCATTTTTTAGTTCATACAAAATACAAACGAAACATGTAATAAGCAATAGAAAATGCTTGAACCTATATAAATTATTAAGTTAAAAATATTCAATTTTTAGGTAAAATACCCACTTAACAATGTGAACATAAAATTCTTGCAAACTTAAATTTTTTGCAACTGCATGAAACTTTACCTTGAGATGAGTCAAACATTACTATGTGCTGATAATGCTTTCCTATTATCCAATCTTACAATTCTAGTTTACAATAGTAAGCCTTGCACAACTCATATTGAAATAACTCAATAACTTCATGCGTACAAATGCTAGCTGCATGCTTTAGTATTTGAACTAAAAAAGAAACTATTGGTGTACTCTGACTTATTCTTAAATCTACTTTCAACTCTAATATTGGCGATAATCGATCAATCTATCAAAGTGGTGGGAAATTGTAATAGAATATTTTTGTAGCTCATAAATCTTATAAGAATGTTGTTCATACTTTCACTAGGTTGAGTAGTTTTCAAATCTGCACAAAATGATTGTCGCCAATAAACTAGTGCCCATTTTTTTCTTATTATGAACAACCTTTCCAAAACACTCATTAGTTTGAAGTCCATATTTTTCCAACATTTCCTGCCATACAATTAGAAATTCATCCTCCTCATTATCATAAATATAAGAATTGAAGTCCTTACAAAACTTTGTGAAGCGTGTAAACATTTTTACTTAGGTGGGTTGCTACATTTGATATATGTGCCAAATGCAGAAGCGATGATATGTTTTAGGCCATTTTATTGCTAAAGCTTTTGCCACTATGGTATCTTAATCTGTAAGAATAGTTTTAGGTTGTTTTCTAGACATTCTCTAGCAAAAGTGTCAAACAAATAGATAAAAATTGATGTAATTTCATCATACGTACAATAATGTTACACCAAAGATAATAGCTTACTTGTGGTGATTTTCACCAACAAAGAGGAAAAATGGTCGACTGTAATGCTCAATTATCTCCTACATAGCCAATAATAAGCATCTAATCAATACGCATTATTGGGTTATGGCATACAAATAGCATGATTGCACGAATATGAATAATTATTACTATATACTCTACTTATGCTTTAACATGCACTAGTACATAAAATATGAGATCAAACTTTTTTTTATTAACACATTACTTAAGTGACTTTTTGTAGTGAAAAGCTCGGTGTCTAGATTAAAAAAGATTGATGTGTTGAATGATCATGAAATGAATTATTTGTATTGCTCCATACTTGTTACATTCTAAAGAGATTATTTGTCTAAATATTTGCATTAAATATGTTATATTTGGCTAAAAACGAAAAGTATGCAAAATGGTGTAATTTGATTGGTACGTTAACTAGGTTGCATGAAATCATTCTAAACCATATTACACATGATTATAACACTAAAGCATCAATTTTTGTCATCTTCCAGCTCATAAACGTGGCTTTAGCATGAGAAAATATCAAGCATGATGCAACTAATCATCACCATCCACTTACTTCTCTTTGAAATGTCAAAGAAGTCATTTTAGCCATACTTTCTTATGGAAGCTCCTAAAAAACGATCAACCCTTCTTCTCTAAGTTTTTCCCAAATTTCTACACTCTCATACTCACAAAAATTGAATTCAATTCATAGGAATCCATAGAACACAAATTAGAATAAGTTTCTACCCTTTTAACCTTGAAAATCGTTGATGTTGAAGCTTAATTCCAACTTAATCAATGTATATTCTTTTTTAATATTTCTTATGATGAATTTATAGTATCTTGATGGTTACATATTTTAGTATATTTTTGTATGAATGAAAACTCAAGTGGGATAGATTTGAAGCCAAAACCAAACTAGCAAAGCTAGTTTCTAGCAAAATTGATAGTTTTGTGAAATATGCTTAATTTACTTATTTCTATTAATCTTGTAATACTTATATTGTGTTTGGATTTTCCTATAAATGATTAAGAACAATAGTAATTAGTTTTCTTAATTGATGGTTAGAATTAATTTAAGTTAGAATCAAGTTTACTCATATTATTTTGGATTGTGTTCAAGTTTTGGGGGTTGCCCTAATATTTATGTTTGAATTATTAGTTATTTAATAGTTGGTCTAATGTTTAATGTCTTGAATTAGTAGTAAAATATGTAGTATGCATTATTTTTCATGTCATTTAATTGATATGGAATTGTATACAAAAGATTAAAAAATGTATGTAATTTTAATTAGAATAGATTATGTAATTTAATAAAAGGATATTGAAAGGTATATAATTTGATTATGGTAGGCCTTTAACACATCCTATATTCCAAATAGATTGATCTTTTCACTTAGCACAAAGTGGACTTGAGGTAAGTTGAAACTTTCATTTGTTGTATCACAAGAATTATATAATGTTGTTCATATTTTAATGTGATTGTTATTATTTGTCAAATAATCTAATATTTGATGTATTTAGGATTTATGAAGCATGATACTATTAAAAATATAATGAGGTTTTTTTAAAAGAAAGTATGGTACTTGATTGATTGTTGAGTAGATAAGAGACGCAGGAGGGACCAGCGGACCAAACAAATGATAGCAAATACTTGAGATTGAAAAATTGGTATAGAAAAATCACAATGAATGAGATAGAATATGGCTAATACCTGAGGTTGAAAGACCAAGTATGGAAATCTCGTATTATTTATCTTATTAGCCAATCATTATTAACAGGTTTTGAAAACTACGGTCTATTACTATTAGTTAGGTACCACACTTCAAATGCCCTAAAAAATGATTTATGAATGAAAGTTATTAAATTGAATAATGCATTTAATGATTTATGAGATGTGCATGTATGCTATTTGTTATTGCATCAATTTCACCTTACTGAGCCTTTAACTCATTAGATTCATGTGATGCAGGTGAAAATATACAAGTTTTGAGGTTGGTTGAGTCTCTAGAGTGGCCGGACAGAAATTTGTTTATATGCCATGCTTCGAGCTGTTTTGTAGCCTATTATGAAAACTCTGTTTTGTTTTTAAAAAAGCCGCTCTGTTATGATTTTGTAAACAAATGTACTCAGTTTTGATTTATGTACTCAGTCTTGGAATTAACTCAGTTTTTAAAATAAATTCGAGTTCTTTCTCTTATAACCAAAAAGAGAAACTTTTATTAAAATCATAACTCTAGTATTGATGAAAAGTTAACAGTATTGACTTAGTTGTATTAGTTTATTTAGATTCTACAGTTAGATTAAGGGGTGTTACATCGACCCTCTTTATTTTTCCTATAGGTTGTATCAAAAACAAACTACGTAATGAGAATGAGCATAGTAAGCCATCATTTATACATCATCCCAAAGTATATAAGTTATCAAATTATCTTCATCAAACTGAATTGCATAAAAGAAATTAGGATCATCTACCCCTCTAATGTCACGTGTCTTCATTTCCATCTCTTTGAATGCAAATAGTTTTTGTAATCTTGAAAATAAATCCAACATTTTCAGGCCCACCTATTTGTTGTGCTATTAAGGCAAAACATACTCTTGGTGCTATTCCTGAGCTATTTATATTATTAGCTTGTGAGGTTTTTGTAGCAATTATAGTTCTATGGTATCTCAACAAATGAGTTTTAACTTGACTCACTAGATCATGATCACTATGATCAACAATAAGATTGGCAAATAATTTTATATTTACCAGTTCTATAGAAACCATCAATCTTATTCATTGCACAACAATCTTTTTTTTTTGTTTCTGGGTGATGAGACTTAATATTTACATCTCTTTTATCTTTTGGTCTGTACCCTTGGCATGTACAATAAATGTCCTATTAATTATCCTCTCCTTGATATCTCTATGGATATTGTGCTTTCTAATATTAAATCCACTACCCCTCTCATATTCATTATCAAATTTATATGTTGTTTCTTCACTATCAAATTCCGTAATAATTTTCAAAATTTACTCTTCCAAATGGTTGAGTATTGTTCAATTATGAGCTTTTCTTCATTATTGTTGTCAAAAAGTTCTTTTTTTTAATCCGCCTCATGAAATTCTAACTTGCAGCGTGGAGTAATATCAACACAAGTATCTCTATCCATTGCTTGTTGAGCAAATTAAGAGAATCTGAAATCAATAAAAAATTGTTATAATACGAAAAAATGTTATGGTGTATGATTATAAATATAAATGTCTAATTTTATTACATACACAAGTAACATAAAATGATTAATCTCCTAGTTTTGGTCATAATATATTGATTTCTTGTATTAAAATAATAATAATTTTTATAACTTTTAACAATAAATTATATCTATGATCATCAGTAAAACTATCCCTGATTATGTTTCTCTCATAATTAGTAATAATTCAAGTAGAAAAAGAGTACTCTAATTATGGAACAAAAAATCAAATTCATATTTTAGAAACTTGATTAAATTTATAATAACTTTTGTCTTGAACAATGCCGCAATGGTAGTTTCAAATCATCATTCAAACTAGAGCATAGTACAAAAAATTGCAGAACATTGGATTAGGAAATAAGATTTTGTAGTTTCACATGGATAATAAATCACAATAAAATCTTGATAACAAGATTCTAGCCAACATTACTCTCTGTTTTACCATCTCAATGGTAGTAAGGTTGAACAAGCAAGTCAAAAGTCAGACATTTCTTTAAACATTAATAATGCCCATAGTTTAATATAGCAGATGAATTTCTACCTATTAATAGAAGGAATTACAAGTTTCATTAGTCTCAAAAAGACCTTTCTACTAAATTTAAATTTCACTCGTTGCAGAGAAATATATACCAATATGCATATAAGTTGATACTACAAAAGAAAAAATGGATTTTTGATGAAAACTTAATGAACAAATTTGATTTCGTGGAAGTGAGGGAGTTTGATATTGGAACATCGCCACGCCTTAAGGGAAAAGAGTTCTAAATTCTTCTTCATTTTTTTTTGTTGTTTTTCTTAGATGAGATTTGCACTGTATGGAAATTTCCATAGTCATCTCCATTCTTTCTATTGCATTGCAAGAAAATTTAGGGACAAATCTCTCTTCTCATGTAAAATTATTTAACGCCGTTTCTATTCTTTGTTAGCCTATTTATTTTACTCGTGGCATTAATCCATACTACACAATAGAAGATGAAACACAATTATGTAATAGAATATCCCATCTACCAAATTGTAAAATCGGCTGAAATAAGTTCTTTCATATATCTCAAGAGTATTTATACAACATACAATCCTATTGAAAAAAAGTCAACTATACAATCAATCTAACAACTACACATTAATCCGACATCTAATACCCTAATTTTAACACATTAATTTCTAGTTAAATAAGGAAATACAATTTATATGCTAATTACAAAATTGAAAAAATTATGATGAACTCAAAAAATAAATATGGAACATTATTTCAAAGTATGAATATTATGCCAAAACAGTACTAAATATCATTGACGACCAAAGGTGAAATAATAGAGCAATGTCAAAAAAATCCCCAAAAGATAATGAGTTTATAACTATTTGAGAAACAAAAAGATTGTCAAAACTAAATTTTAAATTAACTTGTCAATTCAATAATTAAATTTTGCAATACACTAATCCAAACACTTTTCGTTTTTGAAATTAAAAAAAAATTCTTAGTTTATTTTATAATAAAAAATACAGAAAACATAACTGAAAATGAATTTAAATATTTTACCTATATATTGGAAATTTAGGCAATTTTATTTTGATATAATATTAGTTACAAAGTACAATGACCAAAATTTTAGGACATAAGCTCATAATCTCTTGAGAATTTTAATATTTTTAAAGTTGTGGGAGGTGAGAAAATATGAATAGTTTAGGGGTAAAATGTGATTAGCTAAATATGATTTCATGATTTTGCCCAATATATTCATGCATGTGGCGTACAAACGTGTATTCGGGTGGAATATTTTCTTTGAATTAACATTTAAATGGTACCATGTAATATTCATTATGTTTGGATGATTAAATTCCCTTTTTTTAATTTTAGGTGGCAAAATGTAAAAAGTCAAATAGTTTGGATGACAAAATATTAATTTGAATTCAATTAAACAAACTATCTTTTTCATGTTTACATATTCTTCTGTTTATGATAAACCCAACACTTTAATTTTTTAGTTATGATTTCATGAAATTATATATAACAACTTATTTGATGTTGACAATAAAAAAATAATTTTCATATGCCTTGGCACAGAATAAAAAAAGGATAAATTTCACTTTACCCCCTCAAATATATATTTGATATCATTTTACCTCCTCACATTATGAAACCGCACACTTGCCTCCTCTAACTAAGAAATATAATTTATTTTTTAGTTTTACCTCTCTTTTCAATATATTTGAAAAAGTATTGAAGTTAAAATATTAAAAATTTAAAATTTTATTTGCTCTTAATGAAATAAAGTAACTAATTTAACTAGACCAACTATAAAATCACGCAATTGAGTTTTATATCCAATTCTATATAAAAGAATAATTTTTAGTTAATAAATGGGTTAATTATTTTTTGCCATCCGAACTATGGCTCTTTTTTGGGTTTCTCATCTAAACTTTTTTTCTTTGTAGTTTACCACTTCAATTATACGAGTTTTGCATTTTACCATCTAAAACCTTCCGTCAGCGGAATATTCCGCCGAGATTCCTTCATGTGCGCCGTACATGAGGGCAAAATCTAAAGTTGTGAAAGTTATTGCACTTTACCACATAAATTTTGCAATATTTCTCAATTTGCCATCCAAATTCTACACTATTTCTCACTTTGCCACTTCACTTCAAAAAAATAAAAATAAAATTATTTATATGCATGTATTATCTATTTTTCATTACTCATTTACAAAAATTAAATTAAATTACCATTTATTATAATAAAAAATATATTATTAGTAAAATTAATTTTTTAATTTATTCCAATCCAACTTCCTTGTTGGATTATAAATTATTTAATTTACTTGATTAACTTATAAATTGAAATGAATAATAATTATAAATTAGCAAAGTTCTTTATAGATATGGAGCAATAATAAAATTATAAATATAAGAATAATCTTGTGTTAAAATTGTAATATTTTTATTTTTTAATTTTACTTGTGTTTAGACTAATTTAGTTTTCAAAATATATTCTAATATGTTCAAATTTTCATTATTGTATATCTGTAATTTTGTTCCACTCAAAATTATCAAGTAATTGCTTATGGTTTTTGTCATTTTCAAATTAAAATTATAATTTATTCTTATTCAAATTTAGTAAGGTAATTTAGTGAATATAATTCTTAATTCAACAAGAAAGTTGAAAAAGAATAAATAAAATAAATTAATTTTAGTAATAATATATTTTTTATTATAATTAGTAGTAACTAAATTTAATTTTCGTGAAAGAGTAATAGGAAAAGAGATAAGTACATGCATATAAATATTTTTTTTTATTTTTTTGAAGTGATGTGGTAGAGTGAGAAATAATGCAAAGTTTGGGTGCCAAATTGAGAAATCTTGCAAAGTTTAGGTGGTAAAGTGCAATAACTTTCATAACTTTAGATGATTTGATGATTTTGCCCTCATGTGCGACGCATGTGAAGGAATATTGACAGAATATTCTGCCGGCGGGAGGTCCTAGATGGTAAAGTGCAAAACTCGTATAGTTGAGGTGGTAAACTACAAAAAAAAAAAAAAATTAGGTGGAAAACCCAGAAAAGGGCCATAGTTCGGATGGTATAAAATAATTAACCCTAAATCTTAATTCTATTCTTAACTATTATAAATAGTTGTTAAATAATTAATAATTATAATGCTGGTGTGGTCGAAATCATTTCTTAAGTTTTGGTATTGGCTATGTATCAACCCCATATATGGTTTTATGCCTTTTATGAAATTGTTTTCAATGAACAATCATTCTGGTTTGGTCACTTCAATCCTCGAAGGCACCCATTCTCCCAAAGTTATAGGTTACTTTGCAGAGTTTCTTAAATAAAGATATCTCGTACCCTTAGTTAGTTATTCTTTACCTACCCACATGTGTCGTGTATGGGTAAATATAAAATAATGTTTAAAGCTCAAACTCGAAAGTGTTAGTTATTTAATGACTATTTATGAATTAAATATAAAATTATTTTTTAAGAAAATTATTATTTTGTATAGTAAAACAAGTAACTTATTAAATAAAAACATTGCTTTATATAGTAAAATAAGTGTAAAATTTAACTATATCATTCTATAGTTAGTCTAATTTAAATTATTTTTTTTGTATTATAAAGTGTAGATAAAATTTTAATATTTTATCTTTGATATTTTTTCAAATGTATTGAAAAGAGATAAAATTAAAAAATAAAGTATATTTTCTTAGTTGAAGGAAATAAAGTTTTTATTTTCATAGTTTGAGGTGGCGAATTGGCACTAATCAAATAGTTGAGTGGGTAAACTGAAATTCACCCTGAATAAAGTAAAGTGTCTTAAGATTTTTATTGTACTATTAACTTTTTTTCTCTTAAAAAGAAATTATAAAAATAATTAATGAAGCTATTATTTATCGTGTTTTCACTATTAACAATAATAAAAAATATTATGATATATTTTTTTTGACTTTACATGAAAAGATGAGAAAAAAATGCGCAGTGATGATTGACAAAAAATATTTTTAATAAATTTTTTATCTAAAAATGATATTAAGGGTAAATCGTTATAATGAATGTAAGTTGGGAAGATAAAATATTTAAAATTTATTTTTATAAAGTGAAGTGTCAAAATAATTATATTTAAAAAATAAAATTTATATATTTTAAAAAATAAAATTTAAAATATATTTTTTAGGGATGGTGTACAAAATGATCAAATTTGGGTGAAGCATCATGGTACTAAATAATTGAAGTAAAATGAAGTTTTCAACCGGAGTCTGCGTTTTGACTCTGTGATCTGTACACTCTCTCTCTCTCTCTCTCTCTCTCTCTCTCTCTTACAATACAATTCTTTTCTGCTTTATTTTTTTCCAAAAGATAAAATAAAAATTGAAAGCAATCGCATAGAAATCGAAGAATTTATTCGGGTCCGATCGCAAATCAATTCTTTTATTCGCTCTTAGTTGTGCCGATAACTTCGAGGTTCTTCTTCGAGTAATTTTTCATTATTATTATTTTTATATATATACAATTGAATAGAATTTATTGGGGTTTATATATATATATATTTATATATGTATGAGCGTGAATGTGCGTGTATGATATGGTTTGTTTCACTTAATAAAACGCCCATTGATTTTTATTTTTGTTCTCTTTTCTTGGTTTTGTTGTCAGGGTTTGATGCCGAACAGCTAATGGTTGATTTTTCTGGAGCTCTTATGTATTTCTATGAATAGTTGTATTTCTTTCTTTAGATTTTTTTTTTCAATTTCTGTAGGGAATTGTTGCCAAGGGAGAGAGACTATTTTTTTTTTTTTTTTTTGTATCTTCTGTTACTGTGAAAACATATGTAACATTTGAATTTATATTATTTATGTGGCTTACCTTTTTACCCATCAAATTTTTGCATGCAAAGACAATTTATTCTGCAAGGGTACACCATTTGATGCAAAGGGTACAGTACCACTCGTACTGTGGTTCGATCTTGCTATATGAGAGAATTCTTGCTATGCCATTTTCTTGAACTTAGCCTTGTGTGTTTTTGAATTTATCTCAGTTCTGTATCTATTACTGTATTGAACTTTGAGACCTGTGTTTCTTGTTTGGCTTTCACCTGCTCTTGAATATCATCTTCTTTCACCCACCCACCTACCATTGACCGATGTGTATGTCTTTTGACGCATTTCCAAATGTCGAAAATTTTGTAGACTGAGATTGGATTGGATGAGTGCAGGTCCTTGATCGCCTGGAATTTGTAGGAGGGCATTTTGGTGTGGCTTAAGTGCTAATGGAGAGCTTAGCGCAGTTGGAAGTGTTGTGTGAAAGACTTTATAACTCACAGGACTCAGCGGAACGGACACATGCTGAGAACACTCTGAAATGCTTTTCCACAAATATTGATTATATTTCGCAGTGTCAGTATATTCTGGACAATGCTTTGACCCCTACGCGTTGATGCTGGCTAGTTCAAGCTTGTTGAAGCAAGTGACCGAGCATAGTCTCTCCTTGCAGCTACGCCTTGATATCCGTAAATATAATATGGCTTACTGTTTATGTTGGGCATGTTAACTTAACAGATTTGTTTTATTATCTGGCTATCTGTTCTTGATTTGACTTTGAACTTCAGTATATCATTGTAAACATAATGGCAACTTAGCCAAATTAAAAATTTAATTCCATTGTCATTCCACCAAGTTCAAAATACAACCTCTTCATCATGGAGTTGATTAGTGTTTGTTTATTTGTTTTTTATTTTCTTTAAGGCAATCTGAAGTCATTGGCTTTTACTGTCTATGAAGGAAATTATCTTATCAACTATCTGGCAAACAGAG
This sequence comes from Paulownia fortunei, assembly GCA_019321725.1. Classification (NCBI taxonomy): domain Eukaryota; kingdom Viridiplantae; phylum Streptophyta; class Magnoliopsida; order Lamiales; family Paulowniaceae; genus Paulownia; species Paulownia fortunei. Next base: position 8,896,352 of record CM033106.1, read on the forward strand.
GTCCTGAGCTGCAGCCGTTTGTGATTGGATCTTTAGTTCAGCTTTTATGTCGACTTACCAAGTTTGGATGGTTTGATGATGATAGATTTCGAGATGTGGCTAAAGAATCTATTAACTTTTTGAACCAGGTAATTTCTTCTTTGTGCAATGAAATTATGTTATGTTGATGGAATTCCTCTTCTCTACATTACCAATATTTAAACCTCTTGCCATCTATATCTCGGATTGTGTGTATTCCATCTAGTTTGCAGAAGTGAATGCTTGGTTGTCATGTATTTTGCTTTACATCTAGAGCAGAATATATCTAGAAGATTCATGGAATGTATTTGGTTGGCCTTATTGATTACTTTAAATTGACAAATAACAAGTTAATTAGAGCAGAGACATCACTTTGTCCTTAATGACTCTGGAAAAAAGATAGGTTAAGGGGAAGTTATGACTCTTCACTAGAGTCATCTGTTAATGGATGCGTAGAGTGATTCGTAAGTGGTTAAGAAACTATGGGAATGCTTGGGGAATTAACTATTGATATAACGTTAACTTTGCCAAGAGCTTGTTTTAAGCCTTATCATGATAAGTTTCTTAAAAGATTCTGCAAAGTGTAATATGATCAGATATCAAATACTAGTTGAACTTCCCTGGTTACTTGGTTGAGCAAATAGCTAGTGGATCTGACCGTTGACCCGAGGGGTTGCTTTTGCAACTCGCCTCAGGCAACCTAGCAGAGTTGGCAAATTCATTTCAACTAGTTAATATGAACTGATTGGCTCCACCTTTGGACATTTCCAGAATATTATTAAAATGTGATTGGTTTACCCAGTACTTGGAACAACAGTACATATAAATGAGCTTGAGGTGCTGTACAGTATTGCATCACAAACTAAGGGAAGCAAAAAGGTAAAAAAATGCACGCTACTCTCTCTAAATGCAAGAATCCAAGATTAAGACCTATAAAAAGGATCTCTATTGTTTTACCTAGCAATTCTATAATGTTAACCAAATGTGACATTTAAACTAGAAGAGGGGGAATAAAGGTTCTGTTTGACTAGATACATATTGGATCCTAGGATAACAATATTGACAAAATGGCATACCATGTAATGCTTGGTATTTTAGTAATCATTTTACATCATGCAATAATTTTTCCCCATTTTAATTCTTAGCCATTTTCCCTAAGTCTAAACATGTCGTCTCCTGTTTTTACATATGGAGGCTCAACGATGACACTAGAAGGGGGAACTTTAGTCTGGTTTAGAGAACAGTTTTGAGTCTTTGTAACTTTCAAACTATTCTTGTGTACAAAAAATTATCTCATGATAGGACCGCATCAGGAGAAAATATTTTAGAATATAGGAAGCAATTGAGGAGAAATTTGTATTGCTCGTTGATGACGTTTTATACTTCTGAAGGCTAATGCTGATTTAGGACAAGAACATAAAAGAAAAGAAAAAACATAAGACTTAAAGAAACTATAAAGTTAATCTTTCAAACTAGAAATATGTGGAATTTGAAGAAAATGTCAATGATTTATTTTCTCAATCATCAATGGTTGTCCATAGTGAGAGTTTTGGCCATATATATGTAGGCTATATAAAATAAAAATCCTAAGAAAAAGGAAAATAATTCCCAGAAGGAAACAAAATCAATTGTATTCTACTTAATTAAGAATTCTAAGTAATAAAAATTCCTAATTCTAATGTGATCCCCATCAATGACATTCTAATACTAATCATTTAGATTGTAGTTTGTTTGGTGGGGGTGTGAGAAGATTGCAAGTAATTGTTTTGTGTAGCATAACCGTCTTTGATTCAATTGTAATTGCCAAATCTGTAATTGCAGAAAATGTAAAAAGTTACTATCTTGCGTCTAATCATCCTCCCCTTCCTTACCTGGCCCAAAGTAAGATGAAATATAAAGTAATTGGTGATTTACCAAAATCTTTCGTAAATGATTCCTCCTTTGGTGCTATTGACTAGTCAACTTGATTATTTCTTTAAGTGCAGTGATGAACAGTTCACTCATTTATTTAAAACGCATTTCAATAATATTTTACCCACATGAGAAATATCACGACTCGAAAGTTTTTGCGCATCAATATTGTTCAAGAATCAGTATAGTAAGTATAGTAAGCTTGTAATCTAAGCTTGTAACGATTAGACAGTTCAGTTTTGTACTATAGCAAAGGGAGCACACACTTTTTGACAGAGGGGGTATCATCTTGCTTTCTATGCTAGACTTGTTGACTATTATGGCCCACAATGCAATGATCTTTCAGTTAGAATTGAAACAAACATTATCTGCAAAGATAGGTCACATTGGAGAAATGATAAAAATGTCAGCTAAGACCTTTTGGTTGAAGAAAAGATCTCTTTACATTGTCAGTGCTGAAATAAACTTGGTTACTCTCAGTGTGAGTTTGTTTCTAATTATTGAACTTTTAAAGTTGAATCATAATCTCTAACTATAGTTTGATTGCCACCAATCAGTTTTTCTAGACTAACTCAGGAAGTTTGGATTTGCTCTCCTTTTAATGATTTATTTGGATGTGAACTTGTCAATCAGATGGCAAGGCCTCTAAATTTGCAGTTCCTTGAGCATAAACATCTGTTACCATTTGAAAGAATCAGCTACTATCTGATATAGTACTTAAAAGAGGCAAAATATTAATACTTTGTTTTTATAATGATTCTCATAAATTTATCCCATCAGCATAGTCATTGTAGTGAAACAAATCTTATTATGAAACTCTGAATAGTCAACTTTAGTAGCTATCTATATTAAATGAATTCAAAAACAGAAATATTGAATCTGGTCCTGATTTGTCTGTAAGATCAGGTAAAAATTGTTTACCATGCAATTCTTCCTGTTTTCAACAAGTCCTCCGCCTACAGCTGAATAGTCTTTTCATTATGTCTTTCGTTAAATCAGGTAGTGCTCAAATGATATGTGGAAAGTAGATAAATATGTGATATCTGGTTTTCTGCTTTACTGAAAATCAGCATCATATTCCCGCTTGTTTCTTGACAGCTGATATATTTCTCCATCTCGTACCAGCTGCTTTTCTTTGTAATTCCTTTACAACATCTTCTTGCATTTAGATATACATCTGGCACTAAGCTACAGGCACTCATGAAATGAATCAGGAAAATTTAGTGCCCTATATTGTTTATCTGAGAGAAGGATCTTATGTAAAATGTCATAGAATTCTCAAGTTAGCTGAGCATTTTGTTTTCAGCATTAATCCTCAGTTGTCGTTATCATTATTATAACAATTATCATCATCATTATTTTTCTTAAAAGTGAGTTTTATTTGTTTTTTTGCCCAAATGTGGCACTCCCCCATTCACTTCCAGTTACACCTTTTACCATCAAAAGCATATCCAAAACCAAACATATTACAATAAAACAAACTTATCCAAACTAAAAAGGAAAAGCATGCATAATGCACAGACCAAAGAAAATAACAGCATGTTTAAATGAGGCACACCAAAATCTGTCTAGTGTTTATGAAGCAACTTTGTTTTGCATGTTCTGTAATTTACATCTTTGGAGTGCCTTTTGGATTTGTTTGCTGATTTTGTTACATGTCTTCAGAACTTATTTTCTCCCCTTTCTCCATAGCTTTTTAAGTAAATAATCACATATACTGTTTTCTTTTTGTAATAGTGTGTTGATTTATGTTTCCTTTTGGTATATAGTTATCATCCAGTTTGCATATCTTAGATGAGAGATTCATCTTTCTGGAAAAATATGCAAATCTCAACTTGAGCGTGTTTTTTTTTTTAAATGTGTTATTTCATAATTCACTAACTTGGTAGCTAATGCTTGTGGGCATGATCTCTGAAGAGGTTCTGTATTTGTCAGGCAACATCAGATCACTATGCTATTGGTTTAAAGATATTAAATCAGCTTGTATGTGAGATGAATCAGGTTGGTCTTTTCTAACTCATTGTCCAAATGCTTTCTTACTTTGAAGAAACTGAGGTTTAGAAGGTACTATAACATAAAAGATGTCTACTGTGTTACTATTATGCTTCCGTTCAGATTTCATGGTATCACTTGTGCCTTGTTGCCCAATATACACATAAGTAAATTGACGTTGCTTATTTTTTCTTTCAGAATTTTAGAGCTTTAACGATTTTGTCTCTTTTTCTCTTCTGGTCAAATTTCTGCTTGCCTGAATCTTATTTGGCTCTTCTTGACCTTTTACTCTCAGCCAAATCCAGGATTGCCTTCATCACATCATCGAAGGGTGGCCTGTTCCTTCAGGGATCAATGCCTTTTCCAAATTTTCCAGATATCTTTAACTTCATTGCATCAGCTTAAAAATGATGGTATGGTGCTGGCTATTATTCTGGTTCTGTTACATTGGAAAACTTGTGCTTTTCTTTTGTTTTTTGACCATGAGAATAATATACTAAGTTTTGACACATGCAGCCATCAGCCGGTTGCAAGAATTGGCTCTATCACTGTCCTTGAAATGCTTGTCTTTTGATTTTGTTGGGACATCAATTGATGAAAGTTCTGAAGAATTTGGGACTGTTCAGGTATATTTTTGGTTAACAAGAAATAGATGTGATTGGAATTTGAGGTTATTAATGAAAATTCTGCTTAGATGACCTTTTAATGCATGATTGTTGCAGAGAATGTGTATGTATTGGTATATGTCTTTGTTTGTATTTTAAAATCGTATGAGTTTGTTGCCTGATGAATGTTTGCTGCAAGGTTAGTATTGCTGAACTGAGTTCAATTTTACAGATTCCATCTTCTTGGAAGCCTGTGTTAGAGGATTTTTCAACACTACAGATATTTTTTGATTATTATGCACTTACAAAGCCCCCTATCTCCAAGGAGGTTAGTTCATTTATAATTTCTTCATCTGTATGCTATACCCCAGACGGTTTTCTAGATTGGTTCTATGTTTGATGTTTAATTGACTGCTTTGGATTGGATACAGAGTGTGTCCAAGTTATACCAAAATACATTTTCTGTAGTAATAGAAAAAATCAACTTGTAAGTTCCACATGGGTTCGATTGAATATGAATGAATAAAACAAAATCTAGCTATTGAGTATTCTCTATGCATTTTGCTAGACATATCTATGGTATCTTCATTTCTGTAGTCCTGTTTTTCTTTTTATTTTATTTTTCAGCAATATGTTTTTACTTTAACTTTCAAGTGAACTGAAGAAACTGTTGTTTTTTTTTACCTTTTTATTTTATTTTTCTGTTTTTAGGGACTGGCTTTAGTTTCACTAAATTGAATATTGTCTCCCTCTTGCTGACTCTAAGCTCCCCTTGTGTGTGGATGCATACGTGAGTGAATGTGTTTGTTTTGGGATATGTTGTTTTGTCTTTTTACATAATTATTTATTTATTTCGTCGGGGAGGAGGTGTAATGTGGGTTTTTAGTACTTATGAGAAACAGAAGGAAATAGACAATAGCTTGGCTTCTTTCAGATATATGGACATGAAGGAGCTAAGTTTTATGTGACTTCATAAAATTAAATCATCCACATTAAGTAAGCCCGAATCAGGCATCAAGTTGTTGGAATTTTCCTGTCTTGTTTTTACGTTTGTCTTAAGTTGCGTCTTGGTTAAATATATGCACAGTGAAGATACAGTGTGTTACTGTTTCTCAAGGCGATGGCTCTGAGTAGTTTCTTCTCAAGGATGGCCAAGCATGCTAAAGTTTGGCATATGCACTCTGAGTTTGACATTAGTAAAGTTTAGCTCTTGGTAGCACATCATTTCTGATGCTACATGGTCGGACTCTTTTGAATAACATCTTTCGTATTTGGGCCTTACTGCATTTCATTTTGCTTATAAAAACGAGTTGATTATGGCTTGTTAAATACTTGAAAGACCCTGAAGAGATTTATTGATTAGAATATGGAGTGGAGGGGGACTTGATCTCTTTGGAGATGATTACCATTTGTGTTATTGCAGACTGGAATAGTGTTAGAAAGGATTTGAAGGATATGTCAAACCCATCAATTTCCAGGTTGAAAGTAGGATGAGCTTTTGCATCACTACTGGTATGGGAATAGGCTTTGAAAGATGGGTTTCCAAGTTTATCTGGGATTGCCAGTAATACCTAGTTTGCTAGAAGTTGGGGAGGCAATATACTGAAGGAATTGGTACTCAGTCTACAGACTCTGGAGAAGCTTTACAAATTAGGAACTAGGAGAAGCTGTTGAATTTATTAATCAATTAAAATAAACAATTGGAGAAAGATGATATTTTTTTTTGGGGGGGGGGGACCGATCTACTTTCTTTCCAAATTTTCTAGTAAGTATTGCCAAGAGAACCACTGTTCTTGCTTTAAATGTCCATGGCAGCAGATTTCGCAGACCAAAAATTCGTAAGAGATTAATTTTTGATCTAGAAGCTGTTAACACATCCTACTTATGGGTGATTATCCTTGGAGAAGGAAGAAGATTTATTATAATTACTGATTTAGGGTAGAAAAGATGAGGAGTCCACAAATCACTTGCTGTCATTGTGAAGTGCAGGCATAAAATTTTCATTGGTCTGTTTGGTTCACTCTGTACTTTGTACTTGGTTATGCTTGATAATATCAAAGATCTCGTGTTCTCTTGGTGTTCTTGTGGAAGATGTATGGATGATGAGATTTTGTATATGATGCCAGTATGATCTTTTGTATTTTGGGAACATAGAGAAGTACTAAGAACTTTTGAGGGAAAAGAAAAGACAGTGCATCAGGTGAAGCAAAAATTCTTCTGCAAGTCTTTAGGATCAAACAACAAATTCTGGAAAATGATCGTATTTTGGTTGAGCTTTTGGAGGATGTACTCTAGTGTAGAGATAAAGTTGAATATATTGGATATCATCCCCTTGGTCCTTTGCTTCACACTTTTTTAACTTTCAAGAGAGACACATGTTAGATGCTTTATTCAGTGTCTTAATTAATTTAGGACTATATGCCAGAAATCACTTACGAGATTTGAAAGATTGAACAATTAGTGCATTAAACAACTTCTCTCTTGTAATTTAGTAAACAAATTAGAAGCTACCACTGCAGGTTTATTTCGATTTTGAATTTGAGAACTTTTATCGATCTCCTTATTTTCTTTGACATCAATTGGTTGAGTTTCTGCAAGTGGATTATCTTCCTTATATATAAGAGTATTAACTTCCAAAGAATCCTGTTGGGTATTATTTGTGGGATCGCCATTCGCGTCTTTCTGTTAGCGACTGGCGAGATTCTCCTTCCCTTCCATCTCTTTGCTATTGATTGCTTGGTGTCTTGCAATGCATTTTTAGTTTCTGAATTATGTTTTTTTTTTTTGGTTATTGATATTCTATTCTAAACTTGATTGATTTTCATGAATTTTTATGTGCTCTTCAATGTTAATGTTTAAAACAATTTTCCTTTTTTTTTTTTTTTTTTTTAATTTCCAGTCACTGGAGTGCTTGGTGCGATTGGCGTCTGTAAGACGCTCTCTTTTCACCAATGATGCCACACGTTCCAAGTTCTTGGACCATCTAATGTCAGGAACCAAAGAAATTTTGCGAACAGGGCAAGGTATGTAGATTTATGTCACATTCTACACAGCTTCATTGATATTTAACTTGTCTATGTTAAAAATTCTTGTAATCTTCGGTAATTTCATCTACTCTTTTGGTGCATTAGGTAAATGTAATAAATGTAGTTATCATTTTGATAATTGTGCTGGCTCTATAGTTTAGTTTATGCTGCTTGTACTCCTTTCAAAGTGGTATTACTCTTTATTCTAGTTTTCTAGTCAGAGAGGCTTCAGTAGGTTAGGAAAATGTTGTCATTATCAATTAAATGTGCCTGAAGCAGTGTGTGCTGTAATATGTTTGTCTTGGGGAGGTGTACTATTTGATTTTCCCTTCTCCATCTTTGCTGGCTCATAAGAGTCCCTTGTAGTGTATATTTCAGATATCTTGGCATTCTTCCCAAGTGTTAGGTACTGAAATGATGATATTGCATCTGTGTGTTTATTACTGGGAATAACTTTGGATGGGGACAAATCCTGTTTCTTCTATCTCATTCTTTAAGATTCATGAAACACCATTCTTCCCCCCTGCAAAAGGGGGATTTGTTTTTTCGCCAATTCCAGTATTATAGAAGTCTAGTTAAGCATTAGTTGAATGAATTCATTCACTGCTTGGTTGTGGTGTGGACCTGATTCTTGATATTTGTTTGGTGATGGAGTGTGTAATTTCTGTTTTAAGTTTTATATGCCACATTCGGAGAATCTCATACTGAGCGCACAATTTGGAAGGCCAAACTTTTCTCTGAATTCTAGGATTTTTTGCCTGAAAATTGTTTCACAATAGAATTGATTGTTTTGGTCCATGTGTATGCAATGACTATCACTATTCAAATGAGACAAGTGTGCACATTATCTTTGTGTCAGATTAAGATGTAGGAAAGGGGAATCTTATTAAATTTTAGGAGAAGTTTTGATTTGCCCATGTAATTCAAGACTTTAGGAATAAATTTTGTGGGCATGTATGTTTTGGTAAGTTTTTTATTTGATGGGAAAGGATGGGAGCATCTTTCGTTAATGGTTACAGGTTTGGGAACTATACTAGGATGTATCTTGTGCTTGACTTTTTTGCTTCTCTTTTCTTGGTTGGTGGGGGGTGGGGGCAGAAAACATTGGAATTGTTGCAAAAGCAAAACGGGACCAAGTGTAATCCTTAAGTAAAATTTGCAATTTCAATTGAGCCCCAAAGAATAAAGCTTGAATTAAACCCACGCATTTCTTTTTCACCACTAACCGGAGTTAAAGCTTGCTGTCAGGACTTTCTTAAAAACCAAAACTCAGTTAATCGCTGCTTGATAAGATACATCTAATCGATCAAGAATTCTGTGCATTTATGTAAACTGATTTTATTGTAAACATAATATTTATAATGAGAGAGATGATCATTTGAAATTTAATATGTTTTTTTTTGGTAGGGTAAGAGCGAAATTAATATAATGTGAGAGAGAGAGAGTTGATGATTGAAGTTTGTGGGGTTTGTTTTTAATCGTAAAGAGTAGATGATCATTGGAAATTGAGAGTATGTAGATAACGTTGATGGATTGGTATTATTCTTTCTTGTGGGATTGTCTTTAATTGTAAAGAGTAGATGATTATTTGAAATTTAACGTTTGAAGTTTTTGGTAGGGTAAGAGCGAGGGAATTCTAATTTGACTTGTGTCCCATTTGGCATAAATCCTAGTAAAATCTTTGACCCTGTTTGGAACCGTTTTCATTCCTTTTAGAGAAAAGGAGTCAGATTTGTGGGTCCAAGTCTGAAACGCATAGCTGGCCTCATTTTCATTTTTTCTGGAAACTGTTTTTGAAAATACCTCCTATTTTTTAGGATGATTTTTTGATGTTTTGAGATCAATTCTGAATTTTCGTGAATCAAAATACATCCCACCCAATGGACCACCAATGTTAAAAAACAGAAGAATCTGCTGTCTCGCATTGCACTTCAGTTGCTATCAGAAGCCCTCACGCTACCACAGCCCTATGCTCCACCGCAGCCACCATATAACCTGCCACTATCACTGTCATCATCACCTCCACCTCTGCGTCACCACCCCAATATGGTGTACTCATCACATAAAGAACTGCGACTCTACGCCGACCACCACCTCTATCATTTCTCTCACCATCCCCAGCCTCCAAGGTTTATAGCTAAACCCATGGGTCGTTGGACATCTCATTGCACATTATACTAAAAAGAAAATTATTATTGGTGAGGAGCAGCTCATTTTGCCAATGGTGGGGGGCAGTAGGGAGGGTAAAAGAGAGCATGGTGGTGGAGGGATGGAGGTTCCTTGGCGGAGCCATGGCGGGATAGCTTGCAAGAGTTGAAAAAACAAGCACACATGAAAGACAAGAAGAAGAAGAAATCATGATAAAAACATACTCCAGAAGTAGGGGTCTCACACAAAAAGTTCTTTCTCAATACTGATTTAGCTTTTTGATGTGTTCTAGGAATGAAACATTGCAAAAGAGTTAGTTAGAACAGTAAAGAAATAAAGAAAAAATAACTGGAATTTGTTTGACAGGTTGAAGATTCTTTGTTGGTTTGCGGAACATTCTTGGGATGTCAAGTTTTTTTTAGAGGTCCTGTTAGTGGGTCTTGTGGGCCATGTCAATAGGAGCATATTTTTCCCAGTCCGTAGGTGCATGTGAATTTGATATTCCCCATTTCTATGAGGGTAAGTGGTAAGCCATTTGATACTGAAAATATTATTTTGAAGAAGTTGGTATGATATTCTGACGCATTCCCATTTGAGTTCCATGTTGTTTCATAGAGGAACTTCTACTTATTTGCAAAATCGTGTGGATGCTAGTTCTTCCCTGTGAAACTGCCAATTATTGTTATTGTTCCCTCTGGTGATTCTTTGCTACAGCTTTTCTTTCTTCATGGAATACTTTTAGCTTTTCATCGTACCTAGTCATTTCATATTTGAATAATGTGCTGAACTGGAAATTAGGTCTTGCTGACCATGATAACTACCATGAGTTCTGTCGCCTTCTTGGACGATTCAGAGTTAATTATCAGGTATTTCATTTATATATTTGTGATATCTGATCTGGCATTGGCTTAATGCTATTGTTGTGCTTGGTCATTGAATTCTGCGCACACATATGTAACTAATTTACATGTGTTCTCAACTTCTTTTGGTTTTCTCTAAATTTTTTTTCACTATGATGTAAGTTGAATATGCGGTTCTGAATAGCACAAACTTTCCTGTTTGTTAAGAAAAGGTTTGCATGCTTTGGAATATTTTGGTAGTTCATAGTTTTAAGAGGGTAAAGTTATTTGCATACTACTGATACACACCCTCACCATGATCAAAATCACTTGAAGTATCCTTAAGTGCAGAAACATTTTTGGTCCCACCATTTGCCTCTCTTCATCATATCCAGCCGTGCGCCCTCCCATTTTTATCCTCTCCCCATTTTCATCTGGTGCTTCACAAAGGCTGCTGTCTTCTTCCTGACTTTCTATGAAGACATCATCAGAAGTTTAAAGTATAAGTGGCTTTTAAGATGATCATGTGTGACCGACTCACCAACATTTCATATTTGATTAAAAGTGCAAGACTGAAAAAGAAGGATGCACCCGAAATCAGTCAAGCTGAACTGAATAGTAGAAGAATTATGAGCTTGATGAATCGAACCATCTTATGCTCAAGCATCAATTCAAGTAATTCAAATTTTTAATTTTTTTCTCAGTAATATATTTACCCATGAAATAAAGATGCACAATCAATTTAAAAAATTAATTCAAAAATACATTTGAAAAAAGAGAGGAAAAAAATCTTAAAAAACAACTGGCTTGTCTTCCTTTGAACTACAAAAACTTCAACAGAAGTGAACAGTCTCACCAGTGGCGGAGCTCTGGCAGCTTCAGCAGCAGAAATGGTTTGTGGTGGTTCAGTGGCGAGAGTGTGACAGCTTTCCTTTTCCAGTTATTTCCCTTTGCAATCTTATGTGGTGGGGAGAGAGAGTCTTATTTCTGTCTCCTTCCATTTTCTTATGAATCTATAAAGGTCAAAATAAGAAATTGAGTGTCCTGGTAGTGAGAAAATGACAATTGAAGTGAAGTGGGACTTGGAAGTGAGTTACTTGGGGTGAATTAGAGAGATCTGATGTGATTGAGGTTAGAATTTACGGCAAAGATTTAGACAATCTGTTAAAAGAAATGAAGGGTCAAAAAGTCAATTTAGTAGTCAAGACTATATTTATAATCTGTATATAAAACGAAAAATATAATATTAAATTCTTAAATTTGTTAAAAGCTTGCGAGCTATCAAACAACAATAGTTAAGCCCAAGCTTGGCTCTACAAATATTTGAGCTTGTTTTTAGTTGGGGCATAAGTATATCATATTGGGGTGTGGATTTACCCACTTCAATTTTTAAGTTCTCTTATGTGTGTGCAATTGAAGAGTCCAATTATTTTCAGTCAAGTTCATAAGGAGAGGGGTTAGGGATTTATTATGGGAAGTGGGATGATGGAAGTAACGAAGATTTGGGTTGAATACAATATATAGGGTTTTGGAAAATGCATGTTCCCAAGAGGTCAGTCAGTTCAAAGATTGCATAGGGATGCCACACACCAAGAGTAGAACGGAGATTAGATTTCCATACAGCTCCAGCCTTTTGTTGACTTGGCTTTCTCGTTCTCTTCAGCATTTTCTTGCTTGTACACCGTATTATTATATTGCAGTTACTGACGGTGGACTATGAGGCATTAAGTGGTTCAACATTCACTCATGATCTGCTCAGTGGATCTGTGTAGTTTTCTTTAAATAAGTTAAAATACCTTGATGCTCTTAAATGGACGGTGAACGAAGAATCCTCTGTTACATAAGTTTTATGGTACTTGTAAGCTAGACAAGATTGCATATGGATAAAATTTACTGCTCCTTAAGTTCTAATTTGTTTAATAAATAAATGGAAGAACTGAGAATTCATTTAAAAGAAGATGGATTTTATCTGCTACAGTGTCATACAGGAAATTGCTGAGAGGATTAATCCATTTATGAGCTGTGGCAATCCTTTTTCTGACTTTTGTTTTTCATGAGTTTATCAAGAAATGTCGTATAGTTGTGGAGTTGAATATCTGTCTGAATATTGTCCATTTTGTTCCTCATATCTACAAGAGAAGGACAAAAAGATTGGGAGAACAAAACTGTCTAGCTTTTTATGGTTTCGAAATTCTATCAATTTTCTTGATCAACAGAACCTTTTCTTTTTTGTGTTTTTCCCATTTTCCTCTTCTCCTGCTGATTGGGCTTAAGAAGTTTTCCCTTCTGTACGTGTTTCTCCTGTGCATGTACACATTTCTACCTTGTTTCTATGGTCTTCTATACATGGGTTGCCTGCTAATGGGATTGGGAGCAGGGAGCAAATTAGTTTCTCTTATAGGCCTTTTGTTTGTTCTTTGATAAGTGTTTTTTGTTGCAGTGACATGGGTCCCTATAAGTTTGAGTTTTTGTAACTAAATGGTTGATGTTCTCTTGCAGTTGTCTGAACTTGTGACCATGGAAGGCTATGGAGATTGGATACGTTTAGTTGCTGAGTTCACGTCAAAATCTTTGTTGTCCTGGCAGGTAAGTGGTTTGAAACTTTTTTGTCATAATTGTTTGCATGATTTAGCTTGAGATAAAATTTGTGTGGTTCTGTTTCTCTGACTATCGTTGCCCTTAGGTGAGTGACGGAATGATAAGAATGTTGGTGCAAAGAACTTAAGAATATTGTGTGTTTTGCAGTGGGCCAGCAGCAGTGTGTATTATCTTTTGGGGCTGTGGTCTAGGTTGGTGAGTTCTGTACCCTACCTGAAAGGTGATGCACCAAGTTTGCTTGATGAATTTGTGCCTAAAATCACTGAAGGTTTTATTACTTCAAGATTGGATTCTGCTCAGGTCTGGTACTCAAGAACAATCCATTCAAGACCGAAAAAAGTCTGGTACTATAAACTTACCTTGTTTCTCCTTGTTATTGCAGGCGGGCCTACCAGATGATATTTCGGAGCATCCACTTGACAATGTTGACCTTCTTCAAGACCAGCTGGATTGTTTTCCATATCTTTGCAGATTTCAGGTTAAATATGACTTTGATTAGCTGATTTCTTTATGTTGCGTCATCATTACTTCTTTAATTTTCTAATCAATTTTGTTTCTTTTTTATTAACCTATATAAGTTTCGTGTTTCAGTATGAAAACAGTAGCTTGTTCATTATCAATATCATGGAGCCTATTTTACAAATTTACATGGTATGTTGAAATTTTATTCAAGACAGACTTCTTTTTTTCTGTTGTATTTTTCATGATCTCCTGGGCTTTTGAACAAAAACATACCATTTCAAAATATTATCCTTTTTCAATAGGAAAGAGCACAGCTTCAGACTGGTGATAATAGTGAACTCTCTGTAGTTGAAGCCAAGCTTGCTTGGATTGTACATATAGTTGCCGCTATTTTGAAAATAAAGCAATCTGTTGGCTGCAGGTAACTAATTTATTTATTTATTTTGGTTCTTGTTCCAAATTTCTTACTCTCTTACAGCAGTTTGGTTTCTTTAGAATGATTATTAACTATGTTGAGCTGTGTGCGATTCACAGTGTTGAATCACAAGAAGTAATTGATGCCGAACTTTCAGCTCGTGTTTTGCGACTAGTAAATGTTGCTGATAGTGGGTTACACAGTCAGGTAAGCCTGCAGAATCATTAGGCTTGTTACCTGCAATCTTATTGCTTTAAACTTTAGGTTTAAACCAATGCTTGAAGAAGTAAACAGTGAGACTGGTTCTTTGTGAACTTGTGGTGAAGATTTGGGCTGAAAATGATCTTTACTGTGAATGATCCAAATAGTGGGCAAAGGGGCTTGAGGAATAAACAGTTAAGAGTTTTAGAATATGTGGAAATCAATCTCAGAATTGATAAAACAACATTACGCAATACTATGTGAAGGAAATCAAAGGAGAGTGTTGCAACAGAGAAGACACCAATAGAGTTTGTCTTAGTAGAGATGAGCCTGAGATAGATGACAATTGATTTAACCTTTATGGCTGCATTATAATAGTGGGGACACTGGCAATGTGAAATTTTGGATGAAAAGGAAGCTATGTTTTGGTAATCTAGACATTGTGTTGGTACAAATTTGGAGGGTAGAGCTTTTACATGGCTCAAAAACAGTGAGAGTTAAAGTAGCTAGAGCTTTATTGTTAGATGCGAAGCTGCAGCTCTGGAGATCATTTCTGTTGTGTTGAATATTTTGTTCAATCTGGTGTTAAATTTTCTTTTTTGTGTCTGATGATGCAGTAAAAGAGATAGGTGCATAAAGGCACTTCACAATTTTCAAGGATCAGTCAGATGGGATATTTTTCTCTGCTTCCTCCTCTTGAGGTTCCTAAAAATATGGAAAGCGCAACCTTTGATCCCTCAAAATGCTTTTTAAGAGGGTTCTGATATCGATATTTTTTTTTTTTTGTGATGAGAGCTGCTTTTCTACGGTTCTAGAATCAGTTGTCACCATCATAAGTTGTTTCTAAAATTCGCTGTGGAGTAATTCTTATTACCCTGTGGAAGAAATTTCATGTAGTTCAAAGGTTAGAAAACTAACACTCGGTTATCGCACCCAATGGCTTAGGCCTCCTACCCTATACAAAGATGCATCATAAATCTAAAGAAAGAAGCCGCTATGATACTTCATTTTTGCCTTGAAAAAGTCAGAACAACATATTTAAAGGGTTGCTAACTTGGGTCCAAGAGCCATGTTCTCCTTGTAACTTGGTTTCTAGGACTTGAGGGCTTTCTACTACATCGTTCTGAGCCTACCTGTCCCAACTTACAAAAAGTAGCGGACAGCATCAGACTCTGGAAGCCCATTACTGTAGGCGAATCACATATATACTTCTATGGCAATCGAATTTAAAAGATGCAGAAATATGAAAAAACAGAAATTTAATTTCTAATCAGAATTAATAACTTTATATATCCAAGAAGGATCTAATCTTTTTGACTACTCTCTCTGTAGTGCTTCGCGCTCTTGTTAACAAAAAAAAAAAAAAAGGTAAGATAGTATAGTTAATCAATTAGTGCTATAATTATTATTTAGGGTTCGTCTTCCTTTTCATGTTGACAACCTACTTTTGGGTTTTCACAAACTTTTCCAATTATGGGCAAATTTGGAAACAAAAAATAATATACCTGGATATAAAGATTTTCTCAGCTTATAAATTTAAATTAATCAAGTAATGAAGAATTTTACAAAAATGCACTCCAGTGAAGATCTATCAGCATTGGTGATGATACTAAGGTCAGAGCAATAAACATAGAACGACTTATCAGATATGAAGGCAATTCTCTATTTTATATTAGGGTTAATTACAAAAACCACCTTTGAGGTTTGTCTCTGTATATCATCATTAAAATAGGGTTTTCCCGTTTTTTTTGGTTGATATAAACATTTCTGTAAATGTGATAGACAACAGGTGCAATTTGTAAAATAGAGACAAACCTAAAGGGTATTTGTAGTTTTTTAAATTTAGAGGGGTAGTCAGGGGTGGTTTTCGTAATTGATCTTTATATTATTAATATACTGATAGCAATAGAAAAGGTGAAGTTTGTTATGAGTTAAAAGCATTATTTTTAATTTCGATATGTTTTTGGATGACCAGGAGCATGAATCAATGTTTTTTGCAATTGTAAGATATTTATGTTAAGGAATACTAAGACTTCTTGGGGTGATCACTTTTAAAATATAAACCCATCTCATTTTTGGGATGATACTGAAGCATACTTTTCATACCTTTGCACTTGGCAGCGATACGGTGAATTAAGCAAGCAAAGACTTGATCGAGCAATTCTTACCTTTTTCCAGAATTTTAGGAAGTCTTACGTGGGTGACCAGGCTATGCATTCATCAAAGGTAATAGAAGTAGTTGTCATTTTGCTCATGAGGATTATTGTTTTCCCCTTTGATATGAGTGTGGGAGGTTCTTTGTTTTGTTGCAGCAGTTGTATGCCCGGTTATCTGACCTTATTGGACTTAATGATCATCTATTGCTGTTGGACTTTTTTGTTCGTAAAATTGCTACTAACCTCAAGTGTTATACAGAGGTAACTTTTTCTATGTTGGATCTTCTCATTGATCTTGTTTCTGGATTTTTTTTTTCTGCCTCTCAATTTTTTTCTTATCGCAGAGTGAGGAAGTTATCGACCAAACCTTGAGTCTGTTCTTGGAGCTGGCATCTGGGTTTGTTTGCTTGCTCAGTGTTTTTGGAAAATCTGATTGATTTAATCTTCTTCAGTGTATCTTTTAAGTACCGCCATTTTATTTTCTTGCAGTTATATGACTGGAAAGCTACTTCTCAAGTTGGATACTGTCAAGTTCATAGTTGCCCATCACACTGTAAGACATCCCTGAGTAATTTTTGTCATTTTTCATTGATTTATTCAGTGACAAAGCCTTTTAGTCATGCCTTCTATTCTTATAGCCTTACTTTCAACATCTCTTCTGGATTTCTAAATTCAGAGGGAGCATTTTCCATTTCTTGAAGAGTATAGATGCTCTCGGAGCAGAACAACATTCTACTACACTATTGGTTGGCTAATATTCCTGGAGGACAGTGCGGCTCTCTTTAAGTCTTCTATGGATCCTCTGCTGCAAGTATACTGCTTGTCTTCTCCCTCCCTCTCTCTCTACTCTCTCTCTCTCTCAGACACACGTTTATTTAGTATGTATGTATTTAGCTCTGTATGCATGGGTGACACGCATCTTGAAATTTGTTCCCTCGTAATCTGAAGTTCTTTTGTTTACTATAACTGGATAGCTGGTACTATATTTGATTATAACTGATGATAGGATTAATTAATCATTTTCGTTGGAAGATGACAATGTTCAATGGAAGTTTAATTTGGACTGAAAAACCATGCCATTGCGAGAACTCTGTTTGAAATATGTTGCACAATATATAGAGTTGGGTGATCTACATCTGCATATAGAAAGAAAGTTTTTTGGAGGATGCACTTTCACCTTCAAATCTGAATGTTATGATGTTCTTTATTTGTTCATTATGTTAATTTTCTGTTCACCTTGAAGAAGTTACATAGCGCTACTTCTTGTGGAATACTTAGTGTAAGGGAATTCTTTTGCAAACAACTTTGCTAAAGGCGACTTTTTTTAGAAGAAGATTTAAGTGTTAGCGAATGAAATCCACTGGTGGGGTTCCATGCCTAACCCCTCCCTTGCTCGTGTCCTTTAATCAATTGGAAGCAAAAGAGGAAAAATAAACAGACTGGTTGGGTGATATTAATTAATCTTACTACTCTTTTAGACCGGCGCCAATTTTGACTTTTGTGATAGAAAAAATTGTGGGAATCCACGATATCTATGCATGCTGAGACATCAAAGGAAAAGAAGAGGAGGTTACAAATTTAGATATATTTACAGAGTTCTTATAGTCATCACTTGAAATCTTGATAGAATTGGTGTTTCTAAATTTCCGTAGTTTTCATTGTTGATGGATATTAACAAATGTGCTTGGGTGTCACATAGGTATTCATCACTTTGGAATCAACACCTGAGACCATGTTTCGAACTGATTCTGTAAAATATGCTCTAATTGGATTGATGAGAGATCTAAGGGGGATAGCAATGGCCACAAATAGGTTAGTGCAGATGACTATGAGTGACACGTGTTGATGGGTTTTATCATAGTTTGCATCAACTCTCTCTTCTTTGTGTTTCAGTCGCAGAACTTATGGGCTTCTCTTTGACTGGATTTATCCTGCTCACATGCCAATTCTGCTAAGGGGAATCTCACATTGGGCTGACACACCGGAGGTTAGTTTCATTCTCAATCCTTTATAAGTTTGTCTCTCGCTTTCTAACTTTACCTTTTTGGACAACAAAAAATCAAAGTGGTTGATATGTGTCGTTTAGATCATCAAACCAGGTAATTAGTCATTTAGGTACCAGCATGTCTTGGCACAGCATGCAGGAAAGCTAAAAAGTGTAATACTATATCAAGAAATACATCGACTAGTTGAAAATGCCTGATAATATAAAATAAAAACAACCATGACACCTACTTGAAGTCTGTTGCAGTTTTTTCTGCCAGATATTTCTCAATCAGTTGAGTTCTTATGGTTGGATGTTTCAGGTTAAGGAGGAGAAAGTTACACAGGGTGGTTGGGGTGGGTTCTCCATGGTTGGCTTTGAGATATTTCTTTGAGAAGATTTATTTTGGTTACCTTACCTAATGAAACTGCAAGGTTGAGATTGACTTTATAAGGCAGAGGGCTTCATGGTTGAATGTTTTGAATGCGACTCTACTATGCCGCCTATGCATGACGATGGGCTGTTTGTTTTCTGGAACATTGGCTAAGAATTCTAACTTTAAGTATTGAAGCTCTTTGGTGAAACCCAAGGAGAGCATGATGCTTGCAGGTTTAAGTGACACCACACATTATTTAGCTTGATGCCTCCAAATTCTTTGCTAACTTGATTTCATCTTCGCATTGGAGCCTCTAAGACATGTGCTTGCAAGCGTCTTTTAAAGTACTGATACAAAGATGATGATGCACAGGTGCTATTGCAACTGGGGGTTCTCCAGGTCAGGAAAGGTTGTGTTTCCAGGAAACATATCCAGGTTTTGGGAAGGAAAGAATGACATAGTGGTTTTATGATCTAGACAGTGGGGTCCCTTTGCTTCTATTGACCACCTCATCTAAAACCTTAAGCCTCTAAAGAGGAGAGACATTAAGTATTTAATATCTCAAACACGACCCTCAAGTGAGGCCTTTATTTTATTTTTTTTGTGAAGCCTAGCACGTGAAACTCTTTTTCATAATTGGTGGTAGTGAGATTCGAACCCAAGACTCTTGTTTGGCATAGCTTTGACCATTGACCACCGCATCTAAAAGCTTAAGTTGTACAAGAGGAGAGACATACTAAATATCTCTAACAGAAAGTTTTTGGCTAACATATTTTTTGACAATTATTTCTGTTGAAATTCTTTTTTCATCCTTTTTTCTTTGTTTTAAACGGTGGGCAAAGTCTACAAAGAAGCACCAACACCCCAACTTTAGATGAATAGATCACAACTCTTGCTAATCTTTCTTTTTTCCTATATTTTGATACCTACATCAAAACAATAGAAGACTGTTTTCTGGTGCCATATTCAATGGCTTATCTATTTTGGTGCATGTGTAAAATCATGACCTTGCAACTTATTTATGTAGGTGACAACACCATTGCTGAAATTCATGGCCGAGTTCGTGTTAAACAAAGCTCAACGTTTGACTTTTGATACTTCATCTCCAAACGGCATACTTCTTTTCAGAGAAGTTAGCAAACTACTTGTCGCATACGGCTCAAGGATTTTATCCCTTCCAACTGCTACTGATATATATGGCTTCAAATACAAGGGAATATGGATTTCCTTAACTATTCTTTCTCGGGGTAAAAATCTATGTCCTCATGCTTTGAAATATCCATTTTTTCTTCTTCTATATTTTATGATCTTTATTGACATTGTACCTTTTGGTTATTCTTGTGGGTTGATTTGTATGTCTTACAAAAATTATTTTTGGTGTTGATGCTGGTAAGCTTATTCTACAATCAGGTTTAGAGGCAAATTACAATTACCCTTTGAGTTCTTTGTATGAAAGTTTCGGTTATCATGCAAGTGCTCCATTCATTTCCTATTGCTAGACTTGTAATATTATTGCTTCATGATGTGTTAGTCTTCCTATTTCATTTACAAGTCTAGTAGGTATTGACATTTAGATTTCAAGTACATTCATGCGTGGTGTGCAGCTGTATATAAATTGTTGAATATCATTAGCAGTCGAGCCAAAATAATCTCGAAAAAACCTCTACTTGTTTTATCAATCAGATGCTTACCTTTTTCTTTTCTACGAGGAACACTGGATGAATATGACATGCATGGATGCAAGTTATGACTTGGACTTTATTAGAATTCCTAATCTGTATATCTCCCAAAAGTTTTCTTTTAGTTGAATGTGATAAATATGTTGCATCAGAACATGTGTTATTCTCAGCTGGATCACATCCTGGAAGAGCTAATACTTGTTGTTGGCATTCTGGTTTGACACACAACCCATTCATGGAACCCACACCATACTCGCATGAAAAGCCTGGATAATGAAATATCTTGTGCATATGGATTACATCTTGTTTTATTCTACTCATGTTTTCTTCTGATTTTTCAAATTCTTTCCACCAAATGACAGCGCTTGCTGGAAATTATGTCAACTTTGGTGTGTTTGAACTCTATGGTGATAGAGCACTTGCTGATGCACTTGATATTGCCCTTAAGATTACACTGTCAATTCCACTGGCTGACATTTTGGCTTACAGGAAGGTTTGTTAGTATTCTTCATACTCTTTTTGGAAGTATTTGTAGTGTTTGCCTCAAGTATTTTAGTTTTCCAACTGTTTAGCCTCCATCGTGAAGTCTGAATTTGTCGCCAACTTCTGTGAAGTTATGTTCTGGCCACTATGTATGGAGCTAGTGTACGAACCTGTGGACTTGTTCAAGTAGAAGCATGTGGTCCTGCCTCAATATTGAATCTAGTACATCTCGGTTAGAACAATTGGAAGCCCAGACAACCGCTCCCAAGTTTTTCACTTTTTTTATTTTTTCAGATATTTTAGAGAAGCCATATTCCTTGGACACTTGAATAGATAGCTAGGTATAATAGTAAATCCCGGAGTGTCACAGCTTTACTTGTAGAAAGCCCATTAAAGACCAAAGATAGAGTTTAGGTTTTTTATGTTGTTTTTTGTTTTTTTGTTTTTTTGTTTTTTTTAGTGAGATTGATCTTGAAATGCACTCCCCTTGTAGTGTCAAAAGAGAGTGAGGAACCAATGAGTGTGTTAAGGTTCTCCTAAGGGTGGTAGTATTTGTATCCATATTTTTGTTATGAACTCAATTTTTCTTAATCTATTTTCAATTTGTGAGGTTGTTCTCACAAATTTCCTATTCTTTGCAGTTAACAAGGGCATACTTTGCGTTTGTGGAGGTTCTGTTTAACAGCCATCTTGTTTTTGTATTGAGTCTTGATACACGCACCTTCATGCATATTGTTGGCTCACTTGAGTCGGGTCTCAAAGGTCTCGATGCTGGTATATCCTCGCAGGTTTGTGTGATGAACCATTACGGATTGTAGTTGAATTCATTACTGTTGCATATATCACATACCTAACTGCACATCTCTGTAAGTGCACTAAACATGGACCGTGAATGTTATTTTCTTCTGCTGCTGTAGTCCTATGAATGTGTATATGTTGCGTGTGTGTGCATGTGTCTGTAAGTTCACTAGTTGCATCGGTAGATTGCTATTTTCTTCTGCTGCTGTAGTCCTATGAAGGTGTATGCATGTGTATGTGGTGTCTGCATTGTGGATGGTCGATTTGAATCGATAATCAGGTTTTGATCTTTTGGTCATTTAATCATTTGATCTTTGACTTCGTATGCACCATGACTCTTTGAATTATATGTCGTAATACATCCTGGCTTGTAGAAAAAGAGACTTGATTTGGCTCTAAATGGATAATATAGTTCAAGAATTTCGCACTCCCATTCACCAATTTAATAATCGGATTTAAATAAGCAGGGTGATAATAGGATTAGTGCATAACCAATCATGTACTCACAATAACTCATATTTGATTTCCACCTTTACAAACATGTAGCAAATTTTTGGGTGAATAAATAGAAAGAACCCAATCACCCTCCGACACCCCCCACCCTTCTAATCTCTCTCTCTCTTTCTGTGCCACACTTCCACTGGCCAGAATGATGTAACCTTGTATATCTCTGCCACTGTAATTACTCGGCACCACAACCCAACCATGCTGTGGACCTTCTCTTATGTGGTCTTCACTGATGACAAATATGCACGTGTATGTAGTAAATTTCCATGATTACACATAACTATTAGTGTTGGATTCTTTTTATATCATTTCTTTGGTCTTTGATGGGAAGGTAGTTGGGGGGGGGGGGGGGGGGGTACGGTGGTGGGAAGGGCTGTTGGTGGCATTGCACTGGGTGAGGGCGTTGTGGTAGGAAGGGTCTTTGGTGTCGGAGAATGGTGGGGAAAAGGTGGCAACTCTTTTGACAGTGTCTCGGTGCGATTTGGTTGCACCTTAGTGGCAACTAGGTAATGACTCCATGGTAATTAATTGAGTTTGGTCTTCTGGACTCTACTGCAATTCAGGTGATCTGAGGATACTAGAAACAAATGGCAAATTGGTAAAAATGGGTTAATTGGTTTTTACATTTAGCACATTAAGCTGATGGGTGTAATTAGGTCAACCATTCAAGCCACTAACATTAGTGTGTTGACTTAAAATCATTTATAACGTGTTAGGTTTGGGTGGCTTAGTGGACATGCATATTTTGAAACTTCGACATTGGCATAATTAATTGCAACTAAAAGGATTGGGATTAAGATAAGGCTTCCTTGTAATACAGTCATTTCATGTACAATCATGATTTTGTGAAAGAAAAATAACTTGAGATATTACGCATTTGATGTATAAAACTGAGAAGGGGCCATAAACTATTAGGTTTCTGATTAAGAAAGTTCTCAAAACCCCCTCCCCCCCAAAAAAAAAGAAAATCCAGTAACTGGTTTGTGCTCGTTAGAGCTGACTTCAAACTTGAAATTATTATTTTTCTACAATTCTCAAGGATTTACGTAGCCTTAGAAATGCATATACCCGTGGTTGCTTGTTCTTGAACCTGTAGACCTTGAAAATCCCATCTCTTGCATGTGATTGACACATTAGGAAGAAGAATCAGGGGAATTTTGAATGGATAATTAAATGTTCTACTGACTTTGTTGCTGTTTTTATTATATTATGACTTCTGTTGAATTCATATTTTGCATGAAATTGTCCACACCTCGTTGTACATATGGTGCTTAATTTTCTGCATGCATAGTGAGCAATGTTTGACAAAGTAAGAATGATTTATTATTATCATCCACTGAATGAAAAATGATATTCAATGTCTTGTGCTGTTACTTTATATGTCTCTTTATGGAGCAATACAATGATTTTCATTATCTATCTTGCCTTGTTCTTCAGTCAGTCTTAGTACCTCTGTGACTGCATAAGTTCCATTTGACTGGTCAAATTCTGTGGTTATCATTGGTTGCAGTGTAGATTAAAGTTTTAGATGCTTTCTTTCTGACTACATGACCTTTACTTTGCACATTAGATTCTTAGGTCAGTTGATTTTAGCACATCAGCGTTAAAGCTTATCTCATGGTCATACTGAATGTATCAGTTTTTCTCTATGGCAGTGTGCGTCTGCAATCGATAATTTAGCTGCTTTCTATTTCAACAACATCACCATGGGTGAGGCACCCACGTCACCAGCTGCAGTTAATCTTGCCAGGCACATTGCAGAATGCCCTGCACTGCTCCCTGAAGTAAGTATTGGACTTTTTATTTAGTTCAAACTTGTTGTTTTGTTAGTTCTCAGATTTTCAGAGCCATTTTGAACCCTGGCAACAAGTGCATAAGCTTAAGAAAATGTTCTCTCATAGTTTCTACTGTCATTTTGAATTTTTTCAAAATAGTGAACTAGAACAGAGAAAATTACTCGTTTGTGTGATATATTTGGTTACATCCTAGTTGATATATATATACAAGAGTCCTATATTGGGAAGTTAACTATACTTGAATGGATACTATAAATCAGCCTATAAAGTAGGCACTAATATTGCAGTCCTATCTTATCCTAATATAGAATAAGTTAAGCCCTAGAATACATTACTAACACTCCCCTTCAAGCTGGAGCATAAATGTCCATCATGTGAAGCTTGTCACTCAATCTAGTGAAGTCATCCTTCTTAAGGGCCTTGGTGAGCATATCAGCAACTTGGTCCTTTGAAGGTGTAAATGGAGTAAAAATCTTTTTACAGGTGACAGCATTTCTCACAAAGTGACAATCAACTTCAATATGTATATGTTTTGTCCGTTCATGGAAGATAAGGTTACTTGCAATATGAATTACTGCTTGATTATCACAATGCATAGGAATATGGTCTGTATATATGATACTGAAATCTTCAAGAAGTGCCTTCAACTGTATCAGTTCACATGTGGTATGAGCCATGGCACGATATTCGGCCTCAACACTAGACCTAGACACAACTGTCTGCTTCTTGCTCTTCCAAGTTCCTAGAGTACCTCCTACAAAAGTGCAATAACCTGATGCAGATTTTCTATCTCCTTTGTCACCAATTTGCATATGAAAAACCAACTAAATTCATATGTTTGTTCTTTTTGAACCATAACCCTTTTCTGGAGATTTTTTAATATATCTCAAAATGTTGCATGCAGCCTACCAATGAGACTTCTTAGGTTTTCCTTAAACTGGCTAATTAGTCCTACGGCATGCACAATATTTGGTCTGTTAGATAAATAAGCTACCCAACAAGCCGTCTATATTGTGCACTGTCCTCAAAGTCTTCATCCTCCTACCACAAGTCTAGGCTAGGTTCCATCAAAACATCTGCTGGTTTTGCCCCTAATAGGCATGTTTCTTGTAGAAGATCAGTCGCATGCTTCCTTTGAGATAGCACACCACCCTGTTTACCACGGGCAACCTCAATACTAAGAAAATGCCTTAAATTACCAAGGTTTTTGTAACAAATTGTTGCTGCAAGTATTTCTTGGTTTCTTCAATGCCAATCACATCACTATCTGATAAGAGTATACAATCAACATATACAATAAGTATCACAATGCTAGATGAACCATGTCGTACAAAGACTGAATGACCTAAATCCTGCAGCAAAAACTACTTGGCTGAATTTGTCAAACTAAGTTATAGGACTTTGCTTTAAGCCCTGCTTTAGTTTACACACCAAATGAGTCTCCCCCTGAGCAACAAACATAGGTGGTTGTTCCATATAAATCGAGTGATCTCCATAAAGAAATGTGTTCTTTATATCTAGTTGATACATTGCCTAATCTTGATTAACCTGCAAGATACAAGTACACCAACAGAGCTTAGCACAGTAGAGAAAGTTTCAAAAAAGTCAATACCCTTTGTCTGTGTACTATTTGGCAACCAACCGTCCTTTATACCTTTCAATAGAACCATTGGGATGGTACTTTACAGTAAAAACCCATCTACATGCAACTAGACGAACCCCCTTAGGTAACTATACCAAATCCTAGGAACCTCTAGTAAGAAGAGCTGACATATCCTCATCCATAGCCTTTTTCTAATTATGATTCTGAATAGCCTCTTGGTAATCCTTAGGAATAGATACAGATGATAAAGACAAAGCAAAACGACAAAAGAAGAACCAAGATGATCGAAGGAAACAACATTAGCAATGGAATGCTAAGTGTAAGAAGAACGTCTACCTTTTTCAGAGAACAATTGGCAAATCAGTAGAATCACTAGCAGAATACAATGGAGTAGGAGATGGCTCTAGAGCACAAGGGGTTTAAGAAGCTTTTTGCCTAGTGTAAATCTGCAAGGGTTTTTGAAGGTGATAGATGTAGACACAGGAGGAGTAGAAAGTAGGAAGAGAGAGAGACATGTCAGTTGAAACTTTGAAAAATATTCGGACTCAAAGAAGGTAACATCTGTAGAAACAAATCTCTTTTTAGCCATCGGATCATAACACTTGTACCTTTTTGAGTTTGAGAATAACCCAAGAAACTACAACGGACAACTCTAGATGAACATAGCACACACACAAAAGATGAACATAGCACATACCCAAATATACGAGGAGTAAGAGGAAAAAGTGAAAAGTTTGGAAAAAGACTTTTAAAAGGAATGTGACCTCTAAGAGCAGAAGATGTCATCCTATTAATAAGAAACCCTATAGTAAGTACAACATTACTCCAAAAAGATTTAGGCACATGCATTTGAAGAATAATGGTGCAAGCGACCTCAAGAAGATGTCTATTTTTACGCATTGCCATGCCACACCATTCTGCTGTGGAGTATAAGCATAGGATGTTTGATGAATAATTCCATTATAAGAACAAAATCTGGAGAAATCAGATTTATATATTTTAAAGCATTATCAGATCATAACACACAAATATTAGAAGAAAATTGAGTCTTTATTTTACTATGAAAGGTTTGAAATGCTTCAAGATGAACTGTCTTTTAACAAATAATCCATGTCATTCCAGAATGATTATCCATAAAGGTAATAAAATACTTATAACTTGACACATAATAACGACAAGGACCCTACACATCTGAATTCACTAAATGAAAATGATGTAAATTTTGACTTACTTTAAAAAGAAAAGACACTCTGTGATGTTTTCCTAACTGACACACATTAGAATTTTTTCAATTACAGACTTACTAAAGGATGACTTTTTTTAACGGAGAAAGGATGACCCAACCGACAATTCCAATTATAAGGAAACAGAATCCCAGCAGCAACAACACGCAAAGATTCATGAGTAAGATAATAGACTACCCCTGACTTAGAGCCTTGTCCAATCACTGTATTCGTATGGAGATCCTAAAAATACAATGAATAGGAAAGAAAATTATAAAACAATTCAAAGATTTTGTAATTTGATTAAAGAATTTTGGGACATGTAAGACTTGTTTGAGCTCAAGAGAGGAAGTGTGAACAGTACCAATACCAAAACCAAAACCAGACATATTAGAAACTGAACCATTATCAATAGTAATAGGTAAAAGAAACTGACAAGGTGTAAAATTGTTGAATTGACATTGGCCACCAGTCGTGATTTGATGCACTGGAGTCTATTAACCAAGAATTACCGAAGAAGGCAGCAAGTGTCCCACTACCTGGCTGGAGGGCATGGGAGGCAATAGAACTTGGTTGAGAGTGAAGCAACCTATCATAATCCTCTTTAGAAATCTAAATAATATCCTCAGAAACAGCCGAAGAAGTAGATCCATTAAAAGCAATTGTAACAGCAGCTGTTTTAGGGACATTGGACAACTTACCACCTTTGGTAGCCCAATCAGGCTTACCATGCTTATCCCAACATTAGTGTGCCCTGGTTTACCACAAAACTCACATAACCTATCACGACCTTTACCCTTTCCAGTACCACGTGCACAACTACGTGCAACCATGGTAGAATGCTCAAGATCCACACCAGGAGAGGACAAGGTTAGAGAAAGCGGATTGTAGGAGAGAGAATGCAATTGATTTCCTAAGAGTGTTATATTGATTCAGATTCATTAAAAAACCACATACAAATAGGTTTTTCCATTGGCGCTTTTGAGTCTCTAAATCTGTAGAAAGAGGCTGAAGCTCGCAAAATTCATTAATAATCCCTCTCTAGGCAGCAAAGAATTCTAGAAGGGAATTCTCACCTTGTTTATTATCAACAAGTTGTTGAAACAAAGAGCAGATACGAGAATTATTACCATCATTAGAAAACATCTTTGATGGCATCCCACAACTCTTTAGAAGTTGATGCCAGACAAACAAAGGCAGCAATCTAGGTTCCAAGGAATTCAACATCCATGTCCTCACTGCGCAGTAAGACTGACGCCATGTTGCATACTTGGAATCCGTAGGATCTGATATTTTATCTACAAGATGATGATCACGACCTTGGGAACCCAAGAAAGTATGAAAAGCTTAGGACTGAAGAGCATAATTCTTCCATTAAACTTCATTGTTTTACCAACAGAAACTGGCAGATCTGATGTAGATGTGTTATCCGTCATCTTGAACGACAAACACAATTATCACAAGGCACTCAACCTCAAACACAGAGGCAGAAAAGTGTGATTCAATCACACAAAAGGGGAATCTACCTGACAACAGAAAAGAAAGGATATAAGAGGCGGCTAGGGTTAGAGTTAAACCCGCTCTGGTACCATGTTTGTAATAGTGAACTAGTAACAGAAAAAATTACTCGTATATTCTGTGTGATATTTTTGGTTGCATCCTAGTTGATATAATATATATACACGAGTCCTATATTAGGAAGTTAACTATAGCCTATGAAGTTGGCACTAATGCTGCAGTCCTATCTTATCCTAATATAGAATAAATTATCCCTAGAATACATTACTAACAGGATTATTTATCCTAAATTTTGGGGCTGCCAGATACTTTCCTGAATGATCTTTTTCATGAAATGGTGTGAGATTGTTTCAGAAGGCATTACTTTGGCTTGCTTGTATGGGGAACTACTTGATGATTTAATAATAGATTGTATCTTTATCACTCGTGTTATGATATTCGTTTCACTGTTAGTTGTATATGCCTTATTTCTGATGTTGTATATAAGTAGATTGTTTTCCTAATATTAGGAAATATTTGAGTATGGTCATGTAGAATAACTCCATATAATTTCCATTGTGAATCGATTTCTGCATTTCAGTTAATTAGCGCATGATACCTCCTAACAAGGTATTTAAGAATAAATCTGATCGGCATGCATTTTTTTCAAAAAATAAATCAAAATCCCTTATGAGTTGTTAGAAATATAAATTATGTAAGATTGCTGCTGATGTCATTAGAATTTTCTTGAAAATAGACAGAAAATAACAAAGGCTTAGGATAAATCTGCATGCATGCAGTACTTACACTGGATGGAAGGTGCTGAAACGACTTGTCTAGGGTAATTTAAGTCCATTCATGCTTTATGGCTCAACTAACACATGAAGGCGACTACATGTTATTGAGCACACTGGATTTTGTTTCTCAAAACTTGGTGTCATCACCAAGCATAGATTGCAACAAGCTTCAACCTCTATAAGAATGGTTTTCCGGGCTTTATCAAAGCTTTTGATGAACATGTTAAATCTTCCACTCTGACCACATTCAGCGTCACATCATTGCTTGTGAACTAGACTTGTTTACTACTTACCATGTAATTGCTTTTTCTGCTTTTGTTATCTTAATCTAACTTAAAAGCTTTATTTTTCTCAGATACTCAAAACCCTCTTTGAGATTGTTTTATTTGAGGACTGCAGCAACCAATGGAGTCTTAGTAGGCCAATGTTGAGCTTGATACTTATAAATGAGCAGGTGGTTATTTCTGGCCGTTAATTTTTTCCCTCGTTTCTTGATTTATGGGATTGAAGGTTGATTTCTATCGAATTGCTTTGAAACTTCTATTCTTTGATAACAAAATTTTGTTGGAAATCTAAAACAATATATTACAAATTTATATTGATGATGCTTCTTGGGTTTACTTATTCTTTGGTCTCTCCTTTATCACTTATTAGTCTCTTGTGGTTTTGACATGTTCTGTCATTTTAAGTTTTTCTTTTAATATGTGTGTTACCAAACAACTAGAAAAATTAGTAGCCGGTGGCAGTTCTGATGAAAATTGATGATAATTTTATTTTTTGAGTATTACATGGAAAGTTCCTGCATGATCATATTCAAAACTTTACTATGCTGTGGGTTTTAATATTTACAGTTTCATTGCATAGTCTTCCAATATTAGCAATATGTGGCAATTTATATGATGGATTATTGCATGTATGCAGATGTTTACAGACTTGAAAGCTCAAATTTTGGCTTCACAGGTAAACCTAAAGCTATTTTGCAGCATATTATTGAGTTCTTAAATTTTTTTGCCTGCTAAAGTTTCTTGAGGTTGTTTGTCATTTTTATAGTATCTTGAATCTTAAATTAGTGGCTTTTGGAAATATAAATTTCTAGTCAATTTTGTGCACTGACATGAAGATTATGGTCCATATATTTTATGGAACTAATGAGGCCATTTCAGCCATTCTCTCTGTTTCTACGACGCTGGAGCCTGGACGTGAAAAATGAACATGAGGTAAAGTGGGTCAAAACTTGAAATTGAGGACATAACAAGATAGGAATGACCACAAATCCTGGTGGTTGGCCTCCCCCAACCTCACATCCCTTCCCTTCCAGAGAGGGTGGGATGGGAGCATGACATGTGAAAATAAGAGGTTTTCTTTTTGTGTATTAAGAGAATGTGCATGTCTATTAGTGGTCATTTCTGAGTGCACTCAGGACAGGACTGTTAATTTATTTTTTGCTGCGCCTCAGAAGTTTTTTATGGATCAAAGATAAATTAAACATTTAGCTTGGGTTTCCATTTAACTGATGAATATCCTTGAGCTGACTGATTATTTTATGTTGCATGATATGAGACCCCGATCTCTAAATCTCTCATCTTCAGCCAAACTTGAAAATATCTGTTGTATTTGTGGAAAAAAAATGCTTACCAAAGTTTTCAGCAAGCCATACATCTATTGACTTCTGGTTGCAAGCAACATGCCTCTTATTTTCAGCTCATAGCATGACGAATGTAATTCTTAAACTCTCTGCCTGCACCATATTACATGCATGTGAACATGATAGTCCGAAAAACAGTAAATGGAGAAACTATATTATTAAACTGATGTCCAAGCACATTGATTACATTTTCTTCATCTTGCAGCCAGTCGATCAGCATCAGCGCCTTGCTTCTTGTTTTGACAAATTGATGGCTGATATCACCCGAAGCTTGGATTCAAAGAACAGGGATAAGTTTACCCAAAATCTGACCATATTTAGGCATGACTTCCGCGTCAAGTAGCACTTCCCTCTGTAACCACTATTTGCATAGCAATCTGGTTCATATTTGGGGTTAAGATGTCGAATGGGTGCTTGATCTGAACATATCCAGAGTTTAGCATGTGCCTTTTCACGGTGCTCCAAAGTGCTTCTGAAGTATTTTGTTGTTTTTGTCAGTCAGAGAAAGGGAAGTCACATGAAACTGCAGTAGAATCAAATACTTGCATGAGTTGATTCTGGTTGCTATTTAAAAGCAATTTGGGTCAAAGTTACATGTAACATTGACCAAAGGCATCTTGATAGGATCCGATGCTCGAGCCCATTAGGTTTGGTGGGTGGTGTAATTTTGTGCATGTATAGAGAGTTTACATTTCTCAGCTCCCTAGTTTTATAGGAGAATTAGCATGAAAGGTTATGTGCACATGCATTCTGATTCTTTAATTTGTGGGCAACAAGGGGTAGAAACTATAGGATATATAGATTGTACAAAATGTCGCCCTTTCAGGACTAGCTTTTGACATCTGCCATTTTACATGATACTTCTATGATTAGATTTTGCTGTTTGAACATTGCTTGGCTCTATATTGTATGGGTTTCTATTGCGTGCTACAGTTGAATCAATGGAAACGTGAAAAATATTCTATGCAACAGTCGTTCAATGGTCTCTGTGTTTTTTGTTTCTCGCCCAAATGTGTGTGCGAGTGTAGACCACATGCCAAACCATTGAGAGATTTAGACGGTTGGTCGACCCAATGATGCATAGGATGACGATGTGGGTGGTGGTTGAGGAAAAGAGGCCCTAATGGTATGTGCATGTTAGTGTCATAGACCAGTAGTTTGAGTTAAAGAGAGCTAGTTTCCTTCGCCCTGTGATGTTTGAATTTGAATTAGCTCAGCTTATGTTCGGCCTGATTTTAGGCCCGATTTTAGATTGTTTAGCTAATTAGTGAACTTTGCTAGTTTTCTTTTGTGGTAATGCAAATTTATATCAACATGTATACAGTTTGTTAAATTAAGCTCTTACAAGAAAATAAAAGAAAATATCTATTTTCCTTCCAAGATTAACGTTGCTAGTTTATTATCAAATAAATATCAAAAGATTGTACAAGTGATTTTCAAATTATTTCCTATCCTATAAAACTTCGTACTAATTCTAGTTTAGAAATTAATCCCACGTGGGTCAAAAGAATGAATTTTAAGGAGAGCACCATCCAAATGAATTAGTCACCCTTCTATACTTGAGGCTTCAGGACGGTTAACTAATTACTCCGTCCTAATCTTAAATAGATTAAATTCATGATCTCCATCCAAACTGGAATTTTTCGCAATTAATTTACTATGTTATGCTTTGCAAAGAATTACAAACATACGCTTCTCCCAAATCCCTGCTAGCCCTATTAACCCTACGACGCACGTGTATCAAAAAAAAAAAAATGCAAACAAATGAAGAGAACTTTTATGAATAGTATATAAGATTGGTACTGGATGAGATAAGGGGGATAGAGTATTTCTGATTATTTACTAAATATAGAAATAAGAAATGATTGTGGTTGAATAATCCTAGAATTGAGAAGAACTGCATGTGTAAAGATAATAAACTCTTATCCCTATCAACCGAAAACATAGTATGCGGAAAGTTAAACGAGAGAATGGAATATCTGACTTAGCTTGCATCACTCTTTTTGCAACTTGGGGTATGGTCCTTGATTTATAGCCAAAAACCCAGAAATTTAAATATTTTTTATTCATGGAAATTGATGTTTTGTGGTCATTTTTTTCCTAATTTTTAATTTGTAGATACTACGTTCGATATTGTGCACCGGGTATATATTTTATTATATATTTACATACACTCATATACACTTACATGTAAATGTGTATAAAATATATTGTAAAATATACACTGTATATACATCACTGAATGTATAGCATGAAGAGAATACACAATTGCTAAAGGGTAGCAAACATATGTTAAATATTCATCTGTTAACATAGTATTGTCTTCTTTGGTAAAATATTATGACAGAATCAATAATAATCTTATATCTTCCAACTTGAAAAAAAGAAAATATTGAAATACCTTAATATTCTCTCTTTCTATCTTTCTCTCTCTCCAGAATTTGTGCATCACAACATACACTTTGCTTTATCAAGCCATACCTTGAATTATAAGAAGTCACAAGTCATCTTCTGTTGCAGCAAGTAATAGTCCAAGGAAATAGAGAACACAAAATTCATCCACTTTTCTTTATAAAATAAAGTTACTTTATCTCAACATGTTCAACTTCTTATGCACATAAATATTTTCAGATATAATTGGATAAAGATGACGGAGGATTGCGGTGAACAGTAGTAGGCCTCATATCATACGTACTGAATTTTAAAATTAAAAAAAAATTCCTGAGGATAAAAAGAAATTTTTTTTTGAGTAAATGAGTCGCTAATAATACCTTATAAGTAGTTTGTACCAAATGATTAATAGATGATGGATGACATACGCGTATTGTAATTTACATATTATCATTTGTTTTTCCTTCCATTTCATGCGAATTCTAACGAGTTACAAAACAAAAAAAATGCTTAACTTAGTGCAGTTGACTTTTATCAGATTGCATGTGATAAATCGAAATAAATGATCCGAATTGAGTCATAGATAATAAAATAAGCTAATAAAATTCTTTAGTTTGGACCATTCATAACGTATAGATACACATAAAAATAATAATTGCTGACGTATAGGAGAAGACCTTCACAACAAGGGATAAACAATAAGTTTCGCTTAAAAAAAAAAAAAGATAATGAGGCTATATTT
Organism: Paulownia fortunei; assembly: GCA_019321725.1. Classification (NCBI taxonomy): domain Eukaryota; kingdom Viridiplantae; phylum Streptophyta; class Magnoliopsida; order Lamiales; family Paulowniaceae; genus Paulownia; species Paulownia fortunei. Next base: position 8,930,244 of record CM033106.1, read on the forward strand.
TTCATATTAGTGTGGTACAAAAGTTCGTAATATTTCTATCACGTTTTAAGCTCACATCTAAAACTGGGCATTATCAATAAAAAAAATAATGTAGATGAAGATAATTACAAGAGTCAACTCAATTTTATGAATTGTTTAATGTTATTTAAACTTTTTTTTTTACTTATATACTATCGTCGAACTTGATAAGGTTCAAAGTCAATCCGTATATTATATTTCTTTCCTCTCAATTCATACTCATTTTTTTGAACTACTAATTTATGTATTAGTTAGCACACACAATAAAGTTCCACTAATAAAAAAATAAAGTAAACAATACTACAAGTAGCGAGAACATGTGTTTTGAAATACACAAGTATTATAGAACTTGTATTCTAGTTTACATGAACTGGTATATTAGCTTACAATTAACTAGAAATAAGTAAAAGTTTTAAATTAACTCTAATACTTTTTAAAAAAAATTGTACTTTTAGTCCTACAATACAGGGGTATTGCAAGTTGGGTACCATACTTTCAAGAAAATGCAATTTTAGTATCATATATAAGCTTTTCCTTGCTAGTTTTGTACCGTAATTAGTTTTTGGATAAAAAGATCACATGCAGTCCTCTAGGGTAAAAAATAGCTGGCTATTATATTATGAGGGAATATTGACACGCCTACTTATGTAAAAGTGAGTCTTTTTTATCAAATTTTCTAATTTGCAGCCAATTTTACTTTGCAACTCATCCAACGAAGAAAATACCAATTTTGTAAAGAAATCAACATTATATCTTCATCAACATAATCAAGACTGATTTTTTTTTATGAGAAGTTGCATGAATGAGAACTTCCTCGGTAGATAATAAACCAAGAAGAAGATTTTACCTTTATATCAATTCCATGAATGGTGATGATTGTGGGTTTTTTGAGTGGAAAGACAGCCTATATTAGCGAGGTCAATGACTGTAATTCCTGATTTATTGTGAAGAATCAACTACATGGAGGATGGGATTACAAACCTGTAGAAGAGAGAAACTAATTTCAATAACATGAATGAGGAAATTACATGGCTACAAGGGAGAAAAAACTATTTCATAGCGTTACTGATAATTTCAACCTTGTCCATGATCTTCAAATGGATGAAGACAAAAAAGTGTTTGCCCTTGCCTTTGTTTTTAAGCATGAATAATAGCTTATTTTTATAAGAAAATATCATCTGTTTTATTAATTTTGTAATGGTATTTTTGAGTGTAATATGCATTTTGTTTTTAGGGATAGGTAGATATATAATGTATTATAATGGTTCGCTTTATATGTAATGCATTTCATGCGAACTCGTAGGATGTAATGTAACGTATATGCAATGGCAAAATTATTGTCTAAAGGGTTGTAATTTTATCTACTTTATTTGTTGTTGCTAGAATGTTCATTTTCATCAAGCAATCCAAACTGAAAATAAAGTAATGAAACAAAATATTAATTGACATTCATTCAACTCAAATATCTTCAATGATTGGCCATATGTTTCCAACAAAAATAGGGTACTCATTGTTCCAATTATCATTGTATTAAATCAACAAAAACAAGCAATTGCCAAGCTATAAAATTACATCCAACAAAACCTAACAAAAGATTCAATCCCTATACAGAAAATTAGCGATCCTTAGCATTGGTCTAAGACCCAAAAGAAAAAAACATAAAACCAAAAACTATATACCATGGTGTCCTACATGTCTAACACAAAGTCAAGTTATATTTTTTCCACCTTTTGATTGTTTCTTGCTCTGTGTTGATAATGAGACTGCACTCAAGTTTGACATAATGACAAACTTCTTATCCCCTTTCATTATGACTGGTAGAGAAGAGCTTGTGTTTCATATTTTGGGGATGACACAGAATTATGAGGATGGAAGCCCTAGGAGCAGGTGATATGATTTTAATTTTTGGTTGCATCTCTTGTGCTGGAATAGGATAGAAAGATGATGGGCAAATTCACAGTTTGTTGCTTGACTTGAATAGATGTGCTTCTATCATGAGCCTATGATCTTGTTCTTTTACTTCTCTATTTCATTACTAAAGTTAAAGGATGATAACTAAATGAGAAACTTGCAAAGAATAGCATCAAAATGAATAATTAAATAAAAAATAAACAGTCACAGGCATCTCATTGGTGGCAATATTTACTAGTTCAATGACTTGTGGTACTATTAACCTAGTCTTCTACCTTGCGTGACTCATTACAAAATAAACCAAGATTGAGTAATTAATGTCAGACCCTTTATAAATAAATTAAATTAAATAATACACATCAACTCACTTGCATCTCACTTGTGGCATCATTTGTTGGCTTAATAATAGTGATATGTAGCATTAATTACCTAGTCTTCTTCATTATCTGATCCAAAGCAAACAAAGAAATAAACTTTGAGTTACATTTGCTCAATTAATAGAAAATATTTAATAAAAAAAAATCCACTTACAGATAATTTACAACTCTCTCTAACTTCTATTGTGACTGAAACATCAATAGGAACCTCAATAGATTGAGCCATCTATATGGAATATTTGTTGGTTGAGTCATCTCCTCAAGTCATGTCATAATAACAAGAACATCTTTTGCAGATTTTGGTATGTCCTCCTCAAATGAGAACTTTTTTGTGAACTTTCTCCATTAGTAGCCTTACATATTGTTCCATGTTCTACCACCAGATTTGTGAGTAAAAGTTTATTATTGCCTTTTCATTTTCAACTCCGTTCAACTACCTCTTGTATTTTTCTTTCTTTTCCTGGGATTTTCATCTGACTCAAGTCTTTTTGCTATTGTAAGTATGTCTCTCTTTCTTCTAGAGTTTGGTGGAAGAGGTTAAATGTAACTTGTTATCTCTCACAAATGAGGCCCATCAATAGGTTGGATAGTAGGCTCATAGATTTTATTAAAGGTTGTAATAGGTAATAATCATGCACAAAATCTTCTAAGTCAAGCAAAGTTAGAGTAGTGTTTGGCGAGTCAATTGATCTGGTCGTTCTTATACTCTTGTAAATCATTCTTATTTATATTAATATCATTTAAATAACAATCTTTATCTTAAATTCATCATAAAAATTAGATAAAGTCTTTAGATCACACATAGCTATGGGGCGTGGTTGCACATATGATGGTGATCGTGGAATACGCCTATAAGGATGTGATCTTAATAAGATGGGACATCAATGATCCCATTGACACTTGCGCGTACGATGCAGGCTCGAAAGGAGGATGCTTCTTTCTATAAGTATTAGTGTGGAGACATTAGTGCATGTATGTTGGTGCTTGCTAAGAACAAGTATACTGAACAACCCTACCTGAAAATTTTCAATTGAAAATATTTTATTATCAAATGGGAATTTTTTCATTATGATAGTGCAAGAATTAGTTCTTGGACTTAAGGTACCATGGTAACCTTGTGTATGGCATGTTATACTTTGATGTATTTCCCGATTGCATAACAATCACATCTTCATGTATGGAGATTAATGAATGGCCAACAAAGGATCTGTCACCTATCTAGATGAATAGGTGAATCTCCTATGTGTTCCACTGTACTTAACTCTAAAATTATTGGGTTAGGTTGGATGGAAATTAGACGTGGGGTTTTCTAATTATTCATCATCGAGTCAAGCTATTAGGAATGGAAACATAGTTACTAAGCTAATGGGGTTTTGACTTAATATCCATGCTCTAGGCTTAATTGGGAGATTAGATGATGAAAGAACCGTACTTGCATGGTATTCATAATTGAAATAGGTTCGCACATTCACCTTAGACTAAGAGTCATGATGTATTATTAGTTGTTTTCCATGTCTTATGGGTTCTTGGAATTAATGAGTTAATTCTAAGAGAATTAATTAATTAGATTAATTAATTAAAATAATTAATTATTTAACTAAGTCACATGAGTTGTGAGCTCATGACTAGTTTAAAGTGAATATAAGGGGTCGCACACAAAACTTGGATAAGTTCATTTCTAGCCTAGAAATTAATCCAAGTGTTGGATTAAATTAACTAATGTAATTAATTAATGGGGGTTAAATTAATTCAAGTGCGAAATTAATTTAATTAATTAATTAGATTAATTAATTGGATCTAATTGAATTAGGGAGCCCAATTGGAACATTTAATTAATTAATTGGGATCAATTAATTAAGATGGACCTAATTAATTAAATAAATAAATTTAATTGATTGAATCAATTAAAATATGGCCTAATCGATTACTTAGGGCTAGGCCTAATCGATTACTTAGGTCTAAACCCATTAGGTATGGGCTTGTAGGAAGCCCATCAGGAAATTGGATTGAAAATCCAATTCCTAGAGGAAGTTGAATTGAAAATTCAATTTCTAAGAGGTAATAAAGAAAAATGAAAGTCCTTATGGAATAAGAAAACTTACTAAAAGAGTTGGAGATAAGAAAAGAAGAAGAATCCTACATGGAAAAGACTTGTAGTAGTCTTTATTGACAATCTTGTTGGATGTTTTTTATGGAGATTTTATTGCATATTTTTGTGAAGAAAAAATGTGGAAAACAACCCCTCTCTCTTGAAGAAAAATAGTTTTCTTCATCTCCAAAAATTCATCCCTCATTTTCCTTTTAATCTCCAAAAGTTTGTCAACCTTTTATCTAGTTTAATTCTTGATTCAATTGTTAAATTAAAAATTAAATTAAACACCTAAAACACTAGTTGTTAGTGTGTTCTTGTTCCAAACAAAATCATTTTAGGATAAAATTATCGAATCAAAAACTAGCATAAGATTCGCTTACGAGTGAGTATCCAAGGTGTGAATACCGTTAGAGTGATAACATTTGGGATCCTAGAAGTGAACTAGATTTCAATTAAAGGGGTTTTGAATTTAAGAACATGGAGATACTTTCATGTAGGGATAACGATTTGAATCGTTTCAATCCCTATATCAGTCGGAGTGCAAATCAAGGTAAGGGTTTCTGAAACTTTCTTACTTTAACTATCAGAAAACGTACAAGTGAGTAACCACAAAAGGGTTCCAGGATTCATTTTAATTACATGTGATGTAATGTATATTTATGTTTTTGAAAATTTTTAAATTTCGCTGCGTATACATTTCTCGAGATTGTGCAAACCCAACAAGCACTTGATCACAGAGTACATTCATTCCATATTACATGGAATTCCACACAAGTCCCATTTCCTACAAGAATAACTATGAGCCTCCATTACAACATGCAATCTCATAGTATCAGTAATCAGATTTGATAGGACTACAATTAGTTGCCCGATTGATGTTATTTTCCATAATTTTCTTGATATTAGGACATTCTTTTTTCTTCCCATTTCCTTGCAGCCCTGTCCCTATTTTGTTGCAGTCTAGTCATCAACTTATTCCCTAATCCACTCTAACATGGTCAAGATTAGATTCTCTCTAAGTTTTGATATGTTGCTATTGAAAGATTCACATATATCTTCAACACAACATCACATTTGGGATACGTATTAAAGTGAGATCTTAACCATTATGATGCAGGTTTATCATGCAACCAATCTTGGCATTTTACGTCAAGTTCCCAATTTCTTGTATTACTCTATCAAATTGTGCAATTGTACTAGCCTTAGCTGCTCTCCACAAAGCCTTCTTGAATGCCAACCCCCTAAGTCATGTGGTTTCCATATTTCAATATATGTATCTAACACAAAATTTGTAGTCGGAACTGGAAATACAATTGCAAACACGGTAGCCCTTCTGTTTGTCTAAAATAAATGTGTACATATCATTCCTCTATATCAAGTCATCTTTCAACAACCACAAAAACTAATCCCATGACTCTAGTTTCACTAGACACAACTGCATAAGCCAGTGGATATAATGAGAAATGTTGTGAGTAATATTCCACCATGTGGACCCTTTAAATGGTGTCCATCCACTTCTATGATAGGTCTACACCGGACTGGGAAGCCCTGTTTAAGTGCATGAAAAAAAATATATATATATATAATTTTTGGAATTTTTTACATATCATTAGCATAAGGTTCATCAGTTAATGTCATGATCACAATGGAACTAGGGCTTTTTGTTCTTAATTCCTCTGAGAAAAATTTAATTTTGGTCCCATAGCATTAGGGCCATTTCAATTTTAGTCCCAAATTAGCAACTTTTAGTCCCAAATAAAATTTTGGTCATCAGATTCGATTTTGACCGTCAAAAACTTACGGTAGAAATCACGTGCTTCATATGTGGCAGTTAAGTCCAACGCATTAGAGAGAAAAAGTCATGCGAATGGCACATGGATTTGAGCAAAATATCTAAACCCCTCAAAATTAAAATGTTCCCCAAATTAGACCAAAGCCCTAACCAAATCCCTCAAAAAATCTCACACCCAATACATTGATTCACCCCATAATCACAAACCACCCTCACAATCCAAAAAAATACATTGAAAAAGCAATGAAATTTTAAAGAAAATGCTACAACCGGCGCATTTAGTGGATATTTCGCACCCAGATTATTGTATGGTCTAAAGTTCTTTTTTTTTCATACATTGTGTTGTGTGCAATGTATCAGTACAATACTTGATGTTGTATTAATATAATAAGTAATGGGTACTGGGTTTTGCATTTAATATTTAATATTTCAGCTTTATTTTTGAATATTTTTTCATTGTATAATTTTTTTGTGTAGTTTTGTGTGAATATGCTTTATGTTGGGTACATTGCATAGACAGTTGATTGTATTTGGGGAAAATTCTACTATCTTTGTTGTGTGTTTTGTTGTGGTGTTAGGGGACCAACGGACAGGTGGGGTTTTTTGTATTATCTACTGTACAATATGGTCACCTACAGTAAATAATGTTTTATGTTCTCTATTTTGTTTTTCATACTATTGTTGACTTTTTCTTTTTTATCTTTTTGGTTATTTACATGTGGATATGTTTAGTTATGGTCCTAGAACATGTGGATATGTTTAGTTATGGTACTAGAACATATGGATATGTTTAGTTATGGTCCTAGAACAGAATATAGAGGGGGTAAGGTTAGTGTTTTTAACTTTGTTAAACTTAATAAACTTTTAATAAAGTATAACAATAAGTTATGTCAACAACTAGGCTATATGGGAACTAAAAGATATTATAGGATTGATATGTTCGAGAAATTCAGGGAAGTTAATATGGAAACTAATCTATAGATGTGTTCGGATAGGAAGAGTAAGGAAGTTAAACTAAATCTAGTTGTTGAGCTAATATCAAATACAGAAAGGCCTACTAATATAGTTCAAACTGAATTATGCCCATGTGGTGGAGTATTACTCACAACATTATCCATTGATCCTAATAACAACCTATATCCAATATTCTATGCTTTGTGGGAAGTGAAACAAGAGAGTCGTGGGTGTGGTTTTTAAGGCTGTTGAATAAAGATTTGCTTATTGAGAGGGATGATTTGTACACTTTTATATCAAACAAGTAAAAAGGATTGTTGCCTGTATTTCCAGGTGTTGATAACAATTTTTTTCTTAGGCACCTCCCTAAGAATATGAAAATAGTAGGATTCAAATGGAATGCATTTAAGAATGCATTGTGGATTGTTGCTAGGGCTACTACTATTTCTGAATTCGATAGGGCAATGCAACACATTGTGAACTTGATCCCCAAATTATTAGATTGGTAACACGAGAATCATACAACACAGTGGTCAAAATCACACTTTTCTCCTTATCCCAAGTGTGAGATATTATTGAAAAATTTATGTGAATCATTTAATAGCAACAAATTAGAGGCAAGGGAAAAACTAATTTTGATAATATTGGAGTAGATTAGGAGTACTTTGATGACCAGGCTACAACAAAATAGGGATAAGGCAGAAAGATTATAGGAAGGAAAGAAATTGTGTCCTAAGATCAAAAAAATTATTGACAAAAACAAGGATAAGGCAACTGACTATATCCAAATCAAATCTAATGACTGGCGCTATCAGATCTTGCTTTGATGGATCAAGGTATACAATGGACTTGAATGATCATAGTTGTTCTAGTAGGTAGTAAGATTTGTGTGGGGATTCCATGTAAACATGGAATGAGTACAATAGTCGCTCAAGTGCTTGATTCAGAAGATTTTGTGCACGATTGCTACTCTATTGAGACATACAACAGAGTTTATGAGGTTGCTTTAAAACCTATGGATGGGCCAAATTTGTGTGACAAAATAAGGTATATTCTACTTCTTCCACCAAAATTTGAAAGAAAGAAAGACAGGCCATTAAGAGCAAGAAGGTTAGGGGAGATGAAGAGCCAAGAAAAACTAAGAAAAATATAAGAGAGGGTAAGAAGATAATGAGATTGCTAAGATAGAGTTTTAAAGTAACTTGCAAATTTTGTGGGCAAACTGGACAAAATAAGAAAGGAAGCCAATTAAGGTAGTCTGCAAAAGAATTTCCACATGAAGAAGATGAGCAGAGGCAAACAACACAACCTGTAGAAGAAATTACACAATCCAGTCAAATGTCACATCAAATGGAGAGAAACAACTAGAGGAAATAATACAACAAGGTGAAATGGAACAACAAGAGGAAATAATACAACCTCCTGACTTTTCTCCAACGACACAAATGATGAGCTTCTAGAGGCTAGGAATGAGCCAGCCATGAATGTTTAAGTGACAACAGAAATGAGTGATAAAATGACAGTAAATGAATGAATTGTTTTTTGAATGTTATTTGTAATGAACTGATCAAAATTTTTATTTATTGACAAAGTATGTCTCACTTTCTTTGTTTATTTCATGGTTTGATTTAAGTAAGGAAGATAACTATTTCAATGATGTCACACATCACTATTAATGAGTCAATAAATATTGAAACTAATATTATAAGTTTTGGATGTAAAGTCCATCACAATCGATTATTTGGTATGTACTTTTTAAAACATGTTAGTTTTTATATGTATCATAATAGAAAAAATCCAAGAAGGGTCACAAGATCACATTTTGAGGCTACAAATACACCTTCCACATTCAGACTACCTAAGCAAGTCAGGCCATTTGGAGTGAATCTACCACAAGCACAAATGCAACCAAGAGTGAATATTAAGGCACCACTCTATGGCTTTGTATCCTCATTATTATATCTCCACTCTCAAAACAAGTATGTTACCATCATCATCATCATCGCATGTCCCAGCCACAAACGGAGAGGGTAAAAAGTATGTTATCATGTCCAACTTAATATATTGCATTACATTAGTCAAAAAAAGATGACCAAAATAAGTAAAATAACCATCAAACTGTCTATGCTTGTTTTTTTGTTGCCTGCAATATTTTTGTTGTGTATTTATATCAAGAGGAAACATGGTAGGGTGATGGATGTTTTTGTTGTCTATTTTTATGTTGAAAACAGGCAGCGTGATAGATGTTTTTGTTATCAAATTGATGGACATGTTGTTGTTCTATTATTTTTTGTCTATGTACAGGTCCAATTGGTACATTTTTTTGTGTACATGTTTAGTGTTTTAAAAAGGGATGTACCCTATTTCGTACAAATGGTTCAAAAAGATGCTACTTTGAAATTATGTTTAAATGAATATGGAGTGTTATTTTTGGTGCAAATGGTTATTGAAGTTATTTTAAATGTTTTTGCATTCAATAGAATAAATAAAACAGCTATAAATTATAATAAAGCAAATCTATTACAAAATACAAGTGCATACATCGAATAAATGCCCAAAAACTACTATGAAAATAGATAAAAATAGAACATTTTAAGCAAAAGTAAAAACAACATAGGCAAAATAGGGCATTTCTTTCTTCACATTGATTTCCATCTTTAGAATGCTCATTCCAAGAGTAGTGGCAACTAAGACGAAATCAGTAAGCCAAAGAAAATATTTTTCTTCATTTTGAGGTGTGTATTTTCTTCATCCATCTTATTTACCTTATTTTCCCTCATTTGCACCTCAGCAGTTTCAGTTTCCAAGTTGTTAATCTTCGCGGTAAACTAAGAATGATAGCCTTGGAATTTGCAAATATACGTCTGTATTCACACTCAAAGAACCCATAACCATCACCATTCATGGAGTTACTACAATAATGAATCTTCTTCCAAGATTTTCATTTATCTAGGAAGTTCAAAGTTGGGCAAGTTTTCCATGGTGACAAACTATTTTGTATTATGTAGATGAGATATTTTTTTTTGTTTGGATTTTCTAGTATTATAATGGTGGAAGAGGAACTTGGATTTTCTAGTCAGGCCAATCATGCATTTTCCCTCCCTTTTTAGTAGGGCCGTTAGTTTTCTAAGGACATGACCATTTTTTATTAAATAAATTTCTTATGGGACTTCATTGGAACATAGGTACCAATATGAAATCGCCAAAGTCACATAGGCCCAAAATTGAATTTTGCTCTAATCCCTCTACATAATCCCAAAGTTTTGCTTATTGGTCATCACAGTTCCCTCAATTTCCTTTAAAGTTTTTTTTCCTATAATGACTAAATAGGAACACATGGCATCTTATCTCTCAAATACATCATTTCTAGATCCTTTAACATTCCTCTTAGTATTAGATCTAAAAGCCTCCATATATGTCTATGACAGCCACTTAGAACTCACATTATTGACGTAATAAGACCTTCCACATTTGCGATCAGAGTTGTATTCCCTAATTTAGTATGATGACTCATATTTAACCTCTAGGGTATTAATATGTCAATCACAACACTCATCCCCACTCCTAGCATTAATTATTCTATTATCATTTCTTGTTATTTTTAAACTTCTTTTGATTTTAATTGCATGAGAGTGCACAACTTCCCTAAACTCTTTCTTAGTATTAAATACCAACCCAATGTCAAAGATAGGGTCAAAAGAATCATCTGGGTTGAATACATAGCAAGTATTTTCCCTATTCTCATCTTCTGACCTTATATTACTCTGAAAATTATCTCCACTAAACTTTAAAACTAGTTTTTATCTCCATCAGAAGAGCCACTTGAAGTAGTGGTTCTTTTATGTTCATTTCATGCACCAACGCTTGTCTATTCTACTTATTTATTTGTATTCTCATTAAACATCCAATCATCATTGTCATTTGCATCACTATCCTCTTCATTTTGTAAATTGTAATCACTATAAGAGAAATCAATGTCTTCATTATTTTGGTTTACATTAGTCTTATTTCTCTCATTCTCGGTAGTTTTTTCTTGCCCCTCTTGCATATTATTATTAGCATTTTTTCTATGATTCAACTCTACAAAGTCATCAATGATATTATTAAGTTCATATTTAGAATCAGAATCAAATTTAATCATACCTTTGCCCTTATCATTTTATCCTATTTTTAACATTTTTGGCCTTGTTTCGATTAGATATTATTTTAGCATCTAGTTATAATATTAGTACCATACACTAACTGAAACAAGTCAAGAACTTTGTAGTATTTTCTGGTAACTCTTTATTGTCAAACATAGGCGTGGTTGGGGATAAATTTAAGACAAAATAGCAAGGATTTGTGAGAAATAGGGTTAGGGTTTTGAAATGGGGTATGTGATTTGGGGAAATGACAAAGTCAATTGGGAAATGATGAAGTCAACTTGGTTTGCGTTTTTAAGACTACAGTGCTAATATTTGCATCCGACAAGAATTTTTCCTTATATTTAACTACTACTTACGTCTTTTTCATTCAAAAACTAACAACAATATCAAACTTGCAAAAGAAAATTAATATATGATACTAAAGTCTAGCATTTTTAAATCATGGTATCAAACTTGAAATGCCCTCTATATTTTGGAATTAAAAATATAATTTTTTCTATTTTTTACTTTAAAATAAATCAAGTCAATTTTGAAAATTACCTCAACGAGGCTTAAATTTAACTTATAAATTTATTGAATCTAAGTTGAGCATTTAAACTCGACACTTTTCAAATTAACTCGACTCAATTCAAATAAAATCAGACCGATTAGTCGATATTTGAACCTATTCTATGAATTAAAAAACATATTAATAAAAATAAATTTTCATTAAATCGTTAATATAGTGTCGGGGTCCACCGCGAGTCCCAAAGGAGATTGCGAGCTGTACTCTGTTAGGACTTTTAGTAGAGGTATTTTTTTGTACTTTACATTAGTTTATTATACTCTCTCTCTCTCTCTCTCACACATATACTCACATACCGTGTGTGCATAGATACATACACACAACTCTATATGTAGATAGAATTAGAAATTATCAATTCCTCTTCCCCAAAATTCTGATTTTCGCTTTCCAGAATTGCTCGATTCCCTTTTCCCTTTTCCCTTTTCCCTTTTTTATTTCTGAGCTTCTTCAATTTCAGTTTTTTCCTCAATCAGGTAATAAATTGATCTTAGTCTACGTGTTTCCATTTTAGTGCCTCCAAAAAGAAGAAGCTTTCAAAAAGAAGAAACGAAAGCTGATTAATGGATAGAATCCGTAAAATTGGAAAGTTGCAATTATTGGGTCAGCCTGTATTTATTGCGGAACGAAGAGTATTTATTGAAATGTATTTATGAGCTTCAATAAATTAAGTGTTTAGTATAATAGCTCTGGATTTGGTAAATTTTTTGGTTGGAGTATTGATTTTTTATTAAAAAACTTAGTTTAACTTGGAAAGTAATTATGGGTTGTTGTGATGAATTGCAATTAGCAATTTTCATGTTCGTAGTATTGCTTACGTCGACGAGTATTCAAGTTTTAAGTTGCTCCATTTCTTAATTTTTCTGTATATATATATATATATATATATATTATTTCTTTTTTACAGTTACTGAGTTTGGTAAATTTAAGCTCAAAAAGTTAATGATAAAAAAGATACATGTATTGTACATATTTTAAGTATTCTAGAGAAGTGGTATGTTATTTGTGTATATTATTTTGTTCACAATAAATGTGTTTGGTAAATTTAATCTCAAAGTATTGATAATGGAGATTTAAGTGTATTTATACGCAGAATTTCAAGAAATGATGATTCTATTTAGCTTGTATGGATTTTTCTCCTTTGTTTATTAGTTTCTCTATTTTTAAGTTTCCAGCAATGATAAGAATAATTTAGAGCTCTATTTGTCCATTAATTGTTTTGTCTTTTTTTGTGCATGTAAACCGTGATGGTTGTTTGTCCCCATGCTTCCGTTGCTTTATTAAAAAGCAGTGGAGCTACTTCTGCATAGTATATCAGTAATTTCTTTTGGTTTTTTCCCCTCAGTTTGTATTTTCAGGACAACACTGTGAGATGCATTTGAGCTATTGGCTTCGTGGAGTATAAGTTCTGTCTCTCTCTCTCTTTCACAGACACACATGCACAAAGATTAAAAAGATGGGGGACAGCATTACTAATGAGAGTGAAGATGGGGTGCTCTCCACTGATTCACATCTGAGCAATGATGGCGATAATTTCGGGGGAAGTTTAAATGGGGGGGTTGTTTTGAAGAAAGGCCCGTGGACATCTGCCGAGGATGCGATTCTAGTTGAATATGTGAAAAAGCATGGAGAAGGCAACTGGAATGCCGTTCAGAAACACTCGGGGCTTTCACGTTGTGGTAAAAGCTGCCGGTTGCGGTGGGCCAACCATTTGAGGCCCAACCTGAAGAAAGGAGCATTTACATCAGAAGAAGAACAACTGATAATTGAACTTCATGCTAAGATGGGAAATAAATGGGCTCGAATGGCTGCACATGTAAGCTTCAATAATCAGTTTTTTATAAGCTTAAAGTTGATGTGTCTTTTGCAATTTTAAAGAACTTAATGTATTCCAATCTATAATTGTTACACATAATAGGAAAAGTTTTATATATTTGAATAACGATCTTATAATGTTTTTTGGGGTTTAATTTTGGAGGTTGACCTCTAACAGATAATATTTGTGATTTTATTGTGCAATTTCTGGTATGTGGTAAGCTAGACTGCTTCTTGTCGAAACTGCACTTGAATTTCTCAGAAGAGTCCAAGATACACATGTAGAGCTATTATATGGTGTAGTAATGTTGGAACCAAGTAAAGGAAAAAATATTAGAACTGCTGTCTCCCTGCATGTAATTTTGGAGCTCTCAGTCGCTGTATATGTCGCTCACCTGAAGGAGAAAAAGAGGATAAAAAATCCAGGAAGTAAGGAAGGAATCATGCTATGTTTGGACCTTGGATTTTGGTGAGGAAAAGGAAAATTATCAAAAAATTAAAGCAGAAAGTACTATTTACTATCATTTGAAGCGAGATTTTCCTTAGTGTTTTCCTGAGTAAAATCCAAGGACCAAACATAGTGTAAGGTAAGATTTAAAAAAGAAAAAAAAATCTAAAAGCTAATGAGATGAAACCGATTGTTTGATTTCATACTCATAATGGTAATCGATGTTGACAATGATAAGCTATGCATTATGTAAATGTTTTGATTATCTTTTTCAAGTATCTGCAAGTGTATAATTTCCGTCAACTAAAGCAGATAAGAAGATGGTTGCATCATGAGAAATGAATTATCATGTGTAAATATACATCCATAATAGAGCTGGATGCTGAATAGTCTAGGATTAGAGTGGAAAAAATAATCACCTCTGCTAGATTAGCAGCATAAAAATGTCTTCAGCAACTGCAGAGGCTCTTTTTCATTTTCTAGCTTGTGGTCATTGCCTGTTGAGATGCAAGATTCAATTTAAGATTGTTACAGATTTGTACTTGTCAATTGCTCTTCCGAATATTTCAGAACGCCATGTATCTTGTGCATTTCAGTTGCCCGGACGGACCGACAATGAGATAAAGAACTATTGGAATACCCGAATAAAAAGGTGTCAACGTGCTGGCTTACCACTTTATCCTCCTGAATTATGCCTACAAGCACTGCCAGAGAATCAACAAAATCTTACTTCCCCTGGAATGTATGGTGGAGATAACGGATGTCATGATATCTTGCAAAGTGGTGGTTACAAGACACCTGATGTTATGTTTGATAGTTTAAACATTTTACCATATGCAGCTGAGTTTCCAGATATTTCTGCCAGTGGTTCTCTGATCAATGGTTTTGGTTGTCCTCAGTTTTATAGTTTTGTTCCACAAACAATAGGATTGCAGAAACATACTCAAGATCCAGATGAATTCATGTCAGACTATGGAGGAGGCTCTGCTGATGAGGCACCCTTGTTTGACATGACTCATAATGATAATTTTGAGAATAAAATGTCTCAATCCTTTGGGATTTGTTTCCCATATGACCCTGACCACACCGAGAAACTGTTGCCTCTTGGTGTAAATCAGGATAGCCATTTTATGTCAAATGGCTTTTTCTCTGCTTCTAAGCCCTTTGCAGGTGCTGAGAAGTTGGAGCTCCCTTCACTCCAATATCAAGAAACCGGTTTAGGTGTCTCGGACACTGCACCTGAATTGTTGGATTCCTTCATCCAGTCTTCCATAAGCAGGCCACCCCCATCAGATTGTCCTTCTCCCAGGAGCAGTGGCCTCTTAGAAGCTTTACTTTACGAGGCTAAGGCTCTGAGCAAGTCAGAGAATCAATTTTCTGATAAGGCTACTTCATCTTCCATCAGCGCTGGAGATATTACAGACAGTTCTGCCTTGAAAACATGCTCTGCAGAGTTTAAAAGTTATCTTGACCCCACTTCCCCATCGAGGAACTCAATAGGATCGTTTTTCAATGAGTGCACTCCTACTCATACCGTTGGAAGGTCATCGGAAGAGAAGATGCCTGGTAAGAATTCAAAGATTTGTCTGTCAAATAATTGATTATTATGGTTGAAAAAAACTCAAATCTGAGAAAACAGAAATATACTTTTATGTAACAGCGTAAGTTTTAGAGAGACTTATGATCTGTTGCGTAGATCTTATTTTTTCTCGGTGCCACTAGAGAATCCTATTGCGGTTTATCTTTATTCTCCCTCCGTCACAAATTTAAAGCTCCCGTTTGACTGAGCATGGAGTTTTAAATGAGACTTGAAAAAGTAAAAGTTTTGTGGAAACTTTACACTATTGTCCTTGAAAGTAGTGGTTGTTCTTTAGTTGTGTCAAATCATTATTTTAAATGAGAAGGTATTTTTGAAAACAAACTTTCCATTTTCGGAAATAGAGTATAGAGGGAGTATTATCATTTGGAGCTTACCTCCTTTTCATGTTATGATGTATCTCGATGCACTCATCTGCATTTTGGGACCCAAGTATTGTGTTTTAGATGACTTTGGCCACTTCTTGGTGCATTTAAGAACTGTAGCAAATGCAAATCATGCTAGAATATTCACTGGGAAATTCAGATACTGTTTACTTCCAGGACCTTTTCTCTTATATTCAGGTTGAGTCTCTGTGATTTTCCTACTTAACTCGAGGGACTCTCTCAACTGCAATAATTTAGTGCTTTTGCTGTGTTTTATGTTTTCGGTTCTTTTCTGATTAAAAAACCTGTTAGTTGAGATAGTGTGACACTTTTGATTCTCTTTTCCCGCCAGATATGGGATCTGATATACTCTAGATTGCACCCAAATTCATTTCTTCAAAAATTACCAGATTAAGTATTACTAATATTTTGGATGAGTTATGTTTAGTTACACACATAATTGTATAGTTTGCAGGTTCATGTATATTCTTATCTCTTCCCTTTCTTGATTAGACCTTGTGGTTAATCAACTCTATACTGCTGTACGTATCATGTTCATTTTCTGAGGTCCCTATATTGAGTCTATGGTTCTTTTAACAGTTTCAGCTTGTGTTGCCTCCTTTCAAATTCTTGGGTGTATGAGAATAATTGAGTAAAGTGTGGATTAGTGCAATATTACGGAACAGTATCAGGAATTTTTTACCTGGGGACTTAGTTTGCTTCCTTAGTTGTTCTTCAAGTTCCTCATCAGACTGAAACTAAAGAACTCTTTATCTGTTGCTTGTAGTTACTGATGCCTTGGTCATGAAATTGGGAACTAGGGGGCTTTGCGTTGTTGATGGAGTGCATGTATGTGTTGTTGGTGTGCATCTTGTGTTGCTAGAGGCTGGGAGTGTAGAAATTGGGCAGGAGAATTAAGGCTGTGGAATTTGGAGGTGGTGTAGGGCTGCAAAAGAGCCTAGCCAAGTTGAATACTAGGGAAATTTTGAAATTCGTGCTCATCTGAACCTAGTTTTGAGCTTGAGCTCTGCTCTGGAGTAAAACTATTGAGCTAGAGCTCATAAGTGGCTAAAATTAAAGAAAAGCACGAGAATGGCTGATGATTTGGCAAGCACAGGTTTGAGCTTGGCTCAAGCTCGATAGATTTGTGTTCAAATTTGAGCATTATTGGAGCCGGGGCGGAAAGCTTGCAAATTGGCTCACTTTGTTTGCAACACTAGTGGTTGAAGAAAAGAGGGACCGGAACAAATTAATGACATTTCCTTCTGGACTCAGATCTTTGCACACTTGCTCTTTTTTCTTTTATCTTAATTTTCTTTTCCATTTTTTTGGTTGTGGTTAGGTGGTGTGTGGGAGGGTTAGGGGACACACCTTGGGGGGTGGAGGTGGCAATGTTCTTAATCATTTAAAAGTTAGGAAGGTGGACAGAGAATAAATAATTGAGAGAGCAAGAAAATAAAAGGGTGGCCATGCACAAGCATTATTACATTTGACCATATGAAATGGTCAGCAGCAATTCTGAATACTATGAGGAAAATGAAGGTTTGGGGGAAAAGAGATGAGGTCTGAAGGTTTTGAGTAAAAATAAGCAAAATTTTGTTTATCCTCTGATATTCTGTTATATCCATTGCTTGTGCACGGTATATTACTTTAGTTTTTGTTGAACAGTAAATGTGTTTTAATCTGTTTTAGTTCCTGGGACTTTAGATGAACTGGAAAAACTTTTTCCTTTTCAAAGGTTATGCCTAAAATACTGCCAGTTATTTGATTGGCTTCATCCATCACTTTGATGGTTCTGAAAAACTTTTTCCCATCTATCATTTTGGATATTGATTGGGTAAGATGGTGAAACATGAAGTTCACTATGTTTGGCTATGATTCCTTTGAGTTGTGTCTCAGACTTCCGAGTAGTCATATCCTTCTAAAGATCTACATATGCTTCTCTTATTTACTCCCTAAACTATTGTGCCTTTACAGTTTAATGTCACCATGCAATATTGAATGCTGTTCTCATGATGATCTTACCCTCTAGTTGAAGGAAAATTTTGTATTGATTTTTGTTCGGATGAGTTTGGAAATTAGCTAGTCCATATGAGTAAACAAACAACCTGTGGTACATTGGTTTATTTCAATGTATTAGTTAACTACTAGATGTATAGTCTGAGCAAGACATGACAATATTGTTTTCGTTTGTTCTCTCTGCAGAGTGCCTTGTGAAATCAGAAGCGGTTGATCAAAGTTGGATCCTGGATGGAGAAAGGACAGAATTTTTGAATCAGTTGGACTGTTCTAGACCTGATGCTATACTTGGATCATCCTGGCTTGAGCAGAGTGCTTCCTGTTCAAGGCAAAGAGGCTCTGCAACTGATTCTATTGCAGCTTTCCTCAGTGATGATTTGGGCAGTGAGTTGAACATGTCTGCTGGAACTTCTGCTTCTAGCTGGGGTCTTAGTTCTTGCACCTGGAATAACATGCCAGCTGTCTGCCAAATGTCTGATCATCCCTGAGAATTGCCTATTCTATAGGTTTCTGAACTTATTTCATTGTTTGTTGCCATTTTGCCATGAAGATATAATGACAAAAGTAGGTCTTTGCTATATAAAAATAGGGTGGTAATGCTGATTGTCGTTATGGATGTACTTCAGCGGGTTCTCTTAAACCCAACCTGCATTTTGCCATCATGGAGCTTCATGTTGATAAGCATGTTCTCGTGCTTTCTTATATGTAGGCGTCCTCCATCTTCAGGCACCATAATTTGATGGCTTTTAGATTCGTCATTTTTGAAGAATGTACACTTCAATATACTCGGGTAGTGTATAACTTCATTGATTGACACGATTGTTTACCATGTTATTCATATGTTGAATGGCATTTCAGTAGTTAATCCTATGTGTTCTTCATTATCCTCTTCCGATCTGAGTTTAGACCGTGGATGGTCATAAGATCATTCAAGATTGATATGTTGTTGGTGAGAATCTATGTAGGTAACTATGGTACATTACATGAGTAGGGTTTGATTTGGTGGGTCTGGGACTAGCCAAAAACCGTCTCTTGAGTTTTGTCTATTATGAGAGGAGCTATTGGAGCCCAGCCCATACATGCAATTGTACTCGGTTAAGCAACTGAATTTAAGGATTTAAGGAGCAACTATCTAGCATGCATGTTCTAGCACACTTTGGGGTGCACTTACCACACAACCTGACTATTTTACCTTATCCAATTAGACCAAAATTGATCGGATAGAATCTTTTATTGAAAGTTATATTGAACCATTTTTTATATTGTACGTGTATATATTTTACGAATAATTAATATAATGTAATAAAAAATATAATAAAATTTATAATTTGCAATGGAAAATCTTCTTATGAAAATTAATAGATTCAGGAGAAGACATGATTTAGAAAGTTTTATATTCTGATAAAGTTTGAACTTTCAGATTGTTACAAGTAAAATGTCAATTAATAGGTTCAGAAAAGACATGATCCATGTTCTCTAATAAAAATTGAACTTTGAGACTGTTACATGCATGGCTAACGATGTACAAATGCATGTTTATTATATCCCAATATACTTTTGAAACATGAATCTCGTATTGGACACTTGGATGCGATAATGAGTATAATTTTTTACACTGTCTTTGACACTCAGAAAGAAATTTATCGAAAAAATCATTACTAATTCATTTTACTCATTTATTGTTTAATTTGTAATTAATTGAATAGTTATAAAATTCTTATGTATGCTGTTTTCTCCTCACTGTAAATCTGTGACATAAAGGTTGTACATTTCAATTATTAAAGATGTTAATACTATTAAACATTTAATTATGTAGTTAATGATTCATATTGATCTAAAATCTGACATGTTTCATGTTCTTCGCGCGACCTATGTCATGTGTCCTTGGAACATAGATTTTATGTAAAGAGTCCAAAAGTAGTTGGGAATTTGAATTCAGATTGTAAAGGCACATGATAATTTCTTAACTTTTCATTTATGGAAATGAGGTAATTAAGTGATTTTTGGGATGAATGAGGATTTGTATGTGAAATCAAAGAATAATATTACTAACCTAAGCTAATAATAAATAAAACAAAATTGTCTAGAAAAGATAGAATAAGTTAATGATGATATTTTATTATTTTTTTCATATGAGATGTTTCACATTTTGTAAGCATTGCATAGTAATTTGGAAATTTTATAATATATATTATTCGATATATGTTATTAAGCAAATCATTTTTTTGATCATCTATTCTATTTTAAAAATAATACTTTTTTATGATCTTCAGCGCTAAAAATATCCTCTCAACTATTGCTATAGCCACAGGAATAATCAATGCCATCTCAATAAGCAAGCAAATTAAAGAATAAATTATGTCCTTTTTTCTTTTCTTTTTTGTGATTGATTTGAAGGAGCATTTCAAAATTATTGACCCCTCGGTTTTGATTTGAACAATCTTGTGTAAATTGAGTTGATTCGTTCCACACTTGACATTCTTTTGAAATATTTTTCATATCTAAAAAAATATATTATCAAGTATGCAATAGGTTAATCTTCCTATATTTTGTCGTTTCTTATTTATTTGACCTCATTACTTGTTATATATATATAAACGTACAGGGTTATATAAGCAATAAAAATTGATAACTTATATAAACCATTGTTAATAACATAAAAAGTAAATAAAGTAAGTGACATCTCTTGGTGAAATTTTTAAAACTTTGGTCTATTTCCACTAAATAATATAGCACACGTAAATTCACACACATGAAAAGCCTCATGAAATTTCTCTTTCACTAATAACAATAAGTTTGTTTTTACTCCTTTTAAGTAACACGGCATCCAAAAGTTTCCAACATTTATTTCTTTAAACTTGTCAAAAAAAATTGAACTCAATTTTCATTTAGGATGAGTTTATCTAGCTTTTTGCACTTTAAAATTTTTATTTCAAATTTTAATTTCATATTTCATATGGTAATTTATTTTATAAATAAACGTAAAGTGTATATACATATAATATTTTATTGATTAACGATCATTCTAAATAGTTGATAAAGAAAAGGGATCAAGTATGCAATACGAACAAACGCCAATGAATGTTAGGATTTTTCGACAATAACCCCAATGATCAAATTAAAATCAAGACTTAGAAAAACTAAAATAGAATTAAAAGATATAAACTTGCAAATGAATTCAACTAACCTCACATAATGGCCTATACATTTGGATTTGAAGAATATTAAGATGAAAATTTGCCCAAAGGGCAAAATATTATAATAAATATAAATTAGTTAAGGGATAAAATGATTAAAATTTATTTTCGTAAAATAAAATGTCAAAATGATTAAATTTGAAGGGATAAAATATTTAAAATATATATTTGAAAAATAACTTATCAAAATAGTTAAATTTGATGGGGGTTGAAATGTTCAAACAAATATAATATATGTTTTTAAAATAATGTAAAATAAAAAAAATTACCACCATCAAAGAAATCGACCCCAATGTCCCATTCATGAGAAATAGACGAACATGGCTTTGTATTTTGATATTTGAATCATAATCCATACAATCTCACACATTCATGCCTTCTTCAACAATGAGCATTTCCATCTCCTCCATTACTACTACTTCCACCATCATCAACCTTCGCCCTCCTCCTCCAATGGCGATACCCTCCACTCAGTTATTTCGAATGCCTTTCCCCGCGAAAACCCATCTACTTCGGTTATTCTCTGCTAATTGCAGTCACACTAGTGTGAGTGTTTTATTTAATTCTTTTTGGTGCGTGTGTGTTTTAATTCCCTCTATCAATCTCTGCGTAACTGAATTTAGTTTGGATTATTAGTGTTGTGGGTTTGTTGGCATCCTTAATTCTGTTTTCTTGGGCGCTAATGCAAAACCTTATATTCGGATGTTCGCCAATTGCATGTCCTGCAAGGAAAAATAACATCCCCATAGAAAATGCTGAGAATTTTATGTGTTTTTTTTTTCCTCAATTGCATTGATGCCCTTAAAGTTTTAGATTTTGACACTGCAGTATTTTTTTAGCATCTAGAAATGGATGTGGTTCATCTTGGTGTGTTTTTCCTTTTTGGTGTTACTTAGCATATGGGAATAAAATTGAGTGGTGCGTGTTCTCCAAAACATTCTTGAAATGCTGGAGATGGTTAATGTGATGTTATTTAGTTGTTCTGTTGGAACACTTGCAGACTGATATGTCTACAAATGGAATTTGGGGAAGTAGTCCAACTTGAGATGCTAATTTGTTTGCCAAAGAATTGGTTTGATCAACCAAGTTTTTGATTTTTCTTTATTATGTCTTTCTTGAACTTATTAAATATTTTGATGGACGGTATTTTGTTTTATCATACTTTTTTTCAGTTTGACTGGTGTTATGTCAAACTGTGGCGGTTGTGATCTTTCGCCTGAGATTAGGCCTGATAGATGTAACTAGTGTACCATAGGTGTGACCCATACAATTCGCTGCAAGTTTTGTCTTGATTATTCTGTTTTCTTGAGGTTTTTGCTGTTGCTTTGAAAGGTTTAGTTGGGTTTTGTTAATGAATTAGATTTGCAGTATTGTTTATATGCTGCTAGGATGTATGTTGCCTTTTATAAGTATAGGAGGAGTTTGATGGTCTGTCATCTGCTAAATGTTGCTTCTTCTTCATAGGGTATATGTATGTTGCTTCTTTTACATTTTGTTCTGTTCTGAAACTCCCCCCTTCCAACACGTCCCTCTAATATATGTTGTTGGTGTAATGCTAGAGGCCAGAGTCATCAGATTTCGAAAGCAGTTATGTGAAGAAGCAGGGTATTTGTAGATTATTAAATAGCAATAATGTTTCTGATAAATGTATCATGTTTATAACCAGTTAATTTAGCTAATTTATTGTTCCTGAAAATTTTTCATATCTGTTTGTGTTAGGTTCAAATGGAAAGGACAATAATTTTCAAGCAGTCTCGTCGAATGAGTACTTTCTACTTGCCTTGCAAAGTTTTAGTTGCTAGTGAGGACTACAAATTAATTATGGGCTACCTGCATCTTACTGGTCTTTCTTTGTGGATTATATTTCTGCACATATTCCTACCATTTGACCAGTTTTTGATGGGCTAAGCATTGATTTTACTGCATGGACATAATTTCTGTATCTTACATTTCATGAAGTGTATGGCTTTATGCTTTATTGTCACCTTTATATATTAAACATTAAGTCAAGATCCTCGTGCATAATGTTTCTTTTACCTATCAAACCTTAAAAGAGAACTTTTTAACAGTATCTTCTGATAAATATAATCAGTTTATTTTCCAAAGGGAAGGATCATCTTTTTCTTTCTAATGCTAATATTTCGTTCTTGTTTGCTGAACTTTTCAGGATATTGACCAGATTGAAAAGATATGGTATCTCAGGAATTTTGTCCTATGGCCTACTAAATACTGCTTACTATCTTACTACTTTTCTTGTGGTATGGTGAGTGATTTACTTAGACTTGAAAAGAGAAAAAGAAGAAAATATAAAATCAAGCATTATTTGAGTTATGTATCTGCATTTCATTAGAAAACGTATGATATATGGGACTTTAGTTGATTTCATGATATCGTAATTTCTAGGCTACCCTTCTCTCTCAAAACTACCATATGGTTGTATATATAAGTTCTCACTGTCGAAGGAATTGAACATAAATTTAGCTGATTTGAAAAGAGTAAATGCTGCCAATGAGAGAGAGATGTCGAAGGAATTGAACGTATATTTAGCTGATTTGAAAATAGTAAATGCTGCCAATAAGAGGCTTGAGAGAGAGAGAGAGAGAGAGAGAGAGAGAAGCGAGTGAAGTGACTTTCTAACAGGTAACAGATAAGGCAGTGAGTGAGTGAGAAAATGCTTGTGCTATTGTAACAGATAAGGTGCTATCCAAGGTCTTTTAAACCAGTTCCCATGGCATCTGATCAATGAGTGAGTGACTTTGTGTTTATTAAAGATTGTAATAACCAATCTGTATAGGACCCCGAGTTACTTTCTGGCCTGGTCTATAACTGAGTACTGGTGAGTTGGCTCATAATGCTTGTGCTATTGTAACAGATAAGGTGCTATCCAAGGTTTTTTAACTAGTTCCCGTGGCATCTAATCAATGAGTGAGTGAGTGAGTGAGTGATTTTTTATTAAAGATTGGTATAAACAATCTGTATAGGACGTCAAGTTACTTTCTGGCCTGGTCTATAATTGATTACTGATGATTGGCTCAAAATGCTTGTGCCATTGTAACAGATAAGGTGCTGTCCAAGGTCTTTTAAACTAGTTCCCATGGCTTCTAATCAATGGTTTGTGGCCCACTCCTCATGTCTAGACATACCCCAAGTGGATAGCAACATGAGGCTGCTTTTCTACTATCTTAAAGGACCGAAGTTAGACTATTGGATTTGTTAACACGATTATATGCCAACGAACTAGTCCTAACATACTATCGTCAATTATAAGCTACGAACAGCCTAAAAACTAACTCTCATTGCATCCAATTTATGGTTATTGTTGGAAAGACTAGGAAACAGATTTCGTTAGTCAAACTTCCCATTTTATTTACTTTTCTATTTTTGGTAGTTTTTATTTTCTATTCTTTGAATACTTATTCCCTAAGATTATGTTAGCTATATTTGGCAACATAAGTCTTATACATTGTACTTTTCTCAATAAAATAAAACAACCAGAAGCATTATTCTTCAAAAAATGATGTATTCATGGTATCAGAGCCGAGTGATTCCGGCGTCACCGTTCGTCTATAATAGTTTTCAGCCATGTCTATGGATGAATCCTCTTCTACTAGGGCCCACTGTAATCCTCCAATCTCAAACTCTAGGTCTTTCCAAACTCTAGAATAACCAACTCACTTCAAATAACCCAACATAAACTCAATGGGTTAAATTTTCGTGAATGGTTTCAATCGTTGTTACTCATGATCAGAGGAAAATGGAAGATAAGTTATCTCACCTGCGAGACTACTCCAGTAGCAAGCACCGACAACACTTACATGGGAAGCCAAGAACTCTATTGTGATGGCTTGGTTGATCAACTCCATAAAGCCGAAAATTGGTAGAAGATATCTGTTTTATAGAACAACTCATGAAATCTGGAAGGATGTCCAAGAGATGTATTCGGACTTTGAGAATACGTCTCAATGCTTTGAAATTATGTCAGGCTATTTGCAACACTCGGCAACCGACAAGGGAGCAAGTCAGTAATTGAATATTTTTAACATTCTAAATAAATAATGGCAAGAAATGGATCTTGTTATGCAGTCACTTGGAAGTTGCCAGATGGAGTGCTCTACAACAAAATGTTTGAAAAAGAGCGAATTTTCAGTCTTCTCCAAGGATTGAATAAAGAATTAAACAAAATTGGGGGGAGAATCCTCGGTACCAAGCTCTTCCATCCATTCAAGAGGCTTTCGTTGAAGTTAGAAGTGAAGAGTAGTAAGAGGGTGATGCTTCCAAATTTTTCGAGCTCCATAGTCGAAGAGAACTAGCAAAATTCGACATTCTTACGAAATAGGGGTGATTCCACTAGCGACTGAAATCAACATCCCAAGAATAGTAAATTATGGTGTGTTCATAGTAATAAGCCATACTATCAAAGGAAATGTGCTGGATAATTTATGGGAAACCATTAAATTAGAAACCCAAAAGTTAATGATGATCAAATAACTCTGCACTTGTTGGTAAAACTACTTCAGAGTTAACAAAAACCAATCCATCACCCATGCTATTTACCTCGCTTAGCAAATGGAGATTTTGAAGAACCTTATGCGGTCCTCCTGGCCTATAAAAGAATTCGAATCTGCCCAACCTTCATATATGGCTACCGTCGCACAATGAGGTAATAAGGGTGGATTGTTGATACTGGTGTCTTTGACCATGTGGCTTGTTCTTCCATTGCCTTGACCAAGGATAAAAAATGTGATGGCAACATGACACTTACTGTGGTTGATGGCAAAACTTCCCATGATTCATGACACTTATTAGGATTTAAATTGAATTTGGTCCTTTATGTGCCTAGTTTACAATATAATCTCCTTTATGTTAGCAAATTTACTAAGTATTAAAATTATATAGTAACATTTTTACCTACTCATTATGAATTTTAGGAGTTGTCTTCGAGAAGATGATCGGCAATGATGAGGAATGAAATGGCCTCTACTATTTCATCGGTTCTATATCAAGGTTTCGTGTTCTTGAGAAATTCTCTTTGTCTAGTATTTCAAATTTTGACGTGAGTTTTGGCACAAACGTCTTGGTCATCTTAATTTTAAATACTTAAAACATTTATACCCCAAGTTATTTATTAATAAAGAGCCTTCTTTCTTCCATTGTGAATGTGTATTTATGCAAAACAACCACAAAAAGATTGCCATAATCATTCTTATCGAATTTCAAAATCATTTCATCTACATGCATAGTGATATTTGGGATTTTGCTCGATTCTCTAATAAGATCAAAGTGGTATATTATGCCTGTTAGGTCTATCTTTTAAAAGAAAAATTTGACGTAGGGGTTCGTTTTTGAATAGTTTCACAAACTTATAACAATTCTTTTTCAGGCATCTATTCAAATTCTCCCACAAAGGGAGCGAATATTTTGCACATGAACTCAAGGTCTACCTTGTTGAGCACGGTATCTTCCACCAAAGTTCATGTGCTTATACCCCTTAACAGAACGGAGTTGCAGAAAGGAAAAATCATCACCTTCTTGAAGTGACTCGTGCCCTTACGTTTCACCAGTCATGTTTTGAATTTTTTCTAGGGAAAAGCTGTGTTGATAGATGCATATCTCATTAATCGTTTGCTTCCAAAACACTAATTTTCGCACTTCTCTGAACTATCTGTATAATTGAATCTAAATTCTCTTCCACCCTGAGTCTTTAGTTGTACGCTTTATGTCCATAAGACAAATTTAAAATTTGGAAAACTAGACACCAAAGCAACCAAATGCATCTTTTTAGGCTATTTTCCTACGAAAAAGGTTTTAAGTGTTAGAATCCATCCTATAGATGTAACTCTCCCAATGCTACCTTTGGAGGAGACATAAGATGAAGAAAACCATTGGGATCCATCGATCTCCCTTCCTATTTCACTTCTACCCTCTCCACTTATCGTTCAAACACCAACATCTTCATCCCGATTTGAACTTAGGAAACAGGTCAAGGGGGAGAAACCGAAATCATCAACTAGATGTGAACTCTAAGTTTACATAAAGAAACCACGAGTTCCCTTTCCAAAATCGATTATTAGACTTGGAGGCAAATCCATCTGGAGAGGTTCCTCAGAGAAGTATTCATATAATTAATGATCTTGATGTTCTTATTGCTCCCTTAAAAGGGGTATGATCTTGTACTACTGAGTATCCGATCTCAAATTACCTCTCTAACTGCAAGCTGTCTCAGGGCTTGTATCTAAAAACTTGATGATCTTGAGGTCCCTAGAAATATTCACGAGGCCCTAAATGACCCGATGTGGAAAACGGTGATAATGGAGGAAATAAATGCATTGGAAGGGAATAAGACGTGGGAGATAGTCCATTTTCTTTAGGGAAAGAAGTTAAATGGATACAAATGGATTTTCACCATCAAGTTGGGGTCAAATGGTCAGATTGAAAGAGATAAAGCCCAAGGTCACACTTAAACTTTTGGCATTGACTATAAGAAACATTTGCCCTTGTAGCTAAATTAAATTCTATTTGGGTTTTGTTTTCACTTGCGGCCAACTTAGATTGGGAATTGCACTAATTGGACATAAAGAATGCTTTTCCGAACAATAATTTGGAAGAAGAGGTGTATATGAAACTGCCTCCTGGGTTTGAAGGAGATGAGAAACTTGGTACTGTGTGCAAATTGAAGAAACCTCTATATAGCTCGAAATAATCTCCTCGTGACTGGTCTACTTGGTTCAGTGTTGTAATGAGGCAATTTGGCTATTAGCAAGGTTAGGCATATCATACTCATTTTGTGAAGCAAGCAAATGAAGGAAAAAAATTCAATTTTGACAGTATATGTGGATGTTATGATAATTACACGAGATAATACTCAAGAAGTCAAAAATATCAAGGAATGGCTGACATCAGAATTCAAGGTCAAGGATCTTGGTAAACTCCAATATTTCCTTTTAGTAGAAGTAGCTAGAAGTAAACAAGGTATCTTTATCTCCCCTAAAAAAGTACACTTTTGATCTTTAAATCGGGAAAATTGGGTGTAGACCTGTTGTCCCTCTTGAATGGAATTGGAGGCATAAGATCACTGAAGATGACTCCAATCCGCAGTAGATCAGAAAGGGTTCCAGCATTTAGTAAGAAAGTTGATATACTCACATGAGAGTTAGTTTGTGCATTCTCTTACAAAACGACACCTTGAAGCTATGACTCAGATCATACGGTACCTGAAGGGAAACACTAGGAAAAGGTCTGTTCTTCTGGAAGAATCAAAGAAGAGATGTTGAAGGATTCGCAGACTCAGATTAGGAGGATCTATGGACACAAAATCTACTACTGTGTACTGTAATGTGGTAATATTGAGAAGAAATGAACAATAGTTGTTAGAAGCGGTGCAGAATCTGAAGCTGAATATATAGCTATTGCGTAAGGGATTTGTGAGCTGATCTGGATGAAGAAATTGCTGAAGGAACTGGGGATTTCTATACAAGGCTCGATGAAGTTGTACACAGCAAGTCTGCAATTAGAAATGCTCACAATCCTATTCAACATGATAGGATGAAGCATGTCTGGATTGTTAGGAACTTCATCAGGTCTGAGATTGATGGTGGCTCAATTAGTCTGCATCTTGTTGCTAGAAAGCTACAAGAAGATGATGTACTCACAAAAGCACTACTAAAACCAAGCTTTGAGTCTAATGTAACCAAACTGGGAATGATTGATATCTATTCACCAACTTGAGGGGAGTGTTGGAAAGTCTAGGAAATATGATCTTCGTTAGTCAAACTTCCAACTAGGAAATATCCCTGATTTCAGGGATTTCGTTAGTCAAACTTTCTGGTTTATTTTATTTTCTATTTGGTAGTTTCTGTTTTCTATTCTTTGAATACTTATTCCTTAAGATTATGTTTCTATATTTGGCAACATAAGTCTTATATATTGTACCTTCTGCAGTGAATAAAACATCCAGAAGCATGGTTCTTTAGAAATTTCTGTGTTGAGTTATAACTGAATCCACAAGTTGAGGCCTAGCCTGGGTCCTTACAGATGGTATCACAACTGCCAGCCTGCCCTTGTGTTGTTTAGTTTAGAAAAGAGGAATGGTTTATGGTAATCCAAAAAGGTAATGAGGCCACTTAATTATGGATGGAGTTGGTGTTAATTTCCAAGAGAATAGGTGCATGTGCACATTTACGGAATTATTGTTCTGATGTGGTAGTCAGAGAACTGACTTGTGTTAAAGTGGATATGGATTTATAGTTTACATGGCTTTTGTAGATATGATCGATAATTATTAAATTTGTTCTTAAGGTGCACCAATCACTTGCTTTTTTTTGCTTTCTAAGCTCTTGCCACTTCTTGTTTCTTCTTTTTTTTTTATTATTTGTTTGTGCTTAACCTCTTTTTCCTTGTTTATTTCCTCATTTATATTGTTGTATACGTTAAGTCTGGGGGATGTTTTTTTTCTTGGGGTGTTGGGATGGGGATGGAGTTTTCTTCTCAGTGTGTAAGATCACCTTTGGTGTTTGATAGAGAGGACGCTTCCTTTTAATTTCCTATCACCTATGTTGTGACAGGGCTTGTTTACAAAACAAATGTTTTTGGAAATACCTTTCTTTGCCTTCATACGTTCTATTATATTTTTGCTACATGCTGCTAGGATTTTACTCAAAATACATGAACTTGCTTGATAGGTTCTATGTCGCTCCTGCGCCTGGGGGAATGGGTTATTTGGCAGCCGTTGAAAGGTAGAATAATCTTTTAATTGCTTCTTGAGGGTTCAAGTATAAAGAAAAGTTCTGTTATTTACAGGTTTCTCAAAGTATTGGCCATGGTGTGGGCAGGGAGCCAAGTAACTAAGCTCATACGAGCTGGAGGGTGAGCTGCCCAACCATATTTTTAACATCTTGATAGGGTTTAGTCTGGTTTGTCGCAATTTTATGGTTGCTTCCCCCTTTTCTCCCTCCACATTACATGAATAAATGAAGTGGCCTTTGAGCTTGCAGATAATAAGTTAGAAATTCCTTCATGTATGTAGCCATTTATACCTCTCTTTCTGTCACTACAATCCATACACTAGAGATACCAAGTCTATTCATGCATTTATAATCTGTTGTATTCGTGTAACGTGTTTGGATTGGCTAATATCATTATACAGTAAACTATTTTTTTTTAAATGTGGAATCTCTTCTTCCTTGCTCGATGATCTTGAGTTTGTGTAGAGAAGGTAAGAAGATTCAGGCATGAGAAGATTGATCAATTGGGGAACATGTATGGCTAACGCTAAACAGTCAGTGATTGCTTCTTCAAGTTTAAGTCATTTATATATCGTAATGTACAGCAATGAGATCTTTTGATTCACCTACAAGATTTTTATGTATTTTTCTCATTCCATCGACATATTTTAATGGATAAATTTATCTTTTCCTTGAGCTGGCCTAGTATAGATTTTTTAAACGGAGTTTGTGTAATAAAATTTTCACATTAAAGTCTATTTTGTCCAAGTGTTTACCTAGGCTGGAATTCTTATGAAATATATGAATCAGCAGTAATTTGTTGGTTATACCATCACATGATCCTTCCTATTTTGATATGCTGATAAATTCAATTTTCATAATTTAGCATATAACTCTCTCCTGTTCTAATTTACTGATTTAAAAATCTCTTCTTTTGCAATCACTTTTCCCCCTAATTTAATGTTTTGTGCCTTCAACTGCCGCTTAATTGGATAACGTCCTATTAAAGATCTTATTTATCACTAGAAATATGACTCTCTGATTTCTTCCTGGCAGGGCCCTGGCACTTGCGCCGTTTGTAGATAGAGGATTATCATGGTTCACTGTCAAGTTTGGGTTTGAGTCCCAAGGGAAGGTATGTGAATAATGGATTTTGGTAGGTTCTTACATCTTCGTGCCTGCTTTCTGATTCCGCATTAAGTATCATATTGTCATTTTTACAGGCATTTATGGCGATTGCTGGGCTTTGTTTTGGGTTGGCATTCTTGATGTTTGTTATAGTGACCTTACTTTGGGCATAAAGCTTTTCCCTTCCTTCAGTTGGTTATTGCATCATTGTCCAACATGATACAACACGAAAGAGCAATAGCTCCTCTCGTACGTTCTGCAAAACGGCGTTCATCTTTAGAATGCACAATGCTCACTTTAGAATGAGCTAGATAGCCATGGGATTGACAGCATTTTTCGGCTTTACTTTGGATTGACAACGGTAGCTACATTGCACATACCAGATACGTTCATCATTCTTGAACGATAAATGATGATTTTTTTCTTAACCCTGGAAATTTTGATTTTGATTATAGGTTCATGATGGACAATTGTCGTGTAAAATAACAAATGAAATGATTATGACCACAAATAAAAAATTTAATAACAAAATATAACAAAAAATATATATCACTTTTTAATTATTTTTATTATTGTTATTATTTGGTTTTTAAGTCCGAGCAGTTTTTTCTTTTTTTAAAAAAAGCTCCAGTGATATTTTAAATAAATATTCTTTTATTATTAATGACTTATTTATCGATTTGTTTTATCAACCATTGCAGTCTTTGAATATTTTAATTATTTATTTAGATATCTTGAATAACTATAAGCGAAGACGAACAAATTATTACAAAAAAAATTAATTTAATTTTTTTAACCTAAAAGGACATCATATGTGATGCAGAATTTGATATTTTTATAAGAATGAAAAGACAAAAATGCATTTTCAGTCTTATAACTTGGCTTGTTTTTTCACTTTGGTCATTTAAAATGTGAGTTGGCAATTTATATATAAAATCTTTCTTAATTTGGCATATTTAGTTCAAATCACAACTTTTGAAAATGAAATGTAGAATCATATCATAAATTTGATTTTCAAAGTGATCGCTTCCATCTGTGTATTTTAATTTTATTAATTAACTATGAATATTTATATTTGTTATTAATATGGTTGTTTATTATTACTTAATTTTTTATTTATATTATCATGATAGGATTTTTATTAATCAAATTAAATGTATCATAAAAAAAATAAATAGATAATTGAAATTAAATTAGGGTTTAAAATTGTATATTCATCAATATAAAAAGTTTTAGATTAAGAATTTCATGAAACTCGAATAATATATGCCAATTTGAATTTATGGCAAAACTCAAGGTGTCAATTAGAGTATCATAAAAACTTATGTCACATTGAGATTAATGGCAAAACTCGGGTGCTAAAGTTATTTTTATTATATCTTTTAATAAAATCCTAAATATTTTGGTATGTTCTCATTATTCTTTTTTATTTAGCATCATTTTTGTTCATGTCTATTGTAAATTTTTCTTTCTTTCAACCTAGAATTATAATAATAATAGAATAGTTGATGAGAAAATCACAAAAATATCATAAATCCACAGCTATGCAGAATGGTTAATTTTAAATTGATGATAACTTTCTTACAGGAAGTCCTCCATATACTCATGATATATGGTTAAAAAGCTCTCTAAGTCAAATTTTATATAAAATTAGTCTTATTTAAAAAATAAAATATTTAAAAATTATGATAGAAAGAATTTAGACTATCCAAAAAGGAAACCTGGTATTATATTCAAATTATGAATACTTAAAAACTGATAAAATCACTATGCCCTCCTTTTCGGCTCTTTAATAGTTATTAATTAGGGATATAATAGAGATATAAAAAAATTTGATGTCCAACATAAACCAATTTGATATTTATAACAAAATTCAAGTGCCAATTTAGAGCATCATAAAAATTTATGTATCATATTGAGATAAGTGGCAAAACTCAGGTACAAAAATAATTTTTATTCTAACTTTTAATCAAATCTTAATTATTTTGGTATGTTATCATTATTATTATTATTTTTTATTTAGCATCACTTTTGTTCATTTTTATTGCAATTTAATCTTTATTTGCAACCTAGTATTATAATAAGAATAGGATAATTGGTTAAAAAATTAGAGAAAATATCATAAGTCCTCAACTGTGCAAAATGGCCACCCTTACGGGCACAATTATCTTAATGAAGTCATTTATATGCCAATGACATATGGTTAAAAAGCTCTCCAAGTCTAATTTTATATGAAATTAATTCTTTTAAAAATTCAAAGTATTCAAAAAATTATGACAAAAAGATTTTAGACTGTTAGCTATTAAAAAAATATTTGACATAAAAAAGAAAACTTACACCGAAAAGATAACTTGATGTTATATTCAAACTTTGTTACTTAAATCCAATATGCCCTCCTTTTGGCTATTTACTAGTAATTGGTTAGGAATAATAGGCATATCAAAACCTTGGATGCAAGCCATCCGGCATATTTGAATTTGATATTTATGACAAAATTTGAGTACTAATTGGAGCATTATAAAAACTTATGTATCACATAGAGATACAAGAAAAAAACTCAGTAACTAATAAAATTTTATTCTAACTTTTAATAAAATTAATTATTTTTATATGTTATCAATATATATATATATATTATTTAGCATCATTTTTGTTTATTTTTATTGTAATTTAATCTTTCTTTTCAATCCAGAATTATAATTAGAATAGGAACTGATGAGCAAATGAGAGAAAATATAAAAAATCCTCAACTGTGCTAAATAGTCAACTTTAAATGATCTTATACGAAGTCCTTTTTATGCCCATAATATATGATATAGTTAAAAAGCTCTCAAAGCCTAATTTTATATGAAACTAATTTTATTTTAAAAATTCAAAGTACTCAAAAACTTATGCCATGAAGAATTTAGACTGCCAGCTTTTGAAAAAGAGTTTAACATAAAAAAGGAAACTTAGGGTTATATTTCAACTATGCCACTTAAAATTGATAAAATTCAATTATACTTTTTTTTATTTAATATTGACTAATTAGGGATATAATAGACATATCAAAAAATTTGATGGAGCTTGTCCAATATATACTAATTTGATATTTATGACAAAATTCGAGTAGCAATTAGAGCATCATAGTTACTCATGTATCACATCAAGATAAATGACAAATTAAGGGATTAAAGATTTTTACTCAATTTTGTATTTATATTATCATAGTGATAGGATTTGTGTTAATTAATTGATGTGTCATATAAAAATAAATAGATAATTCATATTAAATTAGTTTAATAGTGTATATCCTCAATATAAAAAGTTCTACATGAAGAATATTACGGAGCCCTTTCAATATATGCTAATTTGATATTTATACCAAAACTCGAATGCCAATTAGCATAAAAATATATGCATTTGGCAAGACATGGGTACTAATTATTCTAATTTTTAATAAAATCAAAATTATTTTGGTATGTTATCATTAATTCTTTTATATTTAGCATATTTTGGTTTATCTTTGTTGTAAATTTATCTTTCTTTTAAATCTAGAATTATAAACCTAGAATTATAATATGAGTAGGATAATTAGAGAAAAAATAAAAAAATATCATAAATCCACAGCTTTGTAAAATGATCAAGTACGAACACAATTCTTGTACGAAGTCCTCTATATGCTTATAATTCATGGTTAAAAAGCTCTTAAAATCTAATTTTATTTGAAATTGATTTCATTTAAAAACTTAAGTATTCAAAAAATTATGACAAAACTGTTGAAGAAGAATTTGATATCGAAAAGGAAACTTGGTGTTGTATTCAAAATATGCCACTTGAAAATTGATAAAATTCAATTATATTCTTCTTTTTGGCTATTTAATAATTATTTATTAGGGATATATTAGGCATATCAATAATTTTGCTGGAATCCGTCCAATATATACCAATTTGATATTTATAGCAAAACTCAAGCGCCAATTAAAGCACCATAAAATTTTATGTATCACATGGCAAAATTAGGATACTAAAATGATTTTATTCTAACTTTTAATAAAATCATTATTAGTTTGATATGTTATCATTAATTTTTTTTATTTAGCATCATATTTGTTCATTTTTATACAAAGTTCTCGTGTCTGGCCAAACTCGATAATCGCTCCGCCAATATTTTTTAGGACCAGGACTTGGACCCCTCTTCGAACCCAGACTTGATGGGTTACACCAGTTAGACCCATTTTATTATTTTAAAAATATTAAAAAATATATTATTTAACATATAATACACTAAAATTTTCTAAAAAATGTATTTAAAAAAAATATATCACATAAATTTATATAATAAATTTAAAAAAAAAAAAAAACTAGGTGGGGCGGAATCCAAGACCTACCCCGGACCTATTGTAATAGTAAAAACTTGTTCAACTAGGATGAATTCGGGTTTGAATCTGTCTCATTGCCATCTGTAAGAAAGCCAATGAAATCTAGTTTTATAGGAAACTTATTTGATTTAAAAATTCAAAGTATTCAAAAAATTATGATAAAATAATATGGTTAGATAGCCAGCAAAATCTAATTTTATTGAAAACCAATTTCATTTTAAAATTCAAATTATTCAAAAAATTATGACAAAAAGAATTTTTAGACTGTCAAGCTTTTGAAGAAAAGTTTGGCTTAAAAATGGAAACTTGAGGTTATATTTAAACTATGCCACTTAACAACTAATAAAATTCTACTTCTTTTTGGCTATTTAATAGTGATTAATCAGCGATATAATAGATATATATAAAAAAATAAAGCATTATAAAATCTTTCTTATCACATTGAGATAAATGACAAAACTCAGCCTGTATAAGTTGACGTCTTAACCTCACTTCTTGAACTCAGTTGGTGTGTTAGAATGATTCTTATTTTAAATATTAATAAAATCTTAATAATTTTGGTAAGTTATTGTTAATTTTTTTATATAAAATCTTAAGTATTTTGGTATCATCAATTTTTTTTATTTAGCATCATTATTATTCATTTTTATTGTAAATTCACCTTTCTTTTCAACCAAAAATTATAATGACAATAAGATAATTGGTGAGAAAATAGGAAAAGATATTATAGAAAATATTCAACCATAACTCCATTATATGAAGTTCCCTATATGCCCATATATGGTTAAAAAGCTCTTGAAATCTAGTTTTATATAAAATTAATTTTATTAATAATTCAAATTACTCAAAAAATTATGATAGAAAGAATTAAAATTATTAGCTTTTGAAAAAGAGTTTGATATATAAAAAAAACATGATGTTATATTCAAACTCTACTTAGAAATTGATTAAATTTAATTTTGCTATTCTTTTTTACTATTTACTAATTATTAATTAGGAATATAATAGGCATATCAAAAAATTTTAAAAACTTTTTGACCTATTTATAGTAGAAATCTAAACTCTGAAAATTCTTTTCCATGGTAAATGCATTTATTTGATCAAAATATTAATAACACGATACGCAAGTTAAGAGGTGCCTGTCTTTTATTAAAAATCTTAAGTTTTTTAAATAGGATAACTATCCAACAACGTTTTGCAAAATCTCAAGCTATTACAAAAATGTGGCTTTTAAGACAATTCAAACCCAAGTTCTACAAATTGGTTTAGTTAGTACGTCCTTGAATACTTTAAAATCTTAAATTCTTTTCCTTGGTAGATGCATTTAATCCATCAAAATATTAAGAGCATGATAAGCGCATGAAGGAGGTGCGAACGTCTAATTCGATTTTTCTATTTTAATACAGTATTTTATTTTTTATTTTATAAAATGCATATACATCACGTGTATAAAATATTTTTTTAAATATATATTAATATTATATAATATTTAATGATATAAAATGTAAGATAAAATACAAAATTGAAATAGAAAATCTGAAATAGAAAATCTTATTAAACTTTGACAAATGATGATCACTTAATTAATAACGTTTACAAAGTCT
The DNA here is from genome assembly GCA_019321725.1 of Paulownia fortunei. Taxonomy (NCBI): domain Eukaryota; kingdom Viridiplantae; phylum Streptophyta; class Magnoliopsida; order Lamiales; family Paulowniaceae; genus Paulownia; species Paulownia fortunei. The sequence continues at coordinate 8,967,349 of CM033106.1, forward strand.
CCAACTATTATCAAAATGCTGCTTGTAACCTAAAATTAATTCAAACCCAAGTTCTATTTTAGTTAGTATATCGTTCAATCCTTTAAACTCTGAAATTCTTTTCCATGTCAGATGCATTTATAAGATCAAATTTGGAATCTGTTTTAATTTTTTTCCTCTTCTTTTAGTCCACTTATTTACATTCCATGTTTCTACATCTCAACATTTTATATATTTCCCATTTTCTTATTGCATTTTATGGGAAGAGGTGTGGAAGTCAAGTCAAGCAATACATATATTCTTCATAAAGAAAAAAAGTGAATGTTTCCATGTTGTAATTAAGATAAAACCACCCTCTGATCTAATCTGATAATTAAGATGAAGATATTAAGTATAATTGAAAAGTAAATAAATCCATATAAAATAAAAGAGGAGCCAATTCACTCTTAAGTACTACTAACTACTAATTATCCCAAATAAATATATTAATAAATTTGGACCCACAACCCAAATCACGTTTGAGAATCAAAGCCTAAAACTGCATCTTCAAGTAGCTGTCATCTCTTGTAGATTTTTATTTTAGGATCTAAAGACATATAAACTCTAGTTATTGCTTGTTAATTAAGAGTTAAGACCTCCCCATGAAATTACCTTTTTTGTTATCTTCCAAATTTGCTATAATATAACGCCATGCAATGAAGGTTGATTGGGATATTTTTCCATAATCATGGGATTCATCATTAATGTTTCTTATTATTTAAGCTACAATGTTCTCCCTAATCCTCTCTTCTATCAAAACTTTCACACAACAAGAAAAAGGGTCCAAAAAAAAAAAGAAAAAAAGAAAAAAAGAAAGAAAAAAGCATTTACAAGAAGTTCTTGTTTAGCCTATGGAAACCCTTGAGCCATGCCACTCTGAAGCCTCCAACATTTCTGCCACGTCGGAAGAATCCCCTACCAAAGATGACAAGAAGAAGGAGAAAGTGGAGGAGGGATCTTGCTCGAAGCACGAGTCAACGTCCCGAGTGATGCTAGATCTCAAGCTTGCCAATGATGAGCTGATGAGTAAGGGTAACCCTAATTCAAAGCTTGAACTCAATCTCTTCAACTCTTCTAATCCTAGGGAGTTCTCCAACGAGGGTACTCACAAGCCCTCAGAGTCAAAAACTTTCACATGCAACTTTTGCAGGAGGGAGTTTTCGACTTCTCAAGCATTGGGTGGCCACCAGAACGCCCACAAACAGGAGAGGGCACTGGCCAAGCACCGCCACGGCGTGGTGGATATGACGGCTGCCGGTGGTGCCCCTCTGCCTTTTGGCCACCCTCGGTACCCCTACTACTCCTACTCAACATTCCCACAAGTACCTTATTATGGAACTTTCAATAGGTCACTTGGGGTTAGGACAGAGTCCATGATTCATAAAACTTACCCCTACCATCCTCCATGGTCATCATCGTCGTCGCCGTATGCCTATCGACTCGGCCATGAAAAACTGTCTAGGGCTTACTTGATGAGCCCACCATCATCAACATCATATGATAGATTAAGGATGGAAAATTTTCAGCCACATGAAATTAGTGGTAGTGGATTAGGCCTTGATAGGTTTGGTGCAACCCTTGATTTAGGAGTTAACCCTAACCGTATTGTGACCGATAATACATGTAATGCAGCAACAACCAAGGCTAATGAAGGCAATGGCAATCAAGGGCTGAGATTGGGAAATGTCGATGATGGCAACGATCAAACGGATGCTTCAGGACTTGATTTGAATCTTAAGCTTTAATTGTTATGCCTTTTGTTTCTCATTCATTTCTTTTACATTGTTCATTTTGGATTTAAGTGTTGATTAGCTAGAATATCCCCACACATTTTTTTTTGTAATTAAATATCAATTGAAGTAATTATACCATGATTATTTTGTCATAAATTAGGATCGATTTACGAGTTCTTTTGAAATTCAAAACATGTCAATATTGTTCCTCCATTATTGTTTATTAATTTTTTTTTTATCATGAGACAAAATTTCTTTACATCTTTCAATTGCTATTTAGATGATGCAATCAATTATTGTGGTGACCAATTTAATGTAGTATCTCGGTTGATCAAGCATCTTAATTACTTGATTAAAAATTCAAAAATTATTCTAGTATAAGGCTAAGTCTACCATTTATTAACTAATCATGGAGTTCGTACGAATCAATTTGAGTATATAAACTCAAACTTTTGTACGTACCTATTCCCTCTAAATCATCGTCTACTAATAAACTTAACTTTTCAACTTTAGAGTAATCGGCTAAGTAAGGCAATTAGTGCATTAATTACTTTGTACCAAAAACAAATAAGTCATGAGCATGTACTTCTTGCAAGTAAAAAATAATGGTTCTAATTAAGGAAAAAATGAATAATAATGGACACTAGAACCCATGTTTTGCAGGGAAATAAGGTTCTGAGAAGTCAATGTTTTGGGAGATTGATTACTAGGAAACCTTTGAGAAGTCAATGTTTTGGGAGATTGATTACTAGGAAACCTTGGAGGTGAATATGAACTTTTGATAACAGTTTAATTTGGCTATTTAGGGAAAAGGGATGTAGAGTTATAGTATAATTTATTAATACAGTAATGTCAGCCTAAATTAAGCTCTTATATGACTACTTGTACGAGAAAATTAATAGGTAATAAATTTTGTTATACTTTTGTTTTCTGGAGTTGGAAATAATGTTAAAATACCATAAATTTAATTTATCAAAATTGCAACTATTATATTCTTATATGTAAATGCTTGTACAACTAATCGATTTGGATATGGTGTATCAATATTTGGCATGATCGACAAATTTATAGTTCTAACTATTTGGATTTTTCGTTTTCTTTTTTTCTTTTTTGATGACTGAAAATACATGTTTATTTGATAACCAAAATCACCATAATTTGTTTTCTTATCTTATTTGGAGACAGGATGTTAAGTTATTTGGTGTATTTTGTTATTCCAAATTAAACTTCCTATTTCATTTTGGTAATTTGATATTTTCTATCAAATTTTAATTTTTTTACGACTATAGATGATAAATGGATGTTCATCAAAATATTTGAAAATTTCAATTGGTATTCACACTTTGTAAATTAAATTACCATATACAATTGCTCAATCACAATTTTTTTAAATTCGAGATTAGTCACATTGGGATCAAATAATGATTATATCAATTTGGTAAAAAAAATTATTCAAAATTCATAAATCTTGATTATATTGGCATGTTTTGTAAATTGAATATTTAGATTATCCTGAATTCGTTTCCATTTTTTTTTTTTTTTTGTGAGAAAATGATAGTATAGTTTAGATAAAAATTTAATTTACTTTGACACAACCTTTTCACATATATATTATTATACATTCCCTTCTTCATAAATAGGCAAAATTTATGCTTCTTTTACAATATTAAAGTTCATAATCCCATAGCCTAATTTCGCAACTTTAAAAAGCCTTCCTAAATAATTTATCTTCCACTTTGCATCCCATTCCCAAGTACTAATGGCGTTTATAATACCATATTTCTCAATGAATGTCCAAAATCTTTTTAAATCAATGAAAAAGTTTACGACCAAGACTCAAACACAAGGGAGACAAGTCTTTTATAAGAAGAACATGTTGATAACTGGCACTACAGTTTTTGCTAAAAGCATTTATTTTTATAGTAAGCATAGTTCCTTTCACCGTTACTTCGAAATTTTAAACTAAAGAGCCAGTTGGCATAATTGGTTCTGCTTCTTTGCCAGATTTTTGGTTAAAATGCAATACCAAATTCAAACAAAAGATCCAAATGATTTCGCTAGCACTTATTTCAAATAAGTAGTAATTATTCTGGTTATTTAATTTTTTTATTAATATCAAATTGATTTAATTGGTATCTGATTTTTTTCATAAATATCAATGTGATATATATTGGATGAAATCCATAAATTTTTTCATCCAAATTAACGTGGTATCTCCTTGGTTGATGAAAATTGACTCCTCCAAACAACTAATAAATTAATGAAATTATGCCTGCGACACGAACAAATAGTAAGGGGTGTCGGAATTTTCCTAATAATAATCATCCAACAATCAAGTCAGAATCAGAGATTAGGAAAATGAATATAAAACTGAAAGTGGTAAATCTGCAAATGAATTCACGTACATCCAAATGAAGGTATGTGAACCTTCATTTGAATTGATGAATTTAAAACTAATAATTTCAAATCCAGTTTCAAGTCTATAATAATAAAACTATTGAGTTTGTTTAAATAATCTTATGATACAATGGATTTCAAATCTTTGAACTCCTATTATATGGAGTCATTTGAAATTTTTCCCTAAATCCTCCTCTCAAATTGAAATCATTTCATCCAAATGCAACTTATGGGTATTTATAGTTATTTGAAAGAGGATTAGGTTCTAATGTGGTAGGGTGTATACACTAATTGAGCCTCTTAAACCTTAAGCCTATTAGATTAGACCTCTTAAATCTTTTTTAAGTCAAATTAAAATTAGGTATAACATATAACTCCTCACTCTCAGGTAAGTTCCACTGTAGGGATTTAGCCAGGAGTAACTTCTCAGTGGACTTAGGATTTCCCTTGTTATTACAAGTGTTCTTATGAAATAAATATTCAACCAGGAGTGTCTTCATTAGAAAGATTGATTCACACCCTATGTAATGTGTTTGCCATTAATTAATATTCCTTTTACTGAGTTATTCGGGGGTCTCGCTGCTTGGCCAGCAAGCCGCGGGGTTAAAGGGGACGGCACCCCTTATGGGAGCTTAGGGATGGAGCCCCTAAAAGGTATCTGATTCTCATGTATGATTCTTTGAAAAAAATTCTCCTTTCTCCATATTTCTTCTTATTTAGATGTCTTGACTTAGGCATTTCCTCCAACACCTATTGAATCCTCCAAGTTTTAGCCAGGAGATGGGATTTAGGCATTTCTTCAAATGCCTTGTAAGCCCCATGTTTCATCTAGGTTGATGCACGTCGGCATTTATTCAAACATCTTGCGAGCATCAAATACACAATGATATTTTGCACACATAACAACCAATGTGTTGAGCACCAGACAACCCATGCATGTCACATTCTACAACATAAAAGGCCTTTGAGGCATGTCATTGAACACCTTTAGGCATTATCAAAATAAATTTTCAAGGCAATTTATCAAACATATATTAGCCTTTTCTGAACATGATCCTTAGCATGCAATTCTAACTAAGACATCACCCATAGTCACGCCCAATTTCATACATATTTCACTAAATTGATATTCGAGTAACCACAAGCACTCCAACCATTACTGACCATCGTATATTCACTAACCCACACAAAGTCATGTGTAGATTGCCTTGCCTAGGCAAGGGTAAAGTTTCGCCTCATCAAAGTAATGTCGTGTATGGCTGTCCGGGCGAGGTGGAACCCTAACCAGGCTAGGCGTGTATTGAAGCTTGCTTGGGCAAGGCCAACAACTCTTGCAAGGTCGAGTTAGCTCGACCTGCCACCAGGTCGAGCGGAAGGCACAAGGCTCACCCTCGTTAGGTCGAGTTAGCTCAACCTGGCTTTTGCATGTGGTGCACGATGTTACGCCCCATGAGGCTATCATCACACCAATTATTGTCTTTATGTCCCCTTCGTGTTTGATTACTTTGTCTAGTCAGAGGGTTAGTTTGAGTCGTTATGTTGAGTCCAATAACTTAAAAGGATTTTTTATCCAACACCATAGAGGTTATTCGCTCTTTCCCTAATAATGGAAGTGATTCAGTTGAGTTGGGTGAGAAGGTTAGCTCTTTGGGGTAATCGTTATTGTTGGAGTGTAGTAAAACTAAGGGAGAGGGCATTGCTTCTTCTTTTTGAGGTCTAGCCGAGTCGATGGATGTGTTGGGTGAGCCCCCAACTCGTAGTTAGGTTATGGACATCAAGTATGTGACACATGGTTATGCGTTGATGGTCTCATATTGCTTAGCCATTTTTCTTTTTTAGTTGTATGGTTAATTTACTTAGCTTTTTTCTTCATTTTTATTTCTCCTTGCTTGCTTGCATCTAACACCTTTATATTACGTCTAGCTCATTTATTTTTGTTTTTATTTTTTGTTTGTAACCAAGAAACTTGACTTCGCTACACTTCACTCCCATATATTCGAGGGGTTTGGACCTTCACGCACTCCTGACGAAAGTGGCATGCCGTTTACTCGAGATCAGAGGAGTAGTCCTAATAGAGGTGATACTGATAGGAGCAAAGATGGTGGTAGGTCTTCTCCCCTCTCGAAGTGGTGATAAGTGTAGGTCATCGTTGCCTGATGCTGCTGGTGCTGGTGTAGGCTAGCTTGTTGAGGTGCCATCAGAGGTTGCTCCTAAAAGGCCTTGTGATTTTTCTTTTGTAGTGACTTCTCATCGCGATGTGGGGACAAACTTGTTCACTTATAGAATGAATTAGGTAGAGTGAGTGGTGTCCCCTCGGGATGTGGAGGATCATGCCTTGGGTTGGAGAAAGACTCACTGCATGGTGAGCTAGTACGACTTCAGCCAGCTTCAGTCAACACCAGATCACTTTATTGCGGAGGCACTTGTAGAGGATTTAGCTTGGGTAAGTCATCTATTTTGATTACTTCTTAGCTCATTTACTTAGCCTCTTTTCACTTGTTTCTCTTTGTTGGCTTGTAATGCTTCTTGTTTTTTTGCGGTGTCTCACGCTGACCATTCTAAGTAAGACAAGTCATATATGGAGACCTCTCCTAGGGTACCGACTATTGGCAGCTCATGGGTTGGGTTGTCGACATTATTAGTCTTGATGGCAAGGGCGCCACTATTAAGGCGGCTGTGGTAGATGGTCCTCTCGCTTTCTCTACCTAGTTAGATGTGCTTTTTAAATGTTTTAGGATTTTTGCATCTAGTTTATACCTTTGTCGTTGTTGGAACACTTGCTTTATTTTATTCTAGTTACTACTTTTGTTTAGTTGAATGTCGTTGGCATGTATGGGTAGCTTGTGCTTTCTTTGGTACACTTTGCTTCGTTTAATGGATTTCTTTATGTGAGACTTGAGCTCACTTACATCTTTAATACATATTTGTCTTTATGCCTTGTTGATTTTGCACCACTTGAATTATTTTTTTTTGTCGAATGGTGTTGTGTTTGTTGTTATTTTATGGGGAGGTCACTCTATTTTAGTTCTTTATTACTTTGTGCACTTGGGGAGGTGTGTGGCCGCCGCTTACGGACTTGTAGGTTGGCCTGAGGAGGTGTGTGGCTTCGGCCTATAGGAATTTTGTTGATGTCAAATTATGTGGAGTCGTCTCCATATTTCATGTCTCTTTGGGTGCCGAGACAAACTCGTTAGGTTTTTGTGCCGCCTGAATGCAGTCTATAGGTCTTTGAGTACCTAGACATGTTCGCAAAGGTTTTATGTTGCCTGGACACACTCGCTAGATCTTTAGGTTACTAGACTTGTTCGCTATGTCTTTACGTTGTCTGGACTTGCTTGCCAGGTCTTTTGGTGCATAGACATATTTGCTAAGTCTTTTGGTGCCTAGATGCATTTTCTAGATCTTTTAGGTCTTTTTTGTTGCTTAGTGTAATGCTTGCTGCTCTATACTACTTATGATAGAGAGATTTTATATGACTTATCATATTCGCGAGCCAATAAGGCTCCTTAAGTATAGATATTGACTTCTCAAGCAGGGGAGCTTGTATGGCCCTTCAAGCGTGGAGGTCGATAGGGCTTCTTAAGGGTGGATGCCGATATGACCTCTCAAGGGTGGATGTCGATATGACCTCTCAAGTAGGGAAACCGATATGGCTCTTTGAGTGCAGAGGTCAGTATGACTTCTCAAGTATGAAAGTCAATATGGCTTCTTAGGTATATGCAAGCTCTTGAAGTTGTGAGAGATTGAAATCCTAAGGGCACGAGGGTGCACAAAGGGAATGAGCTCTTGGAAACGCAAATGCGGTGGAGGAAAAGTACGTGAGGAGTGAGCGAGCTCTTGGGGGCATGAGTGCGTAAGGAGGGAGCAAGCTCCCGTGGTCACAAGGGCGCATGGAGGGAGTGAGCTTCTAGGGGCATGAGTGTGCAAGGCACGAAGAGAGAGCAAGCCCCTGTAGGTGTGAGTACGCGTGGAGGTAGTGAGCTCTTGGAGGCGTAAGTGCGAGCTCCTAGGGGTGCGAGGGCATATAGAAGACTGAGCTCATAAGGGTACAAGTGCATGAGGAGTGAGCGAGCTCTTGGGGGCACGAGTCGCGAGGAGAGAGCAAGCTCTTGGGGGCACGAGTGCACCAGGAGCGAGCGAGCTCCTAGAGGCGCGAGTGCGCTAGGGCACGAGGAGCGAGCAAGCTCCTGGGGGCGTGAGTCCGCGAGGTTATGAGAAGGAAGAGAGCTCCTAGAGGTGTGAGTGCTCGAGAGAACGAGGAGGGAGCAAGCTCTTGCAGGCGCGATTGCATGTAAGGAGAGAGCTCTTGGGGACGTTAGTGTGCGAGGATAGAACAAGTTCATAAGGGAGCGAGCGCTTGTGCTCTTGACTCCACGAAGGTTATTTAAGATTTTTATATTTTGAAATATTCCTTCATATTTATTTTTAATATAAATATTTATATTTATTTTTGTTTTAAGTATGATACCTTACTAACACTTAAAATATTTATTTAAAATGTTATAATACAAAAATAAAACTTTATTTAATTATTTTTTTTATGTTGAATAAAGTTTAAGATCAAATTGATTGATATTTTGATTGAAATGAGATAAAATGCTCTATAGAATATAATAAGAGGTAAAATAAATTTATTCTTTTATAAAGTGACAAGGGTATTTTTGTCTATTTTATTTATTTTTTAAGGCTAGAGGAGTAATTAAAAATTTAATTCGTATAGTTGTATTTGATATAAAATCATTAGAAGGGGCAAAATGAATTTAATCCTAAAATAAGCAAAGACAACTACCATATATAATCTTTTTATTTTAACTTTTTACAACACATAAGTAGTTATATATACTTACTTTATAAAGTAATATGATTTCTCTTTGACATCAACGTATACAAATGTACTGCTTTCATCCATAAAATAAATTGGCGTGTTATTATCTACATATTCTCTAATAAAGGACACATTTTTAGGTATATTTTTTTAAAAGAATAAGATCTCTACGAACTGTTTTAAAATTATTATAAATAAAAAACGCTTTATAAATTTTAGGACTTGATGACAAATAATATTGGTTTTGTTTGGTTCTAGATTTTTTATGACAGAATCCAAATTCGAACAGTAAAAAGATGGATTTGCAACTTTTTCACACTGTTTTTTTGGATGAAAATTATAAATTACTTTACCTCAAAATATCTCATTTTGTAATACACTAATTCCTTTTTTTTTCCACTCATTTTCTCTTTTCATAATTAACCTTCGACTTACCACATATTATTTCTCTCTTTCTTTTAAATATAAAATCTATATCTAAACTTTTTTATTAAGAAAGAGTGGCTTGAGAGTTTGAAAATTGGTCTCTTTAAGTGTTCTTACACAAGATTATCCTTTTCTCATCAACAATTTTGTGGAATCAAAAGCCCATATTAGTAAACCTCTTATTACAGATCCATCCACTTCCTTGCACAAAACTTTTGGATAAATGTCACTATCCACTCTCATTTATAGGTTCATTCAACATTAGATCATGTAGGTTGCACTTAATCTATTTCTGGTCATAGGATCATAGTAAAGTGGTCCCATCCTTGATCCAATAACAAGAGGTAAATTTACAGAAGAATTTCACCTCATTTACACAAATCAAACCCACTTCCTCATCCACGCACGTGCACAGGAAACTGCCATTGTACACACCCAATTTTGTTTCTATCTACTTCTTGAAAAGAGGAACAAACCGAAGAAATATACATACATACATACATACATACATATATATATATATATATAGTATTGGTGCCTGGTACGGTTTACGACCCATGACTTGAATTGCATCTATATTAGTGATAGAGTAGGCTTCTTCCAATTTGGTATTGAGATTTGACTCCTTTTATGATAAATATGATAATACATCTATAAATAAGATGTACATCTCCTAAACTCGAGTAAGTTATAACGATCATGTCTATTTCTCCAAAAAAAAATAATTTTTTTTTAAAAATAATTCTCTCGAGATTTTTTCTAAAAACATCACCAAAAAGTTTTCTCTAACGATTTAAGATATGAAAAAATATATGGATAGTTCTAATAGCAATCCAACAAATCAAGAAGGGGAAAACAAATCAAGAATTTAGTGGATATGTGTTTCGTGATTATTTAGTGCAATGGTTTATAGAAGAGCATTGATCCTGGCTTTGAACGATAATCTTCTATTGTAATAACTAAGATAGATCCACCCATATGTAAATAATTACTCAACGTATTAGAGCTAATAAAGTTCAGTCTTGCCATTTTAATTGGTCGATTACATGAATATATTTACTTTAAGAGCTTTAATATATTAAAAATAATCATCATTTAACACAAGCATGGAAATTAGGCCATGAGTTTTTTCACCATATATAGTCTTCTATGCCCAAATTACATAATTTTGATTTGATGAAAATAGGATGAGTCATTTTTTAGCCCTAAAAACCGTTTACTTTAGGCCCAAAAATGAATGTGTTTTTTATGCTTTTGATGCATGATTTTGATATTGATGTTGTATATTCTTGATTAACGAGAATTAACTTTTCCAAAAAGTTAATCAAGTAAAAGGTAATACTTGCGACAAACAAATAGTAAGATGTGCTGAAGTTTTATTAGCGATTATTTTTTGACGATCAAATTAGAACAAAGTTCAAGCAAATCAAAATAGAACTCAAATATAACAAATGATTTTTTATGTACTTAAAACTGAGTGGAAAAAGGATATTTATAAATGTTCAATTAAGGATAGTGATTCAATATGGTAATGTGAATGCATTTGTAGGACCTTGAATCCATTGAAATGGACCAATTTATGAATTAATTCTAATCAATTATTTGGGCCTAGATAAAAAATTAGGCTTAGACAATTATTAGACCCATCAGAAACCAAGTTGTAGATTTTGAAAAGTGATTGACGTATATTATGTGTAAAAAATGGATGAAAAATGGGAGAGATATTAATGTTTTTTTCCGTGAATATGCTGGAAACTGGAAGAATGGCAGGACAAAGGGGCAGGAGAAGAAGGTAGAGCGCACAAAGCGTGAGAAAGAAAACAAAAAAGGTTGCGGGCGCTAGCTAGTGTACATGCCAGCTGGTAAGCGGTGCTAACTAGTGCGTAGGCTAACAAATAGCGCACGTCAACTAGCTTGCGGGCCCCTTGCCTTAAGGGCGTGTTTGATAGTTATATTTTAAAAAAAAAAAACAAAATCCAAACAAACAGGAAATTTTCATGAATTTCTCAGTAGGTTTGTAATATAAATTCTTTTCTCAAGCCTAGGAATATTTCTTTACATCCTTTATGGTAGTTAAAAAATTTGACATGGCTTAGAAACTTGTTTCCATTTTGTTACGTTACACATTTTACTTCAGTAAGAATAAATTATGAATATGAATGATATGGAAGTTAATATTTGGGTGCTCATATATTTTATGTGTTGCTTTATATAATTTGTTATGAGAGATATAGTGAAGATAGTGGTAATGAGATACTCTCAATTTATGTAAATTGATGTAGTAGGCCTTAAAATAATTTAGTTTTTGTATTTTATATATTTTTAAGACATGTATTTTTTCGGCCATATTTTTAGGAGGCAATGGGTATTTTTGTTGATATGTTTTATTTATTGCCACCATAGGACAAAATGTTATCTCAATATGATGCATCGAATGTCAACCAAATTTGTATAATATTGTTTGCATGCTCGGATTGTTTAAAGTAGCGATAATATTATTTTATTCAAGGATTTATAACTTTATTGTGATCTTCAATTTGGTTGGTGATGATTGCTAACTTTATTGGTGAAATTTTTTATCTCATTAAAATATAAAAAATAATAAAAAATTTACTTGGATTCCAAATAAAAATTTAGACAAATACCTAACAAAATTGTGCATATAATACAGTAATGGAGACCCACACAGCCTTCTCAGACCTTTATGGTAGTGGCAAACTTGATAGATAGAATTATGGCATAGTAAAATCCAATGTTACTTCACCAAGAAAAGATCCATGCACATGCCAATTGAGCTAAAAATTTGATAAACTGCACAATATCGTCGTGAGATGGAAGTGTACAATAAGATGGATCAAGATATGAGTGCATGCTTATAATATGTTGAGTTGAATGCAAGATAATTTGATTCGAGAGTTTGACAAATATCCTACAACTAAGGAGCTGTGGGAGGTATTAAAGGCCATGTGCGGTAGCACTTCAGCTACTAGACTGAGAAAACTTACCCTCAAGTTCAATTAGTATGTACTTGACCAAAGCACTCAATGATCTTATATGTTGATGTAATGAAGGATATGTTTCGAAGCTTCAGAATGCCAGATGTGAGTTGATTGATGAACTAAAAGTTTTGGCAGTCTTTGCGTTACTATCTAAGCAAACCTAAGGACATGTTAAGTTTGTGCTAATACATAATTACAAACTAAGACATTCAACAATATCACCAATCATCTTAAGCTTAAGGGTGACCATAAAGAGTTGGAACGTGCACAAGCAACTATTGTTATCGCACATGGATATTAGAGTAAGCCCAATAAAAACAAGCTCTAGAATAAGCAAGATGGCACTAGAACAAGCAAATTGGCCCTACAAGGTGACAAGCTATAAAGCGTCTCCGAGGCAAGATGGATGGAAAAAAGAACCTAAGTACGCAAGTTTTATAACTATCAAAAGTTGGATCACTTCACTCATGATTGTACTAAGCCAAATAAGGGAAGACCTAAACCCAGCTCTCTAAAATATTTTTTTGCTCTCATATTTTTGTTACTAATTCTCTCATTGGTTGGACTGTAGATATATGCACAACAAAACATGTGACGAGGGATCAAGCGAGATTCATAGAATACCATTTAGTGCTAACATGTAGCTATATTGCTATAAGGAATGACACATAAGATGAGGTCCTAGGAGATAAAACATGCCAACTCAATCTTAGCATGAGATACGAGTTTCTCCTTATAGAAGCACAATACGTACCTAGCATGTGATGCAATTTACTTTTAATTACTTACTTTCAATTATTGTCATTTTAGGACATAGTTTTTTCTTTCTACTTGAGCCAAATAGTTTGTCTATTGTTCTTGGTAAAGACTTTTAGACCTTAAGATTTATGAGTTAATAGATTTTTTCTACTAGAATTGTCAATTATTTTAGTTGCTTATGTTTTTTATTGTCAATGTTATTTATAATCTTGTTAAATGATATGGGAGACTAGGGTACATAGGATAAGACAGGATGACTAGGATAGCTCGAGAAGGCCTTTTAGGCCACCTCACTAAAGTCAACATTTTTCTATGTGAACCATCTCTAGCAAAAAAAGCTTGCCAAAAGCATTTTGGATTGGCCAAGAGGGCTACTATTCTCTTAAGTTTGTCCACTCAGATATATCTGGACCTCTGAATATAAGGGCATAATATGGTGCATTCTATTTTCTCACTTTCATCGATGATTATTTGCACTATGGATTGGTATATCTTTTATCTCATCGGTTAGAAGTGCTTAACTATTTCAAGTGACTTTTGCTAGAGGTTGAGAATCAAAAGGATAGAAAGCTTAAAGTTCTACATACTGATAGGGGCGAGAATGTTTGTTTGATCAGTTCAGACAAATGTGTAAGAGAAAAGAAATTACAAGGGAATTAACAATTCCACACATCTCATAATAGAATGGGTTGCATAAAGAAAGAATTGAACACTTCAGACATGGCCAGATCAATGATGGCACAAGCAAACCTTCCAATATCTTTTTAGGGAGATGCAATTTTCATTGTTGCCTACATTATAAATTGGGGGCCTTTCAAATCAGTCCATTCAACACCTTATGAGCTTTGGCATGGCAAAAAGACCAGTTTAGAGGGCTTGTTGTTAGGTTCTCGCATCTTAGGATATAATACGCAGTGAAATTTTAAATTTTTTAATAATAATAGAAACATTCACATCATGCCCGAAATCATCATGATTGGATTAGTTGTATGTTTTTTTAATACCTAGTGTAAGATAAATTTTAGAAACTTATATCTGATTCGCTTCATGTTGATGAAGATGAATAAAATGACTCAAATCGTTATATGTTCAAGATCAAATTGTTGAGTAATCAAATCCCTTCGTGGAAAATGATTCTCTTTTTAGAATCTCAAATGTGATCTTCTAAATTTATCTACACCTTGGATATCCACGCGAGATTATTTCTATGCTAGTAGAAATTATTATTTTAGTTCGATCATAGAACTTAAGGTATAGAACAAAGATAAAACTTTTGTGTATTATGGTGTATGATTTGACTCTTAATTCAATGACTGAAATAAGGATCAAATTGTATAGAATTAGGCAGACAAATATTTAAACTGAAGGAGAAAGGGGATGATTTTTGGCTTGAAGGAGAAAATGATTTTCTCTTTCAATTGGGGTTGTATGGCCAAATTTTGAGTGCTCAAAAGACTTAAAATTTTCTTGAAAAAATCAGTTAGAAAACATACCCTTAGGTGACCTTTTATTAGCCCTCAAGTCCCTTTTAAGTTGGACTTAATTTCCTACTTATATCCAACTCCTTTGGTTAATTCCATCACATGTTGGAATTAAATCCATAGGCTTCCTACAAGCCTACACCAAATGGGCTTGGACTTAATTAATAAATTAGACCCACTCCAATTGACCCCATCAATTTAATTCATCATGTGAATTAATTAGGCTTACTTTTTTAACTAATTAGTTTAATTAATTAATTAATTTGTTCGTTGGGCTCTCTAATCTAATTAGGTCCAATTAATTAATTAAATAATTAATTAAATTAATTCAAGATTTGAATCTTGAAAAATTTGAGACTCAATAATTAATCATATGGATTAATTTAATCTAACATTTGGATGAATTTCTAGAACAGAAATGGACTTCTCCAAGTTAGTATATGACCCTTTAGGTTCAACAATAAGCTCATTATGAGCTCACAACTCTTGTGACCTACTTAAATAATTAATTATTCCTCTTAGAATTAGCCATTAATTCTAAGAACCCACCAATCATGGTTACCTTGTAGCAATATGTCATGAAGACCTTCATATAGGTAATGTAGTGAACTTTTCCAATTACAAATATCATGCAAGTGCGATCCTCCTAATTGAGATTGAGGCATGGATTATTAGTATAAACCCTATTACTTCAATAACTATATATCAATTCCTAGTTACATGGCTTTAAAAATAATTCCTAGTTACTGACTTCATGTGGAATTATAAAATCCTTTTCTAACTTTCATCCACAATTGGCCGGACTTCAAAGTTAAGAAACATGAAAAAAATATAAGAGATTCAATTATTCATTTAGATAGGTACAGATCCTTTGTTGGCAACGCATTAACTCTCTACATAAAGATATTACACTCAAAATATTCCTCTTGTAATTTTCATGTAATCGGAAAGTAAATCAAAGTGATATATATCATCCATAAGGTTACAATAGGGCATCAAGTCTAAGGATTAATTCAAGCATTATCTTAATAATAATTTTGACATGATAAATTCAGTGTGCATGCATGAAATAATTTTTTTTCTCTTTCCCTATAACAACTTAATAAATAATAAACTATTTTTTCCACTCACAAACTAATATATATATATATACCTGCAAATGACCCATAACAATCATAACATTTACATACCCATGTACAGAAAAGTTTTAAAAGTAACATACAGTACAAATCTCAAAACATAATACAATAGACTCCAAAATCAAATAAGTTAACAATCATCCCAATAGGTCGTCATCCATGTACACTGATCCTCATATCCTGTACGAGCTCCAGCCGCTTGCTCAGCAAGTCCATAGCTTCTAGTATCATCAAACTCACCTACAATGCATGAACTACGTGAGCTAGTGCTCAATAAATGAAAATCATGTAAACTGAAGGGATAATCCAACATAAATGCAATGCATTTCTATGAGATCATGACAAGAATGCAAACTTATGCATAAAAAAATAGTTCATTCAAAATTATTTTTCCATAATTGGGCCCTTGGCCCACCTACTATGTACCGAATAGAGCTCTCAACAATATTAATAATCATATGACCATAAACAGATCGACACAGTCTGGGGCTATCTCCTAGGATCACCAAAGGTCTGCCCCCTGTCTTCCTCTGTGACCCTTCAGAAGTCTTCCCACCAGCGGTGTCGATAAGGACACAGTCAAGTGGTCCACCCTCTCGTGACCACCAGAGGCACACCCCCTGTCAACCTCTATGATCCTTCGATAAGTAATACTCGCGGTGCCCCAAATATCATATAAATAAGCCACACATGGGCCTCGGTACACTAGTAGTGGCCAACTAAAATATTTTCTTTCTGAAAATAATGTCATGCATGCTAAAAACCTCAACTCTGAGCACGTGTTATGCATTGACATATAAATGCTGATGAATGGCATGTCCAATGACATAATAGATCATATGTTCCATCATCCAAGCAACATATGTACTATAAGGTATGTATAATACTCACAATATACACATCAAGACACAAGGATCACATTTAATATAGATAATGCACAAAATACTATGTCCATACATTGTAGTTGCAAATGGATTTTCAATTACCTTTCATCTTTGATATCCTACTGAAGGTTAAGAAGATTCCCCTCCCTAACCTTAGATATAAGGCTGCCTGGAAAAGTATAACGTATTAATTTTCATTCTTAATCAATAGGTAATTTTCATTTTTATTTATCAAATCTCATAAGGGATTTCAAATCTTAAATTTAATTAAGTAACAATCAAACCTTAAAATTTATACTTCATACCAATTAGAACCTTTTAAATACCTTAATTTCTCATCTCGAATTCATGGTAATATTATCTAATTGATGTGTTATAATTCCCGTAACAAATTCCTCGATTAAATTAGCTCTTTCATCCAATTAATACAGGATAATAAAATCAAATATTTATAACTAATTTCGAATTAAAGGTGTATATTAATTATTGTCTCACGGTAGATAACTAATTAACTTGGATCAAAAACTTTCTTTCAAATTAAAAATAAACGACATAAACATATATTTTATCCATACAAAAATAAGAAGGAACTTATCCAAAATTTCCTCAAATTTCTACGGTTGAAATTTATTCTTTCTTTCTCCCTTCTTCTTTTTCTTCTTCCTTTTGTTTTCTTTTCCTTTCTTTGCTGCCATGCGAACGTGTATGTGCAGTGTGTGTGTTAATACATATTTTTTTTCCTTTCTTTGCTGTCGTGCAGACGTGTGTGTTAATACATAATTATCGCTTAACAATTAACAAACCTAATATAATATATTATAACATATGTATACTTATTTGTTACAATATGTTATAACATATGTGTAATATATTATACACTACACTGTACACGCATATATGCTTATATATATATTATGGTATCATTTGTTTTATACTCCACATATATATATATATATATATATATATATATATATATATTTCATACATCTATACATATATATATGTATATATATATATAATTAGTACATAAAATTTGATGTTTATTTATAAACCCCCAAGTTTATTTCTAGTAAGAATTTACAATCTCTTAATTAATATGATAATGTCCTTATTTTCTTTTTATTATTATTATTACTATTACTATCACAATTTTCTCCCTAATTAATTTATTTGCATAGTTTATCCTACACCGATAAACACAACGATGCCACCTTTCACTTACGTGTATCGTAATCGTATCTGATAGTTGACACCTAAATTCTCGTATCTTAGTATCAACTCAACCAATTTGGTTAAAGAATTTGGAGACTAATATCGGGTGACAACTTCAGAAGTTTAATTATTAAAGATGCTACATAAAATATAGTGCATTATGAAATATTAATTAAAATGCAAATAACACATACGTAACATGAAATGCATGAACTATATTGGTCAGGTGAGTAGCGAGGCTTGGGTATTACAATACATGCACTAGTGTCACAACATCGACACCCTTGAAAAAAGGCATCCTCTTTGTGAGCCTACATAGTATGCATAAGTCTTACTGGATTCATTAACTTCTCATCTCAATAATACCTCAACTTACAATATTATTAAGACTAACCATGCTCCTAACTATGTATGATCTATGGACTTCATCTAAATAAGATATGCACAAAGAAAGATGAAAAATAGCCTTTTTACTGATATTAGTTGAATAAGAATGTTCTTTACAATAGTACAAAATGGCTAATCTAATTAGTTTGTCGAGTACTACTCTAACAATCTCCCAGTTGCCATAGAGCCAATTACCCATATATCTAAAGCTCATCTTCTCAAGATGCCCTTCAAATAATCTTTACACTAGGGGTTTAATCAGTGGGTGTATTATATTTTCTGCCAAGGTAACTCTATCCTCTTTGATGTCATCTTTACCAATGATTTTCCAAATCAGATAGTAGAACCTCATGATATGCTGCCCTGTTCTTATCACAATGCATATCAACAACGGATGGGACTATACCTAACTTTAGGATAAAGTTTTGCATCCAAATAGTCTCTTTTGCAACATCACATGCTGAAATGTATCCATCATCAATTGTGGAATCCACGGTTATCTCTTACTTAGAACTCGTCTAGCTGATTGCCCTACTATTTAGATTAAACATAAATCCAAATATAGACTTCGTGTGATCTACATCAGGCTAAAAGGTAGAATTGGTGAAGCATTCCAACTTTAGTTCTCCACAGTTGTACACAAAAATGATGTTTTTAGTCTTTCATAAGTATTTAAGGATCAACTTTATGACTTTTCCAGTGCTTTTCACCTAGATTGGACTGATAATTAGTGATGAGCCTTTATACTCTTGTAAAGACAATCTTATTTATGATGTTTATTAATAAAATGCACATCTTTATCTTTAATTATTTTATCATTTAGATAAAGTCCCTACATTATATATAACTACAGAGTAAGTTCATGCATATGACGGTGATCAAAGAACATGCCTTTATGGTTTTGATCTTATAACATATTTCGAGTCTAAGATTCATTGAGATAGACATCAATAAGACTAATAGACTCGCACACATGATGTATGCTTGAAAGAAAGATGTCTCATTCTGTAGGCATTGGTATGTGATGTAAGTCATGTGTGTGGGTGCTTGTTAGGGAACAAGTACATCAAATAGGCCCGTGGAAAATTCTCAATTAGAAACATGGTTTGTCGAAAGAGAATTACTAGTTAACGATAATGCATGAACTAGTCCTTAGACTTGAGGCACCATGATAGCCTTGTGCATAACATTATATGTTTTGATGTATTTCACAATTGCATGACACTCACAAGTGGTTTACATTTGGCGTACGGTCTTTTTGTATGGAAGCTAATGAGTGACCAACAAAGGATCTGTCACCTATTTGGTAAAATAGATGAATCTCCTAAATTTTCATAGTCTTTGATCCCAAAGAACTTGGCCAAGACAAGATGAATATTAGATGTGGGGTTCTCTGATGATTATCAAATAATCAATATGACTTGAAATAGAATTGTAGTTATCAAGTTAAAGTAGGGTTTCGACTAATAATCTATGCCATAGACTTAATCGGGAGATTAGTTGATGGAAGGTCCGAATTTGCATGGTATTCATAACCAAAATAGGTTCTTGCTATTCACCTAAACTACTAGGTGCTTCCCATGACTTGTGAGGTCTTTGAAATTAAGGAGTTAATTCCAAGTAAATTAATTAATTAAAATATTAATTTATTCATTAAGTTGCAATAGTTGCAAGTCCACTGCTAGTTTAATTGTAAATCTAAGGGGTCATACATAAAACAAGATAGTCCACTTCTAATCAATTTATTGTATTCGAAGGAGTTGAATTAAGTAAATTAATGGAGATTAATTAACTTGAGCTAGAATCAATTAAAGAATTAAATTAATTCATCTAATTAATTAATGTGATTATTTAATGGACCTAAGAAAGATTAGGGGCTCATGGGAGTGAATTAATTAATTAATTGGATCAATTAATTAAATAGGCTTAAATTAATTTTAGGTTTTAAATTAATTTAACTAATTAGATGATATGATTATTTAATTAGATCTAATTTGATTAGGTAGCCTTTATGGAACTAATGAATAGATTAATTAGATCAATTAATTAAATTGGACTTGATTAATTGATATAGATCAATTAATTGTACTTTAATTTATTACAGTCCAAGTCCATGGAATAAAAATGACCAACTAGGAAGTTTTAGAGAATAAGACAACGAATCCTGGTCTTAGATGGAAAGGATCAAGATAAGAAAGAAAGGGGTTGAGACCTAATTGGATTAGGTCAAGATTGACTTGTGTATAAATATACACAATATAGAAGGGGTTGAACAACTCAAGCTTTGGGAAGCAAAATTCGGCTCTCTCTCTTTCTTTTCTCTTATGTTTTGTTTTCTTCACTTATAAGAAAATCCTTTTCATCAACCTTCTCGATTCAATTTTGTTTGTTGATCACAAGTTGATTTAAAAATAAAATTATACTTTCAAAATTAGATTAAAAACAAAGAATTTTGATTCACTAGCAATGATCAATCATTTGTGGATTTGCCTGGAGTATGGATACACTTAGAGAGAAGATAATTGGATTCCTTGTGAATTCGTTTCTAATTTGTGGTCAACAATTTGAATTGTTTCAATCCCAACAGCATGAGTGCTTCACAGTTATAATTCGCAAGAGCCTTTCGGTTATATTTAAGAAAGTAAATCAAAATGCAAACCGATAAATCATATCGGTTCCTCGAATTATATGTTTATATTTTGAATATGTATGTTTAAATTTTTAAAATTTCCATTACATACATATCTCGGAACATATAAACTCAACAATAGCATCAGAGCCTAGGTTCTATATTCTATATACTTTTGCGAAAGATGAATGATAGATTCATATGATGAATTGAATTATTTAATTATGTTTTTGGTTTTGGAAATTAATTTAAAAATTTTGATGAAAGATTTTTAATTGTTAAAAATTACATGACATGATTTATATAAAGAAATATTTAGTCGGTCGCTGTCGTGAGGGTCGTAGTGGCAGATAGTCGCACACGGGCCAGGTAGGCGTGGGTGTGACTGAGGACTGGCCACTTTCAGCCAACCCACTAGGCAACATGTGGGAGACATATTGAATTTCACCTAGCTATGCTGCCAGACTCGCCGGGTGATTATCGCCCGATGGGAAGGGCGAACTCGACGATGTGATCTGCCTGTCGCCGAATCCTGCACAATAGGTGAGAATCGCCTAATGCACAGGCATTCTCGCCCATCGCACAGACAGCCTAAATACGCGACATGTTAGACCCATCACTATGGGCTGGGCTGGCACCTGATGTGCAGGCATCTACTATGGCGTAATGGGCAGCATAAGGGCTGCGGCTCGTCGTTGTGTCACATGCATAAAAATTATTTTTTTAATTTTTAAGCTTAACTGCTTATTTTTAAATTTATGAAAAAAGAGTTTTTCTTGAGAATTCATGAATTAATTTCCAAATTAGAAAAACACAAATTTAATTAATGAGTAAATTTACATACTTTGAATTTATTTTATTGAATGATTAAATTAAGTATGTATGGTTTGAATGATAATGGAGCCTAGATCATTTATATTTTACATGATGTTTGAAGGCTTTGAGTTTTGATTAAAATAAGGCATGCGAGTCTTGCATTCTCTATTTTTATCTGAATGTAAAATTCTATCTCCCTACTATTTACCTCTCACTGGAAGTAATTTCAAGATTCTTGTTAGGATAACAAATGTAATGAGAGTAGTTTTAGGAAGGTGAGCTCTTCTTTTTGTTTTGGTGGACGTTACAAAAAGAAGGAACAAGGTGGAGAAAAACTAAGATTAAAGGCCCATGAATATATGGTGATACATTCATATAATAAATAGATCTATTATAGTTTTAATTATTACCCTTAGATCTACCTAGATTCACTTTAACTCGAGTGGATCGCATAAGATAAAGCTCATGATCATCCCTTTGTGTTTGTATGGTAGATGCATACATAGGTTTACTTAATGATTTTCTCTTATTATGCTTTCTATCATTATGAATGGTGCAATTAAATAAATAACTTAAAAAATCGATGAGGTCTTGGAACCCTCGCTTAAAATGGTAAAATGGAACCCTCGCTTAAAATTATTTTAAGTTCAAATTTTTTTAAGTACATTCTATATCAAGCGTAAATGGGCAATATTAGGATGGGCCTAATCGTCCATGCTTTCCATTAAAATTAGTGGCATGTGAAACACTGCCACACTTGGTTCGTTGGCCACAAGTTGTGGGATGTGCTAAGTGGAGGTAGTAGTTATGACCATTACTAACATAGAGATGCCCATGGGAGAGGAGGGCTAAGGGTGTTGGCCATGATGTCGTAGAACATATTTTAGTTTCGTGCTCATATGGTTATTTGATGAGTCATGCTTGACACTTAGTACCATAAGAGCTTATAAAATTGGGGTATATGGGAAGTAGTGAGGCAAAGAGCTTGAGGGTTGCATGGAGATATAATTGCTAATATGTTAGCTACCTTTTAGTTTTATTATATGGTCTCATAAAATTGGGGTGTATAACAAAACTAATTAGACCTTAAGCCCACTAGGAAATAAGACTATCTAGGGGTGATAGAATTCAAATAAAACAGTGAGAAATATTTATAACTAAAGACCTTGTCTTAAAAAAAATATATTAAATGTATACTTGTTTTCGGTCTCGTATATTTTGTAGATATTAGATTTACAAATGGCTAAAAATCCACTTGCATCAATTCTGAACACCAATAAACTCACTGGTCCTAACTATATCGACTCGTTGAGAAACCTTCAAATTGTTCTCCAATTCAAAAAGATGGCTTATGTCCTTGATGTTACGCTACCATCGACTCTTCCATAGGATGCCACTGAGAAAGAGCTTGCAGAATATCACAAGCAAGTTGAGGATGATCTGCAAGTTGGGGTTGCATAAGCACTGGACCCCGAAGGCAGAGAAAATTAAATTTTTACATAAACATGCATCATATACAAAATATAGGTGTCCCGGATTCAATTTGATTTGCTCTTTTATGCATCTAAATAAAATATTATTACCCATAAATAAATTAAAACAAAATTTTAGATTTGATGAGGTCTAAGAAACAACTCAAGTTGTTACTACTCACGAACGTTTTGTTTCCACAAGCCCAAAATTAGATGGGCTCGCTAAGATCCCCAAGTGTTGATCCTCTAAGAGCGTATCCACACCTCGAATGCCCACTCGCATTAAAGCCTATGTTGTGTTTGTATGGGTTTATGGAACAAAGTAAATATCTTTTTACTTGGATGTTTGATCAACTCTTAATTCAACTATGGGAAAGAAGAATTGATCAAAAGAGTAGGAATAAAACAAGAAAATAGTTTTTTTGTTATGGGAGAGAGAATGGGGGACGAAAATTATGCAAGCATTAGGCTTGTTAATTTTTCATCCTCTATGGGGTGTTTATATCCCCATAGTTTCTTTCACAAGACACCTCTTTCCAAATCAAAATTGGAATCCAAGAAGTAAGTCTTTGATCCCTTTTCAAGTCCAACTTGAATTAATCTGGTAAGTCTTTAATCCTTAATTAAAGACACATGGTAAGACTTTGATTCCTTAATAAACACTTATGGTAAGTCTTCAATTAAAGTTTAAGACTTAATTTCCTACTTAATCTTGGAATTTAAATAATTAAATTCCTCATGGGCTTTCTACAAGCCCATACCCAATGGGCGCCTTGGTCCAAAATAATTGGACCTAATTTAATTGATTCAATCAATAAAATTAATTTACTTAATGAATTATAAAGGCCCACAATAATTAATTATTTCAAATAATTAATTACTTGTTTCGTGATGGGTCACCTAATCCAGTTAGGTCAATTAGTTAATCTAATTTGAATTAATTCAACACTTGAATTAATAAAATCCTATTTAATAATCATATTAATTAAATATAATCCAACTCTTGGATTAATTATTTAGGTAAGAAATGAGTTTCTTCAAGTTAGTGTGTGACCTCTTAGGTTTACCTATATGCTAGTAGTGGGCTCACGACTCTTGTGACTTAGTCGAATAATTAATACTTTAATTATTTCTGATTGAATAATTAAATTAATTAATCATCTTAGAATTAACCCATTAATTCGAAGAATCTCACCAATCATGGTTAGCGTCAAGTAACAAGCCATGAAAAACTAGACATAGGTGAAGGTGACAAACCCTTCTAATTATGAATACTGTGCAAGTGTGGTCATTCCGTCAACTAATCTCCCGATTAAGTGTAGGACATGGATTATTAGTCTAAACCATAATAGCTCAATTCTATGAAACCATTCATAGTATCTTGATTGGTTGATGCTAATTAGAAAACCCATTCCTTCATTACTCATCCTCATCCCAACTATGACCATAGATTTCAAGACCAAGTACAATGAAATCATAGGAGATTCACCTATTCATCTAGATAGGTGATATATCTTTTATTAATCACTCATTAATCTCCATAAACAAAGACGATGTACCCAAAATATTCCATTTATGATTGTTATGCAATGAGAGAATAAACCAAAGTACATCATGTTGAGAATGAGATTACAATGATGCCTCAGTCAAAGGACTATATCATGCACTATCGTAACGAGTGGAAACATTTTATTCAACAATTATATTTCCTTAAAAATTTCTGGTGGGGTAGTTTAGTGTACTTGTTTTCCAGCAAGTACTAGTGTCATAACACCGGTGTCTATGGAACGATGTACCATCCTTACGAGCCTGCATCGTATGCGTAAGTCTTGATGGGCTAGTTGATGTCCCATCTCAAGAAGCCCATTCATGGGAATATTTTTAAGATCATGGCCATAGAGGCATGTTCTATGATCGCAATCCTATACGCAACCATGCCCCGTAGCCATATATGATATAGAGACTTTATCTGATTCTAATAACGAGAATTTAAGATGAAGATTTCCATTAATTAATATTAATATGAAAAGAATATTACTACAAGAGTATAAAGATGGCTAATTCAATTGGCTCACTGAGCACAACTCTAATATTCTCTCACTTGCTTTAGAGATAATTGCCCTTATATTAAGGCCCATCTTCACATTATGCCCTTCAAATACTACCTTAAGTGTTCAATCAGTGAGTTTACTACATTTTCTGTCGAATAAACTTTTCCCACTTCAGTGTTGCCTCTATCAATCACTTCCAGAATCATAGTATGCTTTGGATGTTTTACAAGCCCTTGACTTCATTACTTGAACAGTAGCTCCATTGTTATCATAGTACTTTAGTACTTTATCAACAACTGGCAGTATAGCATCCAATATTTGGAATAAAGTTCCTCTAAATAATCTCTTTCACAACATCGAATGCTACGATGTATTCAACCTTAGTGGTGGAATTCATGGTTTCCTAAGCTTGGAACTCTCTCTAACTAATTGCCCCAACATTTAGGGTGAACGCGAATCTAGACATTGACTTCAAGTCATCTTACATTGGACTAAAAACTTAGATAAAACATCTTAGTTTATGTTTTCCATAACTGCCCTCCAAGAAGACATTCTTAGTGCTTCATAAGTACTCAAAGATCGTCTTAACGACTTTTAATGCATTTTACATAAAATAGACTGATATCTACTCATGACACTCAAAGCTTTTATGATATCACATCTCACATATATATGTATATAAATTATGCTTCATTCCGCGAATACATAGAGTATGTGAGTTATTCTTTCTCTTTCTTCCAGAAGTCATTGGGGACATAGACTTCAAAAGAGAAAACCTATAACTCGAAGGCATAAATCTTCTCTTAGATCTCTCTATGCTAAACCCTTTAAATATCAATACTCATGGATTTGGATAGTCCAAGCATCTTTTCAGATCTATCTCCATAGATCTTGTTCCTCAACTAATAAGATGTTTATGCCAAATCCCTCATGGAGAACTTAGTAGATAACAAGTCTCGATTGATTGCAACATTACTACATCATCTCTATGAGTAGAATGTCATCAACTTAAAATACAACAAACTTCACTATGCTCCCACTAACCTTTTTGTACACATTTGGTTCATCTGCATTCCTAAAAGAATCAAAATATTTGATTACCTTAGAGAATTAAATGTACCAACTTCAGAAATATTATTTGAGTCCATAAATGGACCTTTAAAGCTTATAAACCTTTTTACTTGCTTTTCTTTTTGGATATGAAGCCCTTATGCCGTGTCTTATAGGTTACTTACTCAATTTCTCATTTGAGAAAGCTAGTCCTCATATCCATTTATCATATCTAGTATTATAATATGTGATATAGCCATCAAAATCCTAATGGACTTTAGCATCACACCTAGTAAAAGGTTTTCTCAACAGTCAACGTTTTGACTTTGAGAGTAACCCTTCGCTTCCAGTCATGACATATAGATCAACACCTCCTATTCTTCTCCAATTTTATATTTGTAGGCCCAATTATAGCCAATGAGAACCATTCCCTAATGTGGGCCCACCAAGGTCAATACTTTATTGGAGTACATGGAGTCCATTTCAGATTGTAAGGTCTTTTACTATCTTCACGAATTGATGTCATACATCACTACTCCTTAATTCATTGTATGAATATTCAAAAGAAGATCCTCCTTGTTTCTCTCTAGCAAGAGGTCGCATCTCATAGGTTGCCTTGAGATCCTTTCAAAATCTCCTTAAAGGTTGTGTACTAGAAATTAGTAATTCATTTACGCGCTATTGCCTTGTGAGGGATAATTTGTGGCTATTGAATTTCATCAAGCTCCATAACCTTATATTTCCTATCTAATAGAAACTCCTTCACTAAGAATGTGGCATTCCTCAAAACTAACACCTTTAGTTCGGAGGTCATAAAAATGGTATCCAATGGATTTCTTTGGATACCCCACAAATTTACTTAAGCTGGTTCTCGTATCCATCTTATCTCCCACTAGTTACTTCACATAAGCAAGCCTCTTCGTTCCCTTAAGTATTTGTACGAGGGGTCTTGCCACATCATACCCTATATGATATTTTAGGCACCAAATTAGGTGATATTCTTAATCGATAAAAATGTGTCAATTCTAGGGTGAATTCCCAAAATAAAAAAGGAAACAAGTGAAACTTAACATGGTTATACTTAGCAAAAATCAAATTCTCCATTAGATAATCAAAGAACTCACCACTTTAGAATTTGCTTCCTTGATCACATCGATGGACTTAATATTTTGGTGGGTTTAATTCTCTAATTCATGTCAAAAAAAATTGAACCCTTCAAAGGACTTATAGCAATAAATTAAGAATAGTTCGTGTTAGAGTAGTACCCGGCGTGCCAATTAGATTGACCATCTTTTATACTCTTTTATTTGTAAAATACAATCCTTTTCAAATCATAATAATAAAAGGCAAATTTCTTTATCTTTAATTACTTCTTGTAATTAGATAAAGTTCCTAGACCAAATTAGCTATGGGGTATAGTCACGCATTTGATGGTGATCATGGAATATGCCTCTATGGCTTTGGTCATAAATTTGTTTCGAGTCAAGAGTTTTTTGAGAAGGGACATTGAATAACCCAATAGACTCATGCATACGATGCATGCTTGCATGAGGAGGATGTCTCGCTCCATGGACATTGGCGTAGCGATGCTAGTACATGTATGTGGGTGCTTGTTAGAGACCAAGTACACTGAATAGGCCCACTGGAATTTCTTAATTGAAAACTTATTTGTCAAAATAAGAAATTCCAAGTTACGATAGTATACAATTAGTCTTTTGACTTGAGAACCGTGGTAGTCTTATGCATATTGTGTTTTATTTTGATATATCTTCTGATTGCCTGACAATCACAAAGCGGATATATTGAAATTGCATTGACATGTATAGAGGTTAATAAGTGGTCAACAAAGGATTCGTTACTTGTCTGGTAGAATAAGTGAATCTCCTGTGTTTTCATAGTTCATGACTAAAAAATCCTTGGCCAAAACAAGATGAATGTTACACGAGGGTTTTCTAATGATTTGTCATGAGTTATTGAAACTTGAAATAAAATCATAGTTATTGAACAATTAAGGTTTCGACTACTAATCCATGCCATAGACTCAATCGGGAGATTAGTTAATGGAATGACCTTACGTGTATGACACTCGTAATTGAAATAGGTTCACTCGCTATTTCACCTAAGTTTATGTAGTCATGATACACTTGCTATGTATTTTCCATGACTTATGAGGTTCTTAAAATTAAGGAGTTAAAATGGACTAATTAATTGGATTAATTAATCGAAATAATTATTATTCATCATAAGTTGCAAATGTTGCAAGCCCACTACTAGGTTAGTTGTGAAACTAAAGGATCACACATAATTTGAGATGGAACATTTCTAATTTAGGAATTGATCCAAAGGGTTGGATCCAATTAATTAATAGAGACTAATTAATTTGGATAAAATAATTAATTGAATTAATTGTGGGGTTTAATTTTAAGTCCAAGCCAAATTATGAAAGGCCCATGAAGGTGATTCAAAAAAGATGGAAAGTCAAGAGTTTGGAATTTTTGGATAATCTTGAATATCATTGGAAGATATGAAAGCGATAAATTGAAAGAAATTTGGATGAACCAAAATATCTTCCAACCAATCAAAAGGAGACTCAAAATACCAAGAGTAGGAAATTTTATTCCCCCCATATATACACCATGGCTGAAAATTTAAGGATCAAGAATCATCATTTAATTTTTGGCCATAAAGAAATAATAGAAGAAAAATTATTTTCTTCATCTGCCCTCTTTCTCTAAAAACTTCATTCTTTAAGTGTTAACACTTTTATCACAAGTTGATAACAAGAATTAATATTTTTCTATACACACTCCATTAATTATATTAGAAAAAAAATCAGAATTGCTAGCAGAATTCTAATTTCATGTTCTTGCTCAAAGTGTGGATTACTTTAGAGGGGAGACGTCTAGATTCCTATGAACCAAATTCAAAAAAAAGTGCTAGCAATTGATTACTTCATACTCTACGACAACCAAAGTGCATAGAAAGGTATAAATCAAAATTTTAATTATTTTATTACAATCATTGGAAATTACGAGATCGTTACAAATCGCATCGAATCCAAGGTATTGTTATAACGGTTATGGTATGATATTTTTAAATTTTTTAATTTTTCATTGTACATACCACGGGATCACGCAAACCCAATAGTGGCATCAGAGCCACGGTTTGCGTAATTCTAATTAGATTTGGTTTATGCCTGTGAATTTAATTTATTAAATCCTGATTGATTTGTTTTAGTTCTGATTGGGATAAAATTATTTTACAATTAATTTAATTGTTAAGTAGAACATGTATGATTGAATTTGATTCAATCAGAAGGAGAAATCATCGCGCACGCCAGTTGTGCGCGCTTTCGTGTTAAATTGCAGAATATAATTTTTCGATTTTATAATTAAAATGTTTAATTAAAAAAAAGGTTTTCTTAAAAAATTAAGATTTTATCCCAAGTCATGAAATTATAATTTAAAAGGATAGTAAATTTACATGTTTTAATAAATTTATGTGATGTATTTATTAGTATGTATGAGATGATCATAGAGCCATTTGGACTAATATGATATTTATCTTTGGATTTTTGAAATAGGGTCTGTGAG
The DNA here is from genome assembly GCA_019321725.1 of Paulownia fortunei. Classification (NCBI taxonomy): domain Eukaryota; kingdom Viridiplantae; phylum Streptophyta; class Magnoliopsida; order Lamiales; family Paulowniaceae; genus Paulownia; species Paulownia fortunei. Next base: position 8,997,220 of record CM033106.1, read on the forward strand.
TCTCTTATTCTTTCCTTATATGTACTTTATAATTGATGAGAATAGAATAGGGTAAGGTTTTTCTTTTTGCTTTTTGGTGGACAAAAAGTTGGACCAATATGAAGAATCAAGAGAAGACCCATGAATGTATGTGATATGTTCATGTAATAGAAATTAGTTTCTATTTCTATTCTATTACCCTTAGATTGACCTAGATCTATTTTTGGCTCAAATAGATCGCATAGGATTGGCCCATGATCATTCAGATTATGTATGTATTAAATGCATGCATAAGTTTTATTTAATTAATTTGATTGTTAATTTATTAAATAAATCAAGATTAAAATTGATGAGGTCTTGGTTAACATAAATACTCCCACTTGAACTAAAAATCAAGTAAAGAAATTTTTGAATTTTGATTTCAAGCAAATATGGATAAAATTGGGTAGGACCTAATAATCCATGCTTACCATCAAAAGTAATTGATATGATGATGCTACCTTACTTTGTTATTGGCCACGAGCCATGGAATGACTCTGTAATGGAAAGCTGTGATCTCCACTAAGCATGGTGATGCCCATGGGATGGACTCATCTCCACATTGGCCATGAGTCATGGAACGTTTTGATGCTCCATCTACATGGAGGTTTAATAGGTATTGCATGATACTTAGTACCATATGGGCTCATAAAATTGGGCTATATGAGAAGAAGTGAGGTAAAATAGCTTGAAGGTTGTATGGAGATACAATTGTTAAAAGTTAACTATATTTTAATATATTTTATAGGCTCATGAAATTGGGGCCTACGACATATTAGTTGGGCCTCAAGCCCACTGGGAAATAAGATTTCCCGAATTATCATTAGGGGCGATGGAATTTGAATAAAATAATGGGAGAGCTTTATTACTTAAAACCTTATTATAAATGAATATGATTTTGAAACTATGTTAATTCTCTGCCTCGTTTATATTTGTAGATTGTCTATAAATGGCTAAAAATTCACTTGCATCAATTTTGGAAGCTAATAAATTAACTGGTCCCAACTATGTCGATTGGTTGAGAAACCATCGGATTATCCCATAGTCCAAATCGGCCATGCCGAAAGATGCCAATGATGAGGAGCTTGCGGATTATCACAAGTTAGTTGATGATGATCTACAAGCATGGTGCTATATAATGGCATCAATGTCAAATGAGTTGCCAAGGCAACACGAGGTATAAGCACATGTGCATGATATCTATGTTCACTTACAAGAGTTATACAGTGAACATATAAGGTAGGCAAGATATCATATCTCGAAAGAGTTTTTCAAGACCTGTATGACAGATGGCTCTTCAGTCCATGATCATGGATTGAAAATGATAGGCCTGATTGAAAGGCTCAAGTCAAACTAGCCTTGCTGAGCTGGTTAACATGTTGAAGACGGTTGAGTCCACTATGAAGAAGGACAAGCCGATCATGCTTGTTGGATCCTCATCCAACTCAAAGGCTGCAAAGCCCAAGAGAAAGAAGAGAAAAGAAAAGTATTCCTCAAAATCCAAAGGCACAAAGCCAATATGAGGTGTTTCCAAGAGTTCTAACAAGATTGATGATAAGTGCCACTACTGTGGCAAACCTGGGTATTGGAAGAGGAACTACAAGGAGTATCTTGTGAGCCTAAAACGTTCAGGTATTTATTTTGTTGAAGTTAACTTATCAGTTAACAATGCTTCTTGGGTATTGGATACCGATTGTGGGTCTCATCTTTACAATGATTTACAGGTGATGGCAAGAAGCAGGAAGCTAAGTAGAGAAGAGATAGTCCTGCAGGTGGCGAGAATGGAGCAAAGGTTGCTGCATTAGCCATATGAAGTGCCAACTTAGCTTTAGGAAATGGAGTATCTTTAATTTTAAATAATTGTCTTTATATTCTAGAGATAGTTAAAAACATTATCTCCATTCCTGTTTCGGATGGAGAATGTTTACTTTTTCAATAAAACATGGAAGTTGTTCCATTTTTAAAGATTCAGTTCTGATTACCTCTGGCATATTGATGAATGGTTTATATTCTATTAATCCCCATAACTCTTTTTTCCATGTTCAACAAAATAAAAGAAAAATAGATGATCATAGTTCCCAACTCTTATGGCATGCTAGATTAGGTCATATCTCTAAGAAAAGAATTCATAAGTTGGCCCAATTACTCAATCTTTCGAAAGAGCAAGGAATGACAACATTTAAGTCATTTCTCAAATGGAAAATGACCAAATTATCATGCGAGCCAAAAATCTATTGGATTTGATCAATTCAAATGTATGTGGGCCACTAAGTCTTAGTACTAGTTAAAACTATCAATACTTTATAACTTTTATTGATGATTATTCTAGGTATGGTTATGTCTACCTTATGAGTTACAAATTTGAAGCTTTTGAAAAGTTCAAAGAATTCAGATGTGAGATGAACAAACAAATTGGGCTAAGTATCAATGCTCTTCGATCAGATCGAGAAGGTGAATACTTGAGCACAGAGTTTTTTGATTATCTAAAAGAGAATGGAATTCTCTTTCAATGGACCCCTTCTACAACTCCCTAACTCAACGGAGTTGTGGAGCATAAAAATTAAATCTTGTTGGACATAGTTCGATCGATGATGAGTTTCACTGAACTTTCTCTTTCATTCTGGGGCTATGCTCCAGAAACGGCGGCATATCTATTAAATAGAGTGTCATCAAAGTCGGTGCCCAAAACACCATATGAGATATGGTGTGGAAAACCACCCTCTTAAAAATACCTTAAGGTATGGGGGTGTGCTGCTTACGTAAAGCAGCAAGTGAGAGATAAATTGGATATGAGATCCAATTTATATAGATTCATGGGGTATCCAATGGAATCTATTGGATACTATTTCTACGACCCCTCGAAACAAAATGTGTTTATTTCAAGGAATGCCACCTTTTTGGAAGAGAAGTTTCTATTAGATAGAAATGACGAAGTCTTGAAGAAATTCAAAAATCACACAGCCTCCCTACAGATGCAGTAACGGGCTAACCAGCTAAGGCTGGGCCTTCGAACACACATTCTCCTAGGAGATCCCATAGGATCTTAAAGCCACCTGAGAGGTATGGTTTTTTGTTAGAGAATAACGAGAATAATCTCTCCTTGGATGATGATCCAATGACTTATAGAAAGGTAATGTCGGACATCAACTCGGGAAGATGGCAAGAAGTTATGCAATCTGAGATTAACATCATGTACTCCAACAGGGTATGGACCTTGATGGACCTATCATAAGGAATAATTCCTATTGGCTAAAAATGGGTCTAGAAGCGGAAGTTTAAAGTAAATGGAGAGGTAATGACCTACAAAGCATGTTTGGTTACAAAAGGTTGTACTCAGAAGCAAGAAAATGATTATGAGGAAACTTTTTTGCTAGTAGCGATGTTTAAATCCATTCGGAATACTGCTAGCCATATCAATGTATTATGACTATGAGATATGGTAGACGGATGTGAAGACCACTTTCCTTAATGAAAATATTAAGAAAGAAATCTATATGAGGCAGCTAGAAGGCTTCATATCCAAAAGGAGTTAGCAAAAGGTTTGAACACTCCAGAGATCCATTTATGGACTCAAGCAGGATTCTCGAAGCTGGATATCTAGTTTGACGAGGCAATCAAATTGTTTGATTTCCACAAGAACCCCATAGTGCAGTGACATTTATGTGTTATATGTTAATGGCATCCTACTTATTGGGAATAATGTAAGGATAATGCAATCAACTAACACTTGGTTGTCTAATTAGTTCTCCATGAATGATTTGGGAAAAACATCCTTTATTCTTGGAATAAAGATCTATAGAGATAGGTCAAAAAGGATAATCGGATTATTCTAATCCACATACATAGATAAAATGCTAAAGAGGTTTATTATGGAGGGATCCAAGCGAGGATTCTTGCTAATGAGTTATGGCGTTTCACTCTCGAGGGCAATGTCTCCAAAAACTCCTGAGGAGAGGGAAAGGATGGCTTGCATACCTTATGTTTCCGCTATAGGAAGCATAATGTATGGTATGCTATGTACAAGGCCTGATGTCGCATATGCTCTGAGTGTTACGAATAGATATCAGTCCAGTCCAGGTGATGAACACTGGAAGGCTGTAAAAATGATCTGAAGTACTTGGGAATGACTAAGGATATCTTTCTAGTATATGGCTCTAGAGAACTAAAACTAAAAGACTATACAGATTTTAGTTTTCAGTCCGATATAGACAACTTAAAGTTAATTTTTGGATACGTATTCACCTTAAATGGTGGTGCGGTCAGGCAGAAAAGTTCCAAGCAAGAGATGATCATGGATTCTACCACCGAAGCTGAATATATTATTACATGTGATGTGGTAAAAGAAGCTATTTGGATAAGAAATTTTATCCAAAAGTTGGGTGTGGTTCCATCCATTGTTGATCATGTATTGATATACTATAATAATAACAGAGCTATTGCGCAAGCAAAAGAGCCAAGATCTTATCAAAGATCCAAGCACATCATGAGGTGATACCATCTAATCAGAGATATCATTGGTAGAGGCGATGCTGTAGTGGATAGAGTCGCTTTGGCAGAAACTATAGCAGACCCACTGACCAAACCTCTAGTATAGAAGGTATTCGATGAACATCTTGAGAAGATGGGCCTAAAGTACATGGGCAATTAGCGCTAGGGCAAGTGGGAGATTGTTAGAGTAATACCAGCATGCCAATTAGATTGGGCATCTTTTATACTCTTGTATTTGTAAAAAATAATCTTTTTTCAAATCATATTAATAAAAGGTAAATTTCTTTATCTTTAAATGTTTCTTGTAATTAGATAAAGTCCCTACACCAAACTTAGTTATGGGGCATGGTCACGCATTTGATAGTAATCATGGAATATGCCTCTATGACTTTGGTCTTAAATTAGTTCCGAGTCAAGGATTTTTTGAGAAAGAACATTGAATAGCCCAATAGACTCACACATATGATGCATGCTCGCATGAGAAGAATGTCTCACTCTATGGACATTGACATAGTAATGCTAGTGCATAAATACAGGTGCTTGTAAGAGAATAAGTACACTAAACAGGCCCACTGGAATTTCTTAATTGGAAACTTATTTGTCGAAATAAGAAATTCCATGTTACGATAATACACTATAGTAGTCTTATGCATATCGTGTTTCATTTTGATGTATCTTCTGATTATCTGACAATCACAGAGATGATACATTGGATATTCCATTGATATGTATGGAAGTTAATGAGTGATCAGCAAAGGATTCATTACTTGTCTGGTAGAACAAGTGAATCTCTTATATTTTCATAGTACATGACTCTGAAGTCCTTGGCCAAGGTAGGGTGAATGTTAGATGAGGGTTTTCTAACGATTAGTCATGATTCATTGAAACTTGAAATAAAATCATAGTTATTGAGAAATTAGGGTTTTGATTATTGATCCGTGCCTTAGAATCAATTGGTAGATTAGTTAATGGAAAAACCGTACGTGTATGACACTCGTAATTAAAATAGGTTCACTTGCTATTTTACCTAAGTTTAAGTAGTCATGATACACTTACTATGTGTTACCCATGACTTGTGATGTTCTTGAAATTAAAAAGTTAATTTCAAACGAACTAATTAATTGAATTAATTAATCATAATTATTATTATTATTCATAAATTGCTAATATTACAAATCCACTGCTAGCTTAGTTGTGAACCAAAAGGGTCACACAATTTGAGATGAAATATTTCTAATTTAGAAATTGATCCAAATAGTTAGATCTAATTAATTAATAAAATTAATTAACTAGGACTTAGATTAATTCAAGGAGTTGAATTAATTATTTAATTGAATAATTGGATTATTCAATTGGAGCTAATAAGATTAAGGAGCCAAATTAGAGTAAAATAATTATTTGATTAGATCAAATTAATTGTGTAATCCACAAATTAATTTAATTATTAATTTAATTAAATAATTGAATTATTTAATTGGGTCTAATTTGATTAGATAGGCTATATAGAATTAATTAATATGGGTAAGATAATTAATTGGATTAATTGTGGGATTCAATTTCAAGTCCAAGCCAAATTAGGAAAGGCCCACGAAGGTGATTCAAAAAGTCAAGAGTTTGGAATTCTTGGGTAATTTTGAATATCTTTGGAAGATATGAAAGTGATAAATTGGAAGAAGTTTGGATGAACCAAAATATCTTTCAATCAATCAAAAGGAGACACAAAATACAAAAAGTATGACTCTTGAAATTTTATGCCCCCTATATATACACCATGGCCGAAAATTTAAGGATTAAGAATCATTCTTTAATTTTCGTCCATATAGAAATAATAGAAGAAAAATTATTTTCTTCATCTGTCATTTTTCTCCGAAAAATACCATCTTTCAGTGTTAATTCTTTTATCACAAGTTGATAACAAGAATTAATATTTTTCTATACACACTCCATTAACTAGATTAGAAAAAAAATTCAGAATTGCTAGCAGAATTCTGATTCTATATTCTTACTCAAAATGTGGACTACTTTAGAGAGGAGACGTCTGGATCTCTGTGAACCAAATTCAGAAAAAGTGCTAGCAATTGATTACTTCATACTCTACGATAACCAGAGTGCATAGAAATGTATAAATCGAGACTTTAATTATTTTATTATAACCATTGAAAACTGCGAGATTGTTAGAAATCATATCAGATCCGGGGTATTGCTATAACTATTATAGTATGATGTTTTTAATTTTTTAATTTTTCACTACACATAATCCGGGATCACGCGAACCCAACAATTTGCTCCTCCACTAACACTTAGTGGACTACATACATGCATTTAGATCATATCTAAATGAGTGGTTGGCTCTATTTATCTTACTTATGGTGATTTGATCATCTTACCCTTGAGACAAGATTCACAAGTTGGCATGGAGATCGAGCAAATGTTCCATCTTGTGATTTCTTTCTTTAGATATATGACATAATCTAGCATGCCATATGTATGTCAAGGTTTGATTATCTAATTTTCATTTGTTATTTTTGTATATATAGTATGGAATTTAGTTTTGTATAAATCATTTGTCCATGTACTGACATAAGCTAATAACCATGGAACATTTCCATCTTTTGATTTTACAACCAAAATTATCTCTATCTAACAGAGATGATGTTCTTAATAGTATTTAGTACTGAAGACAAATAACTAATATTGCCCTAATTATGTCCAGAGGTAAGTGGACCATTCCCATAGCTAATGAAGCAACACTTTACTTTATTTTCTAGCTTAGGTATTGTCCTACCTTGTAGTCCCTTTCTTGTCATCCTCTACAACACTTCATAGAGATGAGACTATATTCGATATCAAATACCCAAGAAGAACTGCTAACCTTGAAGGTTAACTTCAACAAATTACAAACTTGAATTACAAGTTAATACTTGCAATTCCTCTTTCTATGCCCCGGCTTTGCCATAATGGTGGCAGAAATCTATCTTATCCAAATTTATCCTCTAGCCTTGCATTTTTGCCTTTTGCTCTATTAAGAACTCTTTCTCAGTCCCTCTCTTAGAGATATCGTCCTAGAGTAGGATAAACTAACAAGCAAAAATAGGCTTTTATGGCTAAAGTCTCCTATAACATTTATAAAAGGTCCATGTATAATCATTTAAAAAGATTTTCTACAACACTATGTAGAATGTGCATCTACAACACCTTGTAGGAGGAGCTTTTGCAACTTTTGTGGGAGCTATCTTTACAACTTTTATAGAGATTTTTCTCTTGCATATTTGTTACCATTTTAAATTCAAGAACCAATCTCAAACTTCAAAATAATGCGGATAGATTTGGCCTGGTAAGTTTAATTATGTGCTAGATTAATCTAGGTGGAATTAATAGCAAAAGTAAATATCTTAAATGATTTAGAATATTAAGTATTCATTCAACTAATATCCATTTATAATTTGATCTTTAATCATAAATGTCTCCCTATATTTAATTCGTATTTCATCACCCTCATGATGTAACTTTGAGAAATCCAATTTTCTAGTGGCCTAAAAATAAAATTGGCTTTGTCATACACCCCAATAATATGAGCTCATATGACAGACAATGGGTAGGAAACATATTTCTAGTTACATCACTATGCAACTTTCAAGATATATTGTTTCCTCTTTGCCATATGCCCCAATGCAATTGCCCATATCTCAATGTTAAATGTGACCCATCAAAACATCCATGTAAGTGAAACCCCTAAATGTCCTTCTAACTCGTGGCTAACATTCAGACGCCCCACTCTGTAATACTCAATCTTTACACTACTCACTTGACCAATCTGATTCATGCATTACATGCTACTTATATGCTAATTTGCATTAACATTTACATGGCATCTTATATAGCATTCTTAATCGTTAGACCTCTAATACTATCACATGATATTAGTGGTTGAGATCTTATAACCTAATTAAAAAATTCAATATTTAGATAAGAGAAAGAATAGATTGGTCAATGTAAACTTGACTTCTTTGAATCAATGTCTTGAGTTCACAATATGTTTCATGTGTTCATTTTAAAAAAAGTATAGCATGAATCTATCTCATCTACTGAAGAAGAAACCAATAAAACTAAATTGAGGTCAGAGATATGAAGAAAGACCTATAGAGATTTTAGTAATGGATGTAAAACAACTTCAAAATGACAATATCTCATTAGTTAAAGTACTAAGTAGAAGTCAATCAACAAAAGAAGCTATTTAGGAAATGAAGCATAAAATGATAATTAAATATCTAGAGTTTTTTTTCGAAAGTAAAATTTCAGGGACAAAATTTTAATAAGGAGGGGAGGATGTTATGCCTAATTCTCACACTACTCACTTGACCAATTTGATTCATGCATTACATACTACTTATATGCTAATTTGCATTAACATTTACATGGCATCTTATATAGCATTCTTAATCGTTAGACCTCTAATGCTATCACATGATATTAGTGGTTGAAATCTTATAATCTAATTAAGAAATTCAATATTTAGATAAGAGAAAGAATAGATTGGCCAATCTATTGGATATTCATAGGTTATATGTTATAATTTTAGAATTAATTAAAGGTAATACTAGTAAGCTAATATATTTCGATTCGACTAGATCAAGGTATTTTAAAGGTATACATCCATAAACTAATAATACTTGGGATATTAAACATGATATAATTTGATTTAAGTGACATATTTTAAGGTCCATATGTGCATATGATTTTAGAAATGAAAACTAGATAATCTATTTAAGAATCGAATATCAATCGATTTAAAGATCGAATGAACGGTTAAGAAATTTGGATAGAATTTATTATCCGATCATACAGAAATCAAAATAGTTTGTAAATAAAGAAATAAATGCTGAGAAACACGAGATTAGAGCTGCATAAGTTGTGTATAATATCATATTTAAACCACCATTTGACACCTCAAGCTTTGCCACCTCATGCTTTCTTATTAAGCTTAAGCTAACACCTCAAACCCTTCACCCTTAAGCCATGACCACACCCTCATTTCAGCCATTTTCAGCTTCCAAACACACACCTTAAGGTCTCCAAGTGCTTCAAATTAATTTCAAGTTGAAATAAAAGCAAGAAAAGCAAAGGAGAAGTGATTACCATCAAGTTTAACATCAAAATCTGCATAAGTAACATTTATCTATAATTTTGCCTTTGGTTTTTAGATTATTCTGAATGGGTTTATTGTTTATTAATATTTCAATATCTCTTATAAAATTGTTAGAAAATTTTTAGTTAGACTTTGGTGTACAAAGAAAGGGTTTTTGATGACAAACACTTAATAGGAAATACTTGTGGCGGAAACTGTCACCTTACTGTTTTCTTGTGTTTTAGGCTTCAAAAGTGTATGGTATGTTGAATAAAACCTATAATTATTACCATTTACATGTCCATATATGAGTTAAGAGTATTGGAATGAATTTTTATCGGTTAGAAATTGAAATAGAACATGATATTAGAGAAACACTCAAACTGCCAGAGTAGCAAAATCTATTTTGGTGTGCAGTGAAGGAGACTGAATTAGGGGAACTAAATCCATGTGTTTTGGCAATTCTATGGAATGGTTATATGTTTTTATATGTTAGATAAGTGTGGTAAAATATTTAGAGTGAATAAATATGCCAAAGGATGATAAAATTGCTATGAAACTTAATGTGATAGCAAGGAAAATAGAAGATGGAAATCTGTTCCATTTTACTTCTTAGCATGTTTTGACATATCTATGGTAAATTTGACGTTTAACATTTAGAGAACTATTATAATAGTTATAACACATCAACTAGGTGATTTTATCATACATTTAAGATGAGAAATCAAGGTACTTAGGAGATTGTATTAGGTTTTAGTCCCTGTGTAGTAAAATTTGATTGTTACATAGTTAAATTGAAATTCAAGGTCCTTGTATAGGATTAAGCATAATGAACTTGTTGATTGAGGATAGTGTTTGATATCTTATATTTTTATAGATTATTCATACCTAAGGTTGGAGAGTAACACATAAGAAACTAAGAAGTAAGATACGAACGATTAAAGGTAAGTGAAAATCTATATTCAACTACAATGCATGGACATAATATTTCTTGCCTTATCTATATTAAATGTGATCTTTGTGTCTTGATGAGTGTATTATGAGTATTATAAATATCTTATAGTGCATACGTTGCTTGGATGATAGGACATGGGATCCGTTGTGTCATTGAACATGCCATTCATCAGCATTTACATGTGTATGCATAATACGTGCTCACAGTTGAGGTTTTTCATGCATGACATTATTTTCATAAATAAAATATTTTGGTTGGACACTACTAGTGCACCGAGGCATACGAGGCATGCTTATGTGATATTTTGGGGTGCCGCTAGTGTTACTTCTCGGAGGATCATAGGGGTTGACAAGGGGTGTGCCTCTGGTGGTCACGAGTGGGTGGACCACTTGACTATACCCTTATTGACTCCACTGGTGGGAAGACTTCTAGAGGATCATGAAGAAAGATAGAGGGTGGACATCTGGTGATCTCAGGAGATGGCCCCTGGACTGAGTTAATTTGTTTATAGCCATGTGATTATTGATATTGTTTAGAACTTTATCCAGTGTATAATAGGTAGGCCAAGGGCCCAGTGATGGAAAATAATTTTGAATGAACTGTTTTGGTTTAGGAGCTTGCATGCCTAGCATGATTTCATAGAGATGCATCACATATATGTTAGATTATCGCTTCAGCATGCATGATTTTCACTTATTGAGCAATAGCTTTTGTAGTTCATGCATTGTAGGTAAGATGATAAGACTTGAGGCCTCTAGTTTACTAGGCTGGTTGTGGAGCTCCTACAGGCTTTCAAAGATCAATGTACATGAATGACAATCTGTTGGGGCTATTTTGTAGGTTGTGCTTTTGATTTTACGGTATATTATATTATATTAGTGAGCTTATCCTGTATATCACTTTCAAAACTCTATTGTAAATGAGTCTGAGTTTTGTGATGATTTTGATGGGCCTTTTAATCATCAAATAACTATCCATCTACATACAGTATTACAGGATATTAAAGCAGTTTACTTTATCAGTATTATGTAAGACTAACTAACTAAAAAAAGTTATACACATGCATACATGCACAAATTATGTTGCACAGGTTGTTTATATGTATATGTATATATATTTTTTGGGAGGTTGTAACAAAGTGGTATCATAGCCCGATTTGTGGTTGTGTAGACTGTCCATATATATGATCTTTGAAACTGGTAGAGCACAACCATGCCAGTAAGTTTTATTTGGTGTATAATTCATTTTGTATTTCATGAATAATATTAGAGATTTGTTTTAATATTTTGTATAAAATAATGTTGAAGCAGACTCATCAGTAATAACAGGTATAAAATTTATGTTTGATATTATATCTTTGGAGCTACATATTCTCTATTATCTACTAGGTATGTAATAAGACTGGATAGGGTACTTTATATATATATAAATATATATATATATATATATGAGGTCAATTTCAATGTTTTAATTCCTTCTGGAGGTTCAAGATCAACTAATTAGATTTTAAGAGCTCTAGGTTAATTTTGTTATATTGGCTAGAATTATGATATAACCTTTTGGGTTAATTAATTTATTGAGAATTATGCATTGTGGATTATTTCATGGTTATTATAACTTTTAAATTCTAGGTGATGAAAATTTAAAAATTTTAAGGAGGCCATAGCAGGAAAATGTTTACTATTTGCAGAAAATAAAAAAGATTGTCAAATCATAATTTTCTACAGTTACTGTGAAAGAGAGTAGTAAGAAATAGTTATTATCGATTTTTGGGTTGTGTTAGAATTTTTAGAAATAAACAAGTTTACTAAAAAAATCCATTTATGTGATCTTAGATCTCTTGATACATATTGAAAAGAAGTTTTCAGGCATGCTATTGACTAACAAATTGATTTTATCCTGATATAATTATAAAAACAAATCTAATCTCTCTTTTAGTTTATCATATATACCTATTGGAATTCGATGAACCTTGAGTGATATTGTTAAAATGGTGAGCAAGTCATTAAAATCTGTTGTTTCTCCTAAACAAACTCCAGTTCATATTCACTTAGAAGAAAGATGAATCTTGAGGTCATGTATTATTTATTGCAAATGAATTGAGTAATAATTTGTAATAAGTACAAATTTTTCATACTAAGGTTTATTTGATAAATTAAAATGAGCTACTGTGATCTTGAGGATTAATTTTAAGCTTGAATTAATAATGAATTTCTTGTTGTACCATTGGGTTGACTAATGCCCTAATTATTTTGATATATATGATGAATAATATGTTTGATGATTTTAAATGGGTATGTTTGGAGTGATATTCATCGATAATATTTAAGTGTACAATGAGGAGAAATATGATTAACCTAACTATTACATATATGCATCTCATACATACATAGGCATTCATTCCTCATTTCTCCATCTTACTCCATCTACTTGTATTGTCCACCAAAATATTAAAAAAAAAAAAACTCACCTACTATGCTACACTTATTACAGTTACTACTCTTTAAAAGGCCTTACAACAAGTCTAACTAGATGTAAATAGGAAAGAGATAGAAATTATATCAAGAAAAAGAGACTTACAGACCTCATTTTAACCAAAACTCAATAATTAAAATCATAAATGCATAAATAAATCCAATCACATTGGTTTAGGCTTCATGATCATCCATTCACAATATGCTAACTGCAATCATCACATGATAATAAAAGCATGTAAATTTACCATTCGTTAGATCTGTGGATTTTATATTTGGGATTAATGATTTCTTGCTTCCTCAAAAAATAATTTTATTAATTCAGAATTGATAACTTAATTCCAAAAATAGATTTCAAAAATTTTGAAAATTAAGGAAAAACAGATCCAAGTGCAAGACCAGTGGTGTCGTGGTGCTTAGAACTTGCGTCGCGGTGCCAAAAACTTCAAAAATGAGAAACCCTTTGGCACCACGACACTATATTAAAAAACTCTTGACTCAAAATCTATTTAAGACCAAAATCTTATAAACATGTTCTATAATCGTCATCATATGCGCGTCCATGCCCCGTAACTAAATTTGGTTTTAAGATTTTATCTAATGTATAGAAATAAAAGATGTAAAACATAAGATAAAGAAAATATTTTTTTATTAATATGATTTCCAATAAAATTGTTTTCACAAAAAAAAAAATATAATACACTCAATCTAATTAAGGCAACGAGCATCCTACTCTAACAAAACATAGTTCAAAATCTATATTTTTATTTGATTTTATTAAGTACATGCCTAATTTATTTGTTGACCTTTACATATATAGCAACAAATAATTACAAGCCGACACGAGAAAGCCAACGAAAAACATGGTGATGTGCCTATTGGGTCTAACGACATCGAGTTCATGCATTGTTTGCTTTGTCTACAATATTGTTTTCTTAGGTAGCATTTCCTTTAGATTTCACAGTCGAACAGATAGAGACCTAAAACTCTGATTAGTTTATCAATTCTTATTTCTTTTCTATTCTTTTTTGTTTAGCAAAATAGATTTAAATAGATATTGTTTGTGCAAAGAAAATGTTGAGATGACATAAAACATTTTAGTAATAATTGCTTTATGGAAATCTTATTCATTTTTTTAAAGTATTATGCTAAAGAATTTTGGGTGGCTCCAAAATAAGTCAAAGTGTTCAGGGACTAAATGTATTCTATTTTGTTGTTATGATACATTGTCTATATTGCTTTGTCTCATTTCTTGTTATGAAATGCCTTTTAGTCAACTACAAAAGAGGATTAATCATGTCAAACTTTTGTAACCCAAAAAAAAAAAAAAAAGAGGGATGAGAGATAACCACACAAATAAAATATAGTTTCATTTAGCAATCTGTCCTCATCTTTGGAAGAATTTCAATAGGTACAAAGAATATAAAATGTAGAGATACAACATCTTAATATGTATCTCACTTAATCACTCACTGCGAAAATGGCTATTTATGGTTTCCATTATATGATCAGACTGTTGACATAATTTTGAATAAAATTTAGCAGATTGTTTTTAGAAGTATTATATTGAAAATCTTGGGGTTCCGAACGGAGCATTGTGTTCAGGTTCTAAATGTATTCTATTTTGCAGTTATGATGCATTGTTTACATTGCTTTGTCTCATATCTTTTTATGAAATGCCTTTTAGTCAACTACAAAAGAGGAATAATCTTGTTAAACTTTTGTAACCAAAGAAAGAGAGCCATGAGAGGCAACCACGAAAACAAAATTTTAATTAGTAATCTGTCCTAATCTTCCGAAGAATTTTCAGTTGGTACAAAGAATATAAAATATATAGATGAAACATCTTACTATTATCTCACTCAGTAACTAATTGCGAAAATGGTTCTTTATGGTTTCCATTATATTCTCAGCCTGTGAACATAATTTTGACTAAAATTTAGCAGGTGAGCTCTAGCACTTCTAATACTCTCTATCAAGCACATGAACTTGTCAAATTCACTCTTCGGCATGCTCTGGACAAAAGACATTTCTGCATCTACAGCAGGGAAAATAAGTTTGTCCTATGCAATGTTGTTGCAGTAGTTTCAAATTAACATTTCAAAAAAAGAATATCATACAAAAAATTGCAGAACATTGGATTAGGACACCAGAATTGGTAGTTTTATATGCATAATAAATCACAATAAAATCTTGACAACAAAATTCTAGCCAGCATTGTTCTTTGTTTTACCATCTCAATGGTAGTAAGGTTGAATAACCAAGTCAAAAGTCAGTCATTTCATCAAACAATTGGATTGCCCATAGTTTAATTTTCGTTCAGGCATTTAAACAAACAATTGCTTAGCCCTTAGTTAGATGTAGAGTTGAGCTCCTGCCTATCAATAAAAGGAACTGCAAGTTTAGTAACAGTGGTCTCAAAATGTCCTTTCTACTCGATTTAAAATTCACTAGTTGCAGAGAAAGATAAACCAAATTGCAGATGAGCTAATACTACAAAAGAAAAAATGGGTTTTTCATGAAACTCACAGAAAATAATTTTGATTTCATGGAAGTGACGGAGTTTAATCTTGGAACACTGCCATGCCACGCCTTGAGGGAGAAAAGTTTTTTTTTTTTTTTTTTTTTTGTTTAGTTTTTCTTAGATGAGACTTGCACTATATGGAAATTTCCATAGCCATTTCCATCCACTCTCTCCCACTGCAAAATAATTTTAGGACACATCTCACTCTTCTCATGTAAAAATAAAGACGTTTTTTATACTCTGTTAGGCTATTTAGTTAAGTTTACATGTGGCGTTAATCTATACTATGCAATAGAAGATGAAACATAATTCTGTAATAAAAGATCCAGTCCGTCAATTTGGTACCAGAGCCAAAAGGCAAAGAATTTCCACTGCTGTCTTTATTTTTCTTTTCTGGTGACACTTCTTCTTACCAATTTGCCCTACAATATGTCTGACAAAACCAGTTTTTTTGACAGCAAGAAACCATCCATCCATGGGAACCAGTCAAGAAATTTCTTCACAAATCTAGATTAAATTAGATGGTACTAATTATCATGTATGGTTTAAGATTTTGGAGATGCAAATTGCTTGTAGAAGAAAAAAGGGCTATATCACAGGGAGAAAGACTGCACCTGCAGAGGACGATCCGGAAAATGTTGAATGGGAGGTGAAGATGCTTTAGGCAAGTCTTGGCTCATTAATTCCATGATTGACAATCTCGTATCAGGCTTTGTGCAGTGTTGATCGGCTAAGGAGGTTTGGGATGCAGTCAAGTGATGTTATCTTGATGTCTCTGATTATTCACATGTTGCTTTCACCAATACTTCTCCATCTTCTACTTCTTAGATATCTCGAGTTATTTCTCAATAAGGTAAGTCTAGTTTGACCTTTATTTTCGTTGCTTCCAACTATTGGATTATCATTTCAGGGCCACTGATCATATATGACTTTGTAATTCTCTAATGCTCTCTAAGACCATCTGTTAAATCTGTTCATGTTGCTTATGGGGCCCCTATATTGATTTCAGGGCTGAGAATGTCTCACTCTCTTTGAAACTCTCCATATCTTCTGGCTTATTTACACCTAAACTCTCTAACAATCTTTTTTCCATTACCAAGATTACTAAATATCTTAATTTTTCTATAACTTTTCATCTACCTATTATGTGTTTCACGATAATCACGAGATGACCATTGACATTGGTAAGGAGAAGGGAGGTCGTTTCTATTTGGAGGGGGCAAGTACACCTGAACCTAGGTTTTTCAAGTAGAGAGAGAAACATCTGATAGAGAGAATATTCTCTTATAACATTTTCGTTTAGGCCACCCATCTTTTTCTTATTCAGAGCATTTATTTCCTTAGTTGTTTCACAATGTCTCAAGTTTAAAGTATGAAACGTTCAATTCCTTTTACACGTGTCTATACTGATGTTTGGGGTCTTTTCTCTACTCGTTGGATTCGGGCATAAATACTGTCTTTTATTGATGATTGTATTAGGGTGACTTGAGTAAATTTTTTGAAGTCTAAGAGTAATGTTATACATGTTATTCCTCAATTTTCAAAAATGATTGTTATACAGTTTCATAATCAAGTTAAGGTCTTTCACTCTGACAACGATTGCGAGTTTGTGAATCAGTCTCTTACTGACTTCTTTCAAGAAATGGCATCTTCCACTAGACAACGTTTGCGTACACACTACCACAGAATAACATAGCAGGGTGTAAGAACCGCCATATTCTTAAAAGTGGCTTTGGATTTATGTTTTACTATGTGTGACCCAAACATTTCTAGCTTGAGGCTATCATGACTGCAGTCTTTCTTATGAATCGAATGCCTATTCATATCATTGACTACCAAACTCTTTTAAGGATGATGTCTCATTTTTCACTCTATTCATTCTGCTTTATTTCTTTGTACTAAAATTTTTAGTTGTGTGGAATAAACTTGATCCTAGTGTTGTTCAATATATCTTTCTTGATTACTCTAGTTCAAGAGCAGATCCATCAAAAGACCATGGGGAACACACAAAAAGGCTACAAATGTTTTCATCCTCTTATAGGTAAATACAAGTGTCCATGGATGTTCAATTCTATGAACATGAGTCTTGTTTTTTTTTTTTTTGGAAATGTATATCTGGTTCCTCTTTAGGGGAGATTGGTAGTAAGGAAGAGAAATAATTAAAATTAGAAGAGAAGAAATTATGGGTTTCGAGTATGGGGGAGGATTCATATAATTTGGGTAAAGAAGAGTCTTAAGATGCTCCCAACTCTAGGAACTGAATTTAAACCTGAGAAAATAATATGTGAAAGACCAACTTAATTGTTCTAAAAAGTTTATATAAGAAAAGATAATACTACTATTATGCTCCCTCCAGACTACAATGCCCTTTCGATAATATTACCATGCCTTCAGATGACTCTTCCAAGATTGATCCTGAGGGTAAGAGATACCCACTTCGTGATCATAAAGAATCTAATAGGTGGAGTTTCTCCGAATCATCTTCTGTTTATTCCATTTATGATTTTGTTTCTTGGCTTTTGCCCTATAGTTGTCGTCCATGACTATTCCTAATCATTTTAGGAAGCCCTTGGAGATTCTAAATGGAAGTTTGCTATGGTAGAGGAAATGAAGGCCCTCCAGAAGAACTCTACATGGGAGATGGTCAAGTTACCTCAGGAAAATAAGAGATTGGGGTGTAAGTGGGTGTATTTAGTGAAGTATAAACTAGACGGGATGGTTAACATGTATAAGGCCAGAATTGTTGTAAAGAGTTACACCAAACTTATAGGATTGACTATCAAGAGATCTTTGCTCTTGTGGCTAAGATGAACACTATTAGAGTCATATGCAGTTATTTTAACTGGCCATTAAAACAGTTCGATATAAAGAATGCCTTCCGCTACGGTAATTTGATAGAAGAGGTGTTTATGGATTCTCCTTCAAGGTTTACAGCAAAATGAGGTAATATAGGTTAAAATAGTCGTCAAGGGCATGGTTTGAATGATTGAGCTAGTCAATGAAGGAGTATGATTTCAAGCAAGCTTTGGTAGATCATACTTTATTCTATAAGAGAGTTAGTGATGATATAACTTTGTTTATCATTTCTGTTGATGACATGATTGCTACATGTAGTAACTCCGGTGAGATAGAGAAGCTTCAAAGCTATCTATAACTTAAAGCAAGGACTTTTCCTCTCTTTATGAAAGTATATATTAGATCTCTTGGTTGAAACTGGTAACTCTCCCTGAACTTGTAGATACTCCCATTGAGGTGTACCATGACCTTAGTATCTATCCTGATCAGGTACCAACAAACTAAAAAAAGATATCAAAGACTAGTAGGGAAGTTGATTTATTTAACTCATATTAGACATGACCTGTCATATGCAGTTAGTGTTGTGAGTCATTTCTTGCACAATCCGAGTGACCAACACATGAATGCAGTGAATCGTATCTTAGCTTATCTAAAGTCCACTCCAAGCAAAGGTATTATTTTCTACAAACATGGGCATCTAGATATTGTAGGTTACATAGACTCTAACTTTGCTCGATTTAGGCTGGATAACAAGTCTACATCTGGGTATGTATTATTTGTTGGAGCTAATTAGGTGACTTTGAGGAGTAATAAACAGAATGTGTCTTTGTCTAGTGCAAAAGCTAAATATCGTGTTCTTCATCATGCAACTATAGAGCGTAATTGGCTAAGAATCATCTCTCGGGTTCGGTCCAAAGAAGACTATGGTGCTCTTTTGTGATAATACTACAACTATTGAGATAGCAAATAACCCTGTACAGTACTACCGAACTAAGCACGTGGAACTTGGTAGGAACTACATCAAATATAATCTAGATTCTGGTAGATAAAGGTTTCATACATTAAGAGCGCAAATCAGCTGGATGATATTATTACTCATATCATTAGTAGTGGTCCATTTTACAAAACACTATCCAAGTTGGGCATGTGAGATATCTTTGCACCAACTTGAGAAGGAGAATTAGCCTGTATTTTCTTATTTAGCTTGGAATTAATGCATTAAATTAGGGTATTTGTTGTCAGATTGATTGTGTAGTTGAATTTTCTTTTTCGATGAAATTGTATCTTATATAAGTACTCTTCAGATATATGAAAGAACTCACTTAAGCCACTCTGATTTTTGTCATGAAGTCTACACATATGATTAAGTACATCATTTGGAAATGTAAAAGAAAATGATTAGTAATTAAACTCCCCCTTCCCAGTCTTCAAATCATGCATCCATCATTGTTTTGAAGGGATGCGAATCCATTTGAACATCAAGTAGTCATAAATCTCTAGCAATTTCTAAATTTTGTTTCCATAAAACATAACAAGTGTTGAGTCACATGGCCATCAAATTTTGTGCATTATGATCAAACATCTTTGGTTTTAATGTCTTCTAATTATAAAAACCCAATTAATAGACTTTGTCGTTCATTTTCATCCTCTTTGCATTTTCCAACAACTTTATCACTTCCTTTATAATTTCATGAATTGATTTTCTTCTTTTTATTTCAAGTTTATCTTCTCATGCATGTTTTAAGGTAAAATCATAGTTTACTATTATTATTATTTTTGTCAAACTTCTTTGGCCAGAATTCATATTTAGCAAAGTTTAGCGGGTCAACATATAATAATGTATAAAGTTTGAAGATACATGTTAATTTTTAAACCTTCAGTTGCCAAATTGTTACTTTTCAAAAGTCAATATAAGATGCCGGTCTATCTCATGCCTTGGTCCCAGAGGTGCCTGAATTCATCACGCTCACTCTTGCCTAAAATAGTTTTAAAAGAATTTATTCAACCCATTAATAAATAAGTTTACACTTTTTCCTATTGTAAATGTAAAATACTACAATTTTGGTCAATTATGCATTAATATCGTATTATATTTTTATTTTTTATTTTTTTATTTTTATTTATTTTAAAAAATTTATTAAATTCCAAAATCATATAAGTTTTTTAATTGATAGGCAAATCAAATATTATTATGGATAAAATTGCGATATAAAAAAACTCAAATCATATTTGCAGGATATGAAAGTGAAAGTCAATATTTTAGTAATTCAAATCAAATCTTATGATTAAGGAAGTAAATGTCAATTAAATCAGGTCACTTTATAAAATAATATTATAAAAGCTCACATTCTACAAGTATAATAGGGGTGATATCTAAGAATTCTACAAGTATAAATAAGAATGATCTCTATAAAATTGAAGGAGGTTCTACAATCACGACATTAAAAGTAAATATCGAGGCATTCATGATCCACGATATTTAATGCGAATGTCAATACCATTAAATTACAATGTTAGACCTTTAAATTAATATTATCAAATGACAAATCAACTTTGAAAGAGATCTGTCAAAGTCTACATTCAAGTTATCAAAATTCGAAAACCGTATTATTACTTTTTGTTGCTAATTTATAGATAACATAAATTTCATATATGTTAAAATAACAAGAAAAAAATAATATAAATTGAACATAAGGAAGTTCTCGTCATGCTTCTTCTTCAAATAAAATAAAAGAACTGCTTCTAATTAAATACGGGCAAATGAGAACTCTTTAGAATTTGATTGTGAATCTTGAAATTCTCGAAAATATCTCGATGTTTTTGGTGCCTTTGCTCCTATTTATGTTTAGCTCAATATTTTATAGCAAAGTATTATTGGAAATGATCAAAATACCAATATAATATATAGAAATGATCTCTGCAAACTAATGCTGATTTTAAGGTTGCAATAATTCATTAATGGGACAACAGACACTAAAATATTTTCCCCTTGTTGACAAACTTGTCTACTTTCTTCTTGAAGAAGAAAGAGATTCTATGCTGCAATAAATCCCTAATGTCATAAAATTATTTTATTTATTTATTTGTTATTTTTACAAACTAGAGTAGATGCTGGGATGCTTCTTGCAAAGCAATAGCTATCATTGAGAGACCCTACTTCAATAGAGATGGAGAGTTACATATTCAAAAGATGTATATACCTAAAATCTTAAACCATCCTTTTTTAATGCAGCATTAGACTTAGAAATGTATTTGCAGAATCTTCACCACCCACACTGCCATTGTTTAGTTAAAGACAGTAAGTTATTGTGCCTGGAAAAATAGGTGCTCAAGAGCTCGCAAGTGGGGTCGTAAACTTTTGATTTTTCTAACTTTTTATATTGTATTGTAGTTTTATCAATACTATTGGCAATATTATTGCTATGTAACTCTTGATAACAAAATAATTGATAATAATATAATAATAATAACTTTATGTATTAGTAATCGTTCTATATTATATTGCCTAATAGCCTTGATTATATTCTAATTTATATGATATTATTATAATAATAACAATAACAATGACGACGAGTAACTAAAAAAAATAGGATTTAAAAAGATTTAAAATCACAATTATTATTATTATTATTTTGGTTCAGATGAACAATTTTTATTAGTTTTACAAATTCAACCAGTTTAAATAAAAAAAATTGTTAAACAATTTGAAGTAGAATGTATGTAAAACAAATTCGAATCGAGTGTGAGCCTTGTTACGAAGTAATTTGGCCCCAAGCATTTGCCGACTTACAAAGAATATGGCTCTTAATACTCCATCATGCAATTATTGAATAATAATTGTTAACTATTGTTGCTCAATTGTTACACTCGTTCGACTAAAAATGGTTTGAATGTCAGCAAAACTCCGATTGCCTCGATCACATTCAGGATGAAGAAAACCATTTGATCCCCTGCATTTAAAGATCCGTATAATTTTTTTGCATCGAATACCAAAGAAAATCGTGTTGAGAAGGGATACTTAAAAGTAGATGCTTATTGCTTTTATGCAAACTAAATGAAGCGTGTTGAGAAGGGATACTTAAAAGTAGATGCTTATTGCTTTTATGCAAACTAAATGAACCTTACTTATCAAGAAGAAAGTAAACTAAACTAACCTTACCTGAAACATGTAAAGTTCAATGGCATCTAGATTGTAACCTATACTGTGGTATTAGTTATTAATAAGAAAGTCTAGAAGTCAGTGATTGTTGAGATAGTGTCTACCCAAGATAAACCTTGGAGATTTCTTTGGTATGGTATTGGTGTATTTATCAGAAGTAGTCAAATGAATGATTTGAAAATAAAGAAGGGGTTGCATAAATCAAGTTGATTACGGTTTTGAAAATGGAACTGAGACTAAGGCGTCTAACATTAGATATGGTCCTAATAGAACACAATAGCACAAATGACCCCTGTTGTTGTTGATCCCTGATAAGCATCGAGTAAGATATTATTTAGTTGTATTATATGTACCTAGGCATCATAATCACTTGCAATAAACTTAGTGAAACATACCTGGCAGGAAATCAGCATGCTGGCGCTTTTGTCCCCAAGAAAATCTGCATGAATTGATTTGAATGACTACTTAGTAAGAGAAGAAAATCTCGAAGTTTTCATGTCACATTTATCTGTATATGTCCGGGGATGCACTCTGAATATGCTTGGTTTATGGAGCATGATTCACACCATGACCAAAAGATTACATGTTTAAGAATTTGTCTATCTTTGGCATGCATGCTATCGAGATGAAGAACAGTATGGAAGTATGTTTGTTCTTGGGGCCTTCAACATTATTTTTAAATTTTACGAATTGTTATCACCAGAAAATGAAAAACCAATAGTTTGGATCAAATATTGCTCGGAATGGTGAAAGATTAAAACTAGACATCCAAGAGAAACTCACAGTGCTCCTCCCCCTGCTGGACCAGCAGCTTTGAAAAGTGACATCAAGGTCATGGCTATACCGTTTGCAGCTCCTCTTTGGTGTTGGTCCTGTGCTCATTTAGTTAGAAGAAATGTTATATGGATACGTAATTGTATAAAACTAGACAAAGTAAACAGGAAAATAGAGGAGACTTGAGAGATCAATGATTGAAGAATTACCACTGCTTTATTTTGTAATATGAACAGCCCCGTTACGATAGAGATCTGGTGAAAATGAAATTTAATAATTATGAAATTTAAAATAGAAAAAATGGATTGCTCATTCCATATTAATCCTAGTAGATAATCGAGTGTAATAGAGAAAACTCATTTTTACAAGTATTGAGAAATATGCTCTATTCATTTTCTACAAGAGCATACATTTCAAGTAGATGGATGTACTTGCACAATGTATATTTTTCTACTGGTTAAGCAGTGAAGGAACTCATTTCATGACTTGTGTCTTCAAAATTTACATGCAGTGTGCATCTACAGCACAATTGTGTATAGGTCAAACTAGTAGGAAACAAGTCTTTTACTCCCACACTTTGAAACTTAACCATTTGGAGCTTGATTGTGGGGGCATAAGAGCAAGTGGTAGTCAAATAAATCATCAAAATTTACCAAAACTCTTGGTGGAAACTAGAATCAAGAAAGTGCTGACATCAGCAGAGTCATTGCTTAGTTGGTTTGACTCTGCTCTTTGTCCTATTATGATTTGGTGATGGTAGTGAATTGATAAATAGTGTTTTTACGGATACTGTTTCCCAATCCAGACAAATCTTCAGCATACTCAGTGTTGAATTTCAGATTCAAAGCTCTAATAGTTCTTAAGAGTGATTTTGCTACAGATAGGGCTTCGCGGAGTGACTACACAGGACCCATAAAAGGAAAACAGTGGACAGGATCATTTTGACAAGCTCATTTGTGTTGCAAACTTTCTTGATGTTTGGTAAGTTGGCCACAGTTTCTTTTGTTCAACAATCAAACAGAATGTGAACTATACTTAAATATCAGAGCCCAAAGTTACATGTACAAAACAATTTTGTGAACTGGTATACTAGGTTTCAGATTATATGCGACATTTGGGTTAAACTTACCGTGTTTGAACAGAGACCAAACAAGATAAGTCCCAGTTAGTTTTGGATGATGCAGAATTTTTGATATTGAAATATGAAATTATTTGTAGGACACAGGTTGGTTTTAAACTATATGCAGTTACATGCTAGTAATGTGCTATATGTACTCATCAGGATGCAATAAGAATTTCCATTTAAAAGCCAAAATACTGACCATCTTTCATCATATCATCATCTTGAGGTTTCCATGTAATCAGACAAATTTTTCCTCTCAGCGTATCTCATGAACCAAAATCTTTCTGCAGAGGCGACTCTTCAAGCAAGTAGCAGCCTCAATAAAGGAAAATGTTAAACCTACTCTGCAGAAACTAGATATCTAAGGTGGAATTATTACAGGTTGAATTTAGGGGCACTACACCTACATTTAGGGGGTTATGATGAGGTATCAAAGAAAAGAAAAAGCAAAATGAATATAGCAGAATACGAAAATAATGGTAACAATGTTGATGTTTCTAGCTGCAACGTCATATGCAAGGAATTTACATTATGTAAAGTTCTATTCTAGCTATATTAACCGCCAAGAATACATGACAAATATAACTATATGGTCCATGTTCATCTAGAGAAAATCAATTAAATAACGATCAATGTCCATATATCAATGGCAATTAAACTATCTTGACTATGATAAGAATGTCACCCGCAGATAGAACATTCTCCAATAGAGATGCTCAGGTGCAAACTTTAACTAAAGTGACTATGGTAAAAATGTCACTTACAGATAGAACATTCTTCAGTAGAGATGCACAGTTTAACACTATGGAGAGCGTGATCCCAGATAGCATGGCTATGTAGTGATAACTTGTTAATAGAGGAATTGAAATGATCTGCATTCAACAGAGAACCTTTGATTAAATAGACTGTCTAGACCACATCCATATCGTATCTCAAGTTTCAAGTTCTTACTCCTAAAATTCGAGAAAGCTTGATAGGACCCATGATTTTCTCAACAAGTGGATATAACGAAGATTGAAAGACAAGAAGACCCAAACCTGAAATTTGAACAAGCCGTCAGCAACCCATGGATGTACTTAAGTGAGCAATATATGACTAGTAGGTTACGAAGAAAAATAAAATTTAGATGGTTTGTCATCTTTTTTGGGTTCACTAGAGAGAGTGGAAAAACCTAGAAAGGCCATATCCTTTCCACAGGAGTTCAATACAAATATGGAACAGTATAGATGGCTTCGGATAGACTTAATAAATGAGAGACATAGTGACATCCCTGCCATATAAATGACAACTTCTGCTGGTAGATGAAAACAGTTTAATTAAATCTCTGGTGCTGCTTTTTTCTGCAAGCCAGAACTGAGAATATCATTGCTTCTTTCTGAATCCATTTTTAGAGCCTAAACAGTCAGACAAAGGTTTTATCTATTTCTTTATCATTTCAATTATGTGTCCATTTATCAATCTATATTAACTTTTTGTTCCTAACAGTTGACAGGATGTAGATATTGAAGTTTCCTTCACCTGAAATATTTCAACAACCATCACCAACATAGAGACAAATATTTCATGTACTTTATTGGTCCATAGTGAAAGACTTTCTTAACTCAAAATGATCACTATTGCTCTAAGGACCTGTCTACTCAACAATCACTTCAATTTCCTCACTCGCTGAAACTATGGGAGAAATTTATGTTTCCAAACATCAGAGAGAGAGAGAGAGAGAGAGAGAGAGAGAGAGAAACTGGAAAGAGCACAAAATGATAAAGATTGAAACCAGAGAATTAGTATATCAATATAGGTCAGAAGCAGCATGGAGGAGAAACTTTAGGTTCATAAATAACTTTTCATAATATTTCATCAAACTATTAATTCAACAAGCATGCTCTAGTTACCTAAAAAAGCAACATTACAACTCAGAAACACCAAA
Organism: Paulownia fortunei; assembly: GCA_019321725.1. Lineage (NCBI taxonomy): Eukaryota > Viridiplantae > Streptophyta > Magnoliopsida > Lamiales > Paulowniaceae > Paulownia > Paulownia fortunei. The sequence continues at coordinate 9,023,580 of CM033106.1, forward strand.
AAGTATGAATAGTGGATCACTATGTCAAAAGAGCAAACAAGAATCTTGAAAGATTTTCTCATCTTAGGAGCCTCCTGGTACTCTATACGATGTATTTTAGAAGTTGTTGATGGTTAGTACACCTTCTCTAGTCAACATTCAGGACCCCTGAAGCTCCTTTCAAAACTGTGAGGGGTTCAAAGTGCAAAGACCTTTTCATAACGAGAATGGACTTTAGTGGCGGTTAAGGTGGAGGGAGGGTGACAATCTTCACATCATGAATCAATAACATGTCTTGCCCTAATATATATATATATCTGCATGACCTCCTCACTTGATCATGATATGATACAAACATTTTGAGAGGGAGAAAATCTTTACATCTTGCATCTATAAGTAACATGTCACGCATTGCAGCTTAATTTTGATCAACTAAATGATACTTCCTTGCCACTTGTCTCTTTGAGTCTTGGAAGACGAGGTTCAGGAGGGTGGGAGAAGGCAAACTTCTGTGTTTTTGTTTATTTTAATTTTTTCCTTGTGCATCTTGTCCATTCAAACACAACCAGTAAATTCTAAGTTGGATATTTAGCAAAAGGACGGAGCCGCATTTTGACTAAATGTTTAGCATATCTGCTCAGCGGCACCATCTATTGTGTTAATTCTCATTTAAAGGATGGATTTGCAACACTTTCTTTCAAAAAAAGCAGCTGCAGTGGATCCTATTCCTACACCTTTTTAAAGCACCTTTACTTTAAAATAAAAGAAGAAAGAATTGAAAGAGGGTAAAAATGTAGCGACCCCATACCTGAGATTGCAAGAACAGTTCCAACATCCTCAGTTGTATAACTTAAGCCTCCAAGTCTTCTGGGGCTCTCAGCCCACAATGAAAATATCTGTTTAACTAAAAGGTTTAACGGCGTGATGAATGTAAGCAAACAAGGTCAACTGAAAAGTTCAAATGAGAATCAGATTGGAATTATATGAACAGAAAAATTTCTTATCTTGATATCGTGAAATTATGCAATCTGATGAGTGTAACTTTGACACCCATTAACCTCTTCTAAATTAATCTCCACTTCTCTTCCCAAGAGTTTGCTCTCTTTATGGCCACAAATATGCTCTAGTGAGTCGAAGTTGATAGTATGAAAAAAGAAAATGTAAAAATAACTTTCTTCAGCTGTAACTATACTGTGATGGTACAGTTTACTAGGGAAAAGAATCCCATTTAAAAATATTGTAATAGTATATAGTAATATTTACGGGGCAAATAAAAGTAAAATTCGTATTAGAGAAGAGGAGATCAAGAGCGCAAAGCCTATATGGATATAGACATTACTTGAACTTAAAGAAGGTTAAAGCACTGCTGCTTAATCATGCACAAAAATGGGTGTATGTCTCCTCTGCCTGAAATAAAAGTAATTTATAGTAACAATAAAAAAATGCAGCAAATATTTATAGCAAATTGTCAGGAGTGCTATTCAGTTTTAGCTTATAATCAGTTTTTACAGCGATGCATCAGAGAACATATCTGACAAAGATTGCTGAACCACAGGCAACACTCAGATAAATGAACTATGTTGAACTTTTTCTGAAACAGAAAGCAATTTAGAAACTTGGCACATTAAGTAATTCAACGTTAAATATTAGGCCGTGATATTAACTTACCTCTGTGTAAGCCATATCATGAAGTGAGAAAACGCAATATACAAGGATGGACGACATAAGGGGCCAATTCTTAATGAGGCTTTCTTTAGAAGTAGATTTTTGTCCCCCCAATCCCTCTTTTTCATCAGACCCTTGAGTTGCAGACTCCAAAGCATCATAGGAACCTTGAGATGATATCTTCTCTGAGTTGTGTGTGTGCAAGGTTTCCTGCATTTCTTAAAACTCAGAGCAAATCACCATGGAACAATTCAGATATATTTGAGGAACATAATTGTGGAAACATGATATAAAATATCAATTTTTTTATTCAACCACATACACGTATTTTCTAGTTTTCAGGAGTCCACACCACAAATGTTAACAGTTGGGTACGCTGAAATTGACATGAGGCATTCAGACAGACCCACCAGCCCCCCACTGCTAAACAAACAACTAATGCTAATAAGTGTTGCTATGTTCTTCCATCAACTTAATTTTGATACTTCAGAAAATATATACTTTCAGTTACATTTTTACAAATAAATCAAGAACACTTGTAGAGACAAAGTCTACTATATACATTTTAAACAAAGCTGGCAAGAACAATGTTTAAGAAGTGAATAACTTATCAGCCAGAGAAACAAAGAATGCTAGGTACAAAAAACTTACCGGTATCCAGAAACAGGCAATTGTTACAACGGCCGCAAAGAGTGAAATTATCAGACAGGGCAGGAGGTATGGGAATCTACCAAAGACATTCTTGTGTTACTGATCACAGTGCCAGAATTTGAAGGTAATTATGCGAAAAAGGTAGGAGAAAGAGTAAAAGTACCTCGCAAAAAAAGAATCTGATGCAAATATTCCAGGAAATTTCTCTGCAGGCTTGGTCCGAACGTTGAACATGAGAAAAGAAAAAAAAAACTGATAAATTGAATGAAGAGGAAGATAAATACATGCAAGTCCTACTGTGAAATTCAAAGTACAATAATTCCTGTTGAAATTGAGAGTGCAAAATAGTCCTATACTGTCCCCATGTCACTCATAACTCTGCCAATGAAACTCACTTCCACTTCTAATGATAAAGAAATTACATACAAGAGACAATTAAGTCCTCAGATCAAAATACAACATAACATTTTTTTATTGAAAATTATAAATATTAGTGGGTTTTTCAAATAAACTGTTGCTGACAAATATAAGATGAATTGATGTTCTATACTCCGAAAAATACAAATACGTGATAGATGTAAAAGCAAGTCAATATCATACAAAAGGAGAAGAAATAATTTTGAGCATTAGTATTTACTTCATCTCATCAATAAATGAAAACAACAAATAGAGATTAATATAATTTTCTTATTTCTTAAGATCTCTTTGGAAATATTAAGACAGACTTAGTTATTCCGGAAATTATGGCAGGACGCTTCACATCATTGGATTTCTTGCAATGCTTCCCTTGAATAAAAGCCAAAAAAATGAAAAGGGAAAAAACGCAAGTGAACATTCCTTGGGTAGTTAGACAAACTCCTCTGATCCATACTTCACACGTCAAAAACATAAAGCATAGTGGTGCACAGAAACTTAACAGATAAGATGTCGTTCATGGTCCTGGACAACTTTTAATTATAAGCACAAAGAACTAAATAGAAGTTTGAAGTCTGCGCCACAATTAAAAAGGTTGCCATGATGTTTATTGGACTCCTACGATGGATCCATGCATGTGAGTTTCTGATTTACTTTTATGAATTATGACAAACTGTTTGTTTTGGAAAATAATAAGCTTCTCCAGGGGGTCAAAAGATGATGGAGGGACAATAAGATCACTTTTAGAAAAACTACTATGTTTTGATTTTATGATTTTGCATTTCTTAGAATTTTCAGTTGCTTGTTGGCTAATCTATTTTTTGAACAGAATATAACAAAATCCCGCCTGCAATGTATAATAAAGTAGCAAAAAAGCTGCATGAATGAAGCTGGAACAATCTTTTGGGACCTTCCCCCTTGGCTTGGTCATATTCACTTCACAATTTCAAGGTGGCAATAGAACCGACAAATCGTCTCCCTCCCTCAGCCATTCCACCATGAAAAGAAAAATCAGATGATTTACATATATAAGTACCTGAGCAAGAAAGCCTCCCAAAGCTGGTCCGATAATTAATCCTGTACCCCATGCTGTACTAACCTTAAAAAAAATGTAAGTTGAATTCTCAGAAATTGCTATATGAATAATGCCTGCAAGCATAAGACATCGTTAAATAGGAATCTAAGAAATTAGAGTAGGTGATTATTGCTGCATTCTCTTCCAGCAGATGGAAGAGGATCTTTCTAAATGAATAGAAGGCTGTTGGAGCATGTCCATGCAGATGGATCAACTGCCAGCGAACTTCGCAGGTTGGCACAAAAATTAGTTCAGAAGTTTTGACTAGTGAGAAATAAGACATGATTTATTATTGCTTTCTTGTTCATTGCAATCTTAGAGAGGACTATTGAGATATGAAGATCTTGTTTATGCACACTTTAAATTTTCATGCACGTTTCAGTTGCATTTCAGTGGTTAGTCTTTCTGAGTCTAATATCCCTTATTTTACCGCATAGAATAGCATGTTTTGTCAGTTACCACACAGTACATAAACAATAAAGTTACAGAAGACAATTAATAATTGCTTACTGCCGACAATCCTAAAGACTGGTACTCCTCGCGTACCGTTTCACAAGCATATGCCTGGTCATGGAGTAAAGGTAAACCATAATATGAGGAATCCATTAAAAAAAGGAAAAGTGAACTAGAAGTTAAAAAGTTGCCACTACTATAACGGAACTGCACCACTAAATCTTATTTAACATGCCTACAATGTGGTTGCATCTGAAAAAGAATACCTTTATTGGCCCGAGTAAACCATTCAAACTTCCAAGAAGAAACCTTGTCGTGATGGCCATCCAAAAGTTTACACTAAGTCCAAAGAGAGTGTTGAAAACAACACTGTACATGAATAACCATCCAATTATTAGTATGTCCGAAATGAACGTATATAAAAGGTCAAGACAAACAAATTTGATGACTAACATTGTGGCAGAGCCTATAATTATTACAGGTTTTCGACCATATCTATCAGAAATGGCTCCCCACAAAACAGATGTCAAAGCTCTTCCAAGCATGTAAGAGGATCCTTCACGAGTTGAAGTTTATTAAGACTTTGATAAAGTACAATGAGAAATTAGTCATCGGAAACTAGTCAACAATATAAAAAAATGTGAACAATTTAGCCTACCTATAAAACCGGCATAGTAACCAATATCTTCTTCTCTTTTTGCAATTTGAAAATCCCTTATCTGCAGCAAAAAGGCCAATGTTAAGATACAAACAGAGAAAAGTAAACATAAGCGACACAAAGAAGCTCCCTACTTTTGCCACGAGTATGTCCACAAAATTTCATCTTAAGCATATCAACTGTTTGAACACACTGAATGAGTTAACATTGTACTGGAGCAAGGACAGCTCAAAGGGACAACAAAAAGCTAGAGAGAGATACTAGATGTGGAAAGTGCAAATCCTAAATTATTACATACATTTAATAAATTCCTAATCCTGACAAACAAAATGGAAGTATATGGTTTAATTTAGCATAATTTTAATGTAAAATGGAGGCAAAAGAGTATCTTATGAAAGATATTTACATATCCCGTGAATTATACTAGTGAGTCAGTCTCTTATCAAAAGTGGTAAAAGCTGCTTTCTACTGTAATGTGCCACATAGTGAAATCTTATTCATGAAAAGATACAGCACTTTGCAATTGATACACAGGACTTAAGGGGTAAAGTTATTCCAACTTATTTCTGATCAGGTTAGTAATCAAATAGTCTTTGTGAGACTTTTTTGCTGATAACCAAGACTTTGAGTTCCAAAGTAAGAATTATGTTTGTTTATAACTGGAATGTTGAGGGCAAAGTAAGAACTTGTGACTTTGTTTGCTGATAAGCAGAACTTTGAGTGCCAAGTCAGATGTCAGCTCTTGCACAAAACGCAAGCAAAAGCGTGACGAGAATGCATAAAACTGGACATAAAAGCATGACAAACTCCATCAAATGTGGAAAGATCTCTAGTAGACCTTATTTTGTTTTCATTTCTCCAATTTTACGGTCAAAATGGCCTATATAATTATATTTCAATCTCCACTTCATAGGAGCACTTTTGCACCAAATATTTTGCCAGAGTAATTTATAGCTTCATTATTTTATTCATATTTAGTAAAGCTGAATTTGATTAGAGAATGGAGGATTTGAGCTTCCTTTCAATCTAGTGACAATTTAGTCTGACCAAAAGTGTATTTATACTGTTTATTATTCTCTGAGCTACATACAACAGACATTATTCCAGAAAAACTAAAGGCCATAGTTAGATTGGTCTAAAAAGAACTTAGTTTGGTAAGGGCCAGAGTGGGATCTGCATAGTGGCTCTGCAGAGGAACCCAAAAACAGTTCTCTATGTTCCATTTTCTCCTTAATCTTCTTATTCTATAACTCGATTAGTTAGGAATAAGAACTCGATTGAAAAAAACTGTATATCCAAACTGCAATTTTTATAGATCATTTATACAAGTGAAATGGGTAGTTGTCAAAATTAATTTTCGAACTATTATATAACGAAAAGAACAAATTCCATCTTCAACATTGAGACAGATGGACCTTCAATCTAAGTTCAGTCTACATATCTCAAAAATCAATATCTGGGGGTGTGTAGAAAAGCTCATTATAATAAAGTGAGAGTACAAGATTTAAATACTTACCATGAAATAAAGGAATGGGAAGAGAGATGATATAGTCAGAGCTGCAGAGGTGAAGGCATATAAGAGAGAAAAAAGCTTTAAGTATGAACGAACAATATATAAGATCAATATCAGTGAAGATAGCTAATGTTCATCATAGAAGT